>OZ024740.1:132949668-133224668 GCA_964016885.1 Eledone cirrhosa
GTTTTCGCTCTACATGACTGATCAGCCAGTCTTCTAATATACAAATCAGGCCGATCAGTCACTCTATATTTGAGAAAATAGCATATATTTTCACTTGCTCTGACAGTTGACAGGTGAAGAGTGAGCTGTACTGATGAAGGGTGATACCGAGAAACATTAGTGTCTGCAGTTCTGTTTACATGCCAACACATGTGCAATAATGAAGAGTTCATTTTACTGACATGGCTATATAAAAATTTAGCTTGTATGCATAATTGCAAGCAAATCGAATGTTATTATTAATATTCGAAAAACTCAGATATATACATATATATCGAGGAAGTTATAGTTCACTCGAAGCATTGTGTAATGAGGTATAAACGTTTGTATTTGTAAAGCCAAACAATGCAGGTATGGACATAGAATACAAAATGCAAATGCAAAAGATATTGTTGACAATTAGTCTTTTACCTTAGATTTATTTAAATAAATCTAAGGTAAAAGACGAATTGTCAACAATATCTTTTGCATTTGCATGTTTTATTCTATGTCCATACCTGCATTGTTTTGGCTTTAGAAATACTAACGTTTATATATATATATATATATATATATATATATATATATATATATATATATATATATATATATATATATGTGTGTGTGTGTGTGTGTAGGAGGTTAGTTTTATTGTAGTACAATAAAGCAATGTTGATTTAAAACTGCACTATCCACAAGTGTTTTTTAACCTTCCTATCATGTCCTCCTATTTTATCTGATGAAAACACAAATGTTATTGCATGATCATATTTGTTTTTGAAATGCGCATAATAAAATACGTGGAACTCATTTAACAATCTGTTTATCTTATATATATATATATATATATATATATATATAATGGAAAAATTTGAACAGGAGCAAAACAGAGAGGCAGTACAACGAATGTTTATTAATTTCACGCTCTGGAGAGTGGGGTGATGGTGGGGAACGACGTTTCGGGCATAATCCCTTCCTCAGGTGAGAAGTGTGTGGGAACAGAGTTCAAAGGGTGTGTAGGGGAGTGGTGGAGAGACATATAGCGAAAGGAAACGGTGCGAATGAAAAAATGAAAAAATAAAGATAAAAATAAAAATAAAGCATGATCAAAATACAAGGAATGAAATGAATTTAAATATAAAAGCATGATCAAAATAAACTGAAATTAAAAGGGGGGTAAAACAGGTGGTGGAAGGGTGTGGGTGTGTAGGGGTGGTGGCGGGTGGAGTTGGGAGAGGGGAGGGGTTTCCGAGCGAGGAGGGCTGAAGGTGGTGTGTGTGTGTAGGTGTACGTGTGTGTGTGTGTATGTGAAAGTAAGGTTTGGGGGAAGAACGGGGTTGCATGTTCAGGAAGAGGTGTGTGTGTGGGGGGGGTTTAGGTCGGAGTCTCTGTGCGTGTGTGGATGGAGGGGTGGGGGGAGATAGGAATCAGGAGGCTGAGGGTGTAAATATGTGGTGGAAAGCACGTGTGTGTGGGTTTTAAGCGTGTTGTGGGTGTAGGTGGCGTGTGGAGAAAAAAATGTTTTGGGGTGTGTGTGTGGGTGAGTTATATAGGTGATCCCGTAAGAGGATGGTTCAAAAGTGGGTAAAATCCTATGATGTTTAGAGGATTCCGTGGTGGTCAAATTCCGCACACGAGTATTCCATGAAGAGATGGTCGGAAGAGGAGAGATGTGGGTTGCGCGCGCAACACGAAGTGGTCAAGCAGTGGGAGTGCTGTGTGTCTGTTTGTGCTGGGAGGTGGTCAGAGGTCATAGCAGCAGTCGGTGGAATGGTAAAGGAGCGAGGATGGGTAGGTGTGAAATTTGGAGTGAGGAAGGTGTGTGTGTGTATTAGTAGAGGTGTTAGTGGGATGAGTGAGTGTGGAGCGAGGGTGTGGGTGGAGCGGGGAGAGAAGGGTGTGTGTAGTTCTATGGAGGGAGTGTGGTATACTGGTGTGTGTGTAGTTTGATGAAGGGGGTGTTAGTGGGTGTTAGTATACGGGAGGTGGGGAAGGGTTGAATGCAGGTGTGAGTGGGGGTTAGTGGTGGTAGGGTGTGTAGAGTCGGTGGTGTACGAGGGTGTGTGGGTACGTGTGCGTGTGATAAGGAGGGGGAGGAGGAGAAGAAGGGAGGGATGTTAGTATGTTAGTTGGGGAAGGGTGGTCGGATGAGGGGTGGAGTGGAGGTGTTAGTATTGTTAGTTGTGGGGTGGGCGGTGAAAAGGCGGGGTGTGTTAGTGGTGTTAGTGGGGGATAAGTTTGGGGGGAGGGGGGCGGTCGAAGGCTAAAGGAATAAAGGTGGGGAGTTCAGGCCGGGGGGAGTGTGGGGCTGTAAGATGAAGATAGTTCTTTGTTCGACTCTAAGGCGATTGGCGGGTGTTCCGTGGCATTGGAGTAGGCCACAGACTGTGAGATGGCGTGCGGAATGTCCAGGGCCACCAAAGTGGCGGGTGATGGGGGAACTACCACCGAGACGAATATCCCGGAGGTGCTCAGTGAATCGGTCCGCCAGGCGACGTCCCGTCTATCCGACATAAGGTTGGAGGACGTGCAGCGGAAGGCATGCCGGACAGAGAGAGAGTGGCCGTTGGGACCCTGGGAGGTGGTGGTGTTGGTGATGTGGGGACAGGTGTTGCAGCGGGGCCTAGAACAGGGAAAGGAACCGGGGGAGAAACAGAGCGTGGGTTGGGGCGTAGGGAGCTGTGGACGAGGAGGGTGCGGAGATTGCGTGCGCGTTTGAAGGAGGGGAGTGGTGGGGTTGGAAAGATGTGGGAGGTGGAGAGATCGGACTGGAGGCGTCGGAAGAGGTGGTGTATGGAGCGGTGGAGGGGTAAGGTGGAGGGGCGGTAGGTGATGGGGAAGGGGAGACGGTGAGTGGGTGTGCGTTGGCGTGGGGTGAGGGTGGTGGGGCTGTGGACAGCACGGGCGCGGTTGAGAGCTTTGTGGACGAGAGGGGGTGGGGGAGGGGGGTAAGCTCTGCGGATGAAATGGCTGACTAGGGAAAGGGCCTGGGACTCGAAGTCAGCATCTCGGGTACAGAGGCGGCGGATCCTGAGGAGTTGGGAGTAGGGAATGGAGTGTTTAGTGGGAGTCGGTGGGTTTGAAGAAGGCGGAGGTGACGAGGGAGTGGTGGGAGGGCTCGAAGGCGACGGAGATGTCTAAGAAGTGGACGTGGGTGGTGGAGATAGAGGTGGTGAAGTGGAGGGAGGGGTGGAAGGAGCAGAAGGAGAGAAAGGAGTCGAGCTGTTCTCGGGTGAGGGTCGTGGCTCCGATACCGTCGTCAATGTAATGACCGTACAGTTCGGGCGTGGAGCCGGTGTACTGGGCAAAGGTTTGGGCCTCAACATGGCCAACAAAAAGGTTGCCATAGTTCGGGCCCATTCTTGTACCCATGGCTAACCCCGTGACCTGTTGGTAAAACTCACCCGAGAAGGAGAAACAATTGAGGGTGAGGACCAGCTCGGCGAGGCGAAGGAGGGTGGGGGTGGAGGGAATGGGGGAAGGGCGAAGATCGAGGAGTGTTTGAGGGCGCGTAGGCCGTCGGCGTGGGGGATTACGGTATAGAGGGACTTGATGTCTAGGGTGAAGAGGAAGGGCTGTGGGCCGGGTGGGTAGGTGAAGGAGACGAAAAGGCGCAGGGCGTGGTTGGTGTCGGAGATGTGGGAGGGGAGGGTAGTGACAAGGGGGCGAGGATGGAGACGAGAAAGGCGGAGATGAGTTCGGTGGGGCAGTTGCAAGCGGAGACGATGGGGCGGCCGGGGTTGTCGGGTTTTTGGAGTTTGGGGAGGAAGTAGATGGTGGGGGTGCGGGGGGTGCGGACGATGAGGTGGGAAGCGGTGGGGGAGGAGGAGGGAGGAGGCGATAAGGTCTTTGATGGTGGAGGAGACTTGGTGTTGGTAGAGGGGGGGGGGGGGGGATCGGAGGGTAGAGGGCGGTAGAAGACGGGGTTACAGAGCTGCCTGAGGGCTTCGGCCGTGTAGAGGTCCGCGCGCCACACTACTACGGCGCCTCCCTTGTCCGCCGGTTTGATGACGATGTCATCTCGGCGGCTACGGAGGGAGTGGAGAGCGAGGAGTTCGCCCCGTGAGATATTGTACCGTTTGGAACGGTGGCGGAAGTCGAAACGATTTACTGCGCTACGGCTGGCATCGACGAAGGCGTCCAGGGTGCTAAATTGCCCTGGGGCCGGCGTCCAAGAAGATGGTCGTCGGCCCAGGGCGAGAAACGGGTCTGGGGCGTCCGGAGCCGGTGGCGTTCGGCCGAAATGTGCCTGTAGCTTAGTGCGTCACACGAATCGCTTGACTTCCGTTCGGGTGCGGAACTCGTCGCTGTGCGGAGTGTGGGGTATGAAGCGAACGCCTCTACTAAGGAGTGAGCGCTCAGGTGCGGAGAGTGGGAGGTCAGGGGGTATGGTGACAACAAGTGGTGGGGTTAGGGTGTGTGTGGGGGGAAGGGAGGGTGTGGTGAGGGTGAGGTGGAGGGTGGGGATTGGGTAGGGGTGTGGGTCGAGGGAGAGGTGGAGAGCGGTGGGCGTATGGGGATGGGCGGGTGGTGGTGGATGGGGGTGGTTGGGAGGAGTGTGTGTAGCTTGCGGGCTTTGGTGGAGCTGAGGAAGGAGAAGAGGTTGTGGTTGAGGTTTTGGATGAAGGAGAGGATGGCTTGGGCGAGGAGGGGGTGGCAGGTGTAGTTAAGGCGGAGGAGGGTGGGGGTCAGTTGGTGGTCAAGTTGGCGGTGGGTGGAACGGGAGGCGCGGATGGAGTTCCGCATCAGGAGGCGTGAGGATCGGGTGAGGATACGTTGCGTGGAGGGGGAAGCCGCGGGGGAAGGGTGGAAGTGTAGACGGAAGCCGAGGGGGATAAGGTGGAGGCGGAGGCAGTGGCTGAGGAAATGGATGTGGCTGGAGTGTGTGTGTGTGTGTGTGTGTGTGTGTGTGTGTGTGTGTGTGTGTGTGTGTGTGTATATATATATATATGTATATATATATATGTATGTATATATATATAAACATGTGCGCCTACGTATCTGTGGGTACGTGTGTAAACAACTATGCGTATATATTGAGTGTGTCTGTGTATATTCTAGTAGCCACCTACGTATACATCTGCGTACGTGTTCATATGGATATATGTATACGTGTGTGTATATTTGTATGTGTGCACTGTGTATGTGCTTGCGTATGTGTATGTTTGTGCATACTTATGTGCGGTTGTGTGATTGGTAGATATGTGCAGGTGTGCATGTGTGTGTGCGTGCTTATGTGCATATATACATATTTACATGTGTATGTATGAATGTGAGCTTAGGTGAGGAAGTCACCATAGATGTGTGCACGTGTGAACACGTGTGGACAGTATATTTACCAGGAATACCAAAATATTATTATTTCCTTGATAGTCACATTTCTAGGTAGTCACATTTCACTCGGTGTATATATATGAAACTTTAGAAAATCTTCAGTTTGCTCTATCTGAAGGGTAACATTTCTAGAATGTCGATGACATTTAGAGGCTCGATTTGTTAGTTCATCAGCAACTTTGCCTACTCCGCCAAATGTATATTGATATTAATCTCATATTTCAGAAATATATTCATTTTCTCAATCTGCCTGACATTTTACCAAGAAACCATAAGTGTCAGTTTTAGTAGTTAAGCGTGTAAGGAAAAGCAGTTAGATGTAATTGAAACAAACAAAAAGACACTGCTCTGCCCTTGATCGAGCTTTGTAAATCAAAACCAAGATAATAATACAATGACTGTTGCCTTTGACATGAGACCACCAATTCTTTGTTAGAAAACCGTTCATTCTCTTGGTCCTAGTACATTTTCCATTCATCCAAGTATGACAGACATTCAGCCTCGTACAGTAATTAACGTTGAAGTGAAGGAAATTTAACTAAAATCCGCAAACATATTTATTTTAAATTCATTCGCAGGTTCTGCCATACACCACCTGGTAATAACATTTATATTCTAAATTGACTAAAGATTTTAGTGCCTATAGTTGAAACAAATTATGTAGTTTATTACACATTGCACATAGGAATCTCTCACGAGGGAAAGTCTAATAAACAATTGTATTTGTAATTGCCTCACTATATAATATGGTCTTCAATTTTAAAGGAAATTTAGAATCGATACCATCAAGGTTACACGAGGTTATTTACTTTATTACTATAATTTAATGGAAATCTTTTTCCTTAAAGTAGGACTTTTTGCAATTCATAATTGGATACTCACAAAGAGATTTTCAAGAGAATCTTCAACATTAAGTTGAAATATAGTTCATGATAATGCATTGAATTAGGGAGATTTTCATCTGCATTGAATTAGTCATTGATACCTTTCATCTTGCATGAAAGACAAATACGGACACATATTCAACTGGGTTTCAAGTTAGAGATATAAGGTCATATATGTTAAGAGATAGAAGCCAGCATACCAATGACAGATGAGATAGGTTGTGCCTAAACTGAAAAGGAGCTATGCTATTTAGAAATAGTCAAATGTTTGAATTTTTTATTTTTACAAAATCTGCTACGTTTGCTTCTATACTATAGCCATCAATTCTTTTTAATATCGTAGCAACACTTGAGAGAGTTAGATATATGCATAATCGACATTCCAATGATTGAACATTCATGAAAAGTCATCTTGCAATATGCTTCATAGCAAATACAGAATTGATAAAGACTTGTGCCAAATGATTTCTTCTTAATATTAATGATTCAACAAAATAAAAATAGGATTGCACATTAAAACATTTGATGAAAAAATCCAGATGCACTGAAGACTGTTTTTTTAAGAATATGTTATTGGTGTACCTAGGTTTTTAGCTTAAAATATCGGGCAATACAATGACGGTTTAATTTGGCTAAAAGATTTCCATGGTGATACTCATATTAATGGGACTTCACAGAAGAGCATCTATATTGGTCCATGCACAAGGATTTTCATTACTACCAAATGCTGCATTCAATTAAATTTTAATTATTTGATGTAGTAGTCATAAACTATGAATTATAGTACAGGTAAAATCCGATTCTGCTGCATATAAGATTCATATCTTGTATCGATATTTTTAATGTTAGGTCATCAGGTCATCGCTTCATTTACTATTTAAATATAGTTAAATATACCTCAACCTGAAAATAGAAAAGCCGTCGATACACACAGAAATGATGTTACTCGGATTCCTATGCTGTTATCATTGGTACACACTTTACTGATATTGTAACTATTTATATGCGTCTACTACTGGTGTTGAATATTTCTTCCTGCTATTATTTTGTTTTTGAAAGTAGGTAATTACTGATATAGTGAATGTCACTTGAGAAAATTACTCTCTGATGAACATAGTTTTCTGGCGGGAAATGAAATTATTTTAAGCTTAAATAACTTTTATGTGAGCTACTTTGCTGAAATTAAAATAAACAGTGGAATAAGTTATGTAATCCTTCCCTCTATCTTTCTTATTCTGCTTCACTACTTCTTTTCTCGGCCTCGTATTAAACTCGAATATAACTTGATAACACTTGATGACTATTTATTTGTACAATACCTTCGCTCCTGTTTTGCCAGCCCATGTAGACGAGAGCAGGCAGAGAAAAACACTCTTACGTTATGTTCTTAATCCGGTAGAAAATGAAAGATGTTATAACTGGAGAGAAAAAGAATTAGAGAGAACTAAATCTGCCTAATATTGATGCAAAGGTTATTTGAAGGTGACAGTATATTTGTCACAGTACCATACTGTTGGTTTGTGAGTGTTTAATAAACAGCTAGCAAGTAAACATTGAGAGAATTCAAAAATCCACCACTTATGTACATACCGTATAGCGATAGAATTCTACAAAGGATATATATACTACATAGTTAACATAAAAATTCCTGTCATTGTGGTGACCTAAAGGGAAGGAATTATTTTATGGTATTAATATGAAATGTCTTTATGAGATCAGGAGTTGATTACGATTATTTTCTTGCCTTTCAAGTTAAGCAATTTTTACAACTTGCATATAAAATCCTATTATTGCGCTCAATAAACGTTTGTTCAGTTTCTGTTTTTTCATAAGATACAATTCTATATTTGGTAATATACACAGATATACGCCTCTCATACGCAGCATCTCTCTTTCAACAGCCAAATCACAGAGTTGTCTCCACACATTCATACACATTTCATCGTCTACCTTCACTTTGTAAACTAGGTTTTGTTAAACTGAGTATTAAATTCCGAATTCTGATAACAATTCGAATAATATATGGCAGATGGCGAGCTCATAGGTTATATTAGTAAAGCGTAACAGTGATGGTGCCATTGGTGAGGGATATGGTCACAGATTTGATGAGATATCGATCGGTAACGTTCACTACTAATGTTCTTGACATAACCGTCATGTATGTTAATAAGGAAGACAATGCTTAAAGGAATTATTACAAGCTGGTTATTCTCTTAAATTCATATCAAAGAAGACGTTCAAGATTCAACAGCTTTGTTTGGGGCGGTAACATAGACATAAAACCAATCACCCGTAAAAGGAGAGAGGAATAGTGGATGCAAATTTCAAATAGATAGAAGAATGCATTGATTATTAATCATGAAAATCATTCAATAGAGAAATATCGAAATGAAATGATAGTCAGTGAATCTGAAAATGTTTATTAATTTCCCTTGGATAAATGAAAAGAAAGATCATGAAAGTTTGATAAAATCATCATTTTGGTAATAATACCAATGTTGTAAGCATATTCTATTCCCTATAAACGACACTCCGGCTATAAAGATAGACGAAGAATGTTACAGATAAATCAGTAAGATTATGAAGTCAGACATTTTATAACGATGCATTACCTTAAGGCGTAGTGAATCAGATATAGCGGCACATATTTCGATTGTAGGCACACGCAGGAAAAACTATTTATATTATTATTATTAACAATAATAATAATAATAATAATAATAACAATAATAATAACAATAATAATAATAATAATAATAATAATAATAATAATAATGGTAATAATTAAATTACTTAAGATAATACGAATTACGTAAAAGTTTCGAAATAAAATTTTACAAGACAATTAAAGTAACGTTACTAAAACTCACTATCAATGCAACTACTACTACTGCTGCTGTTGTTACTACTACTACTAATGCTACTACTACTACTACTACTACTACTACCACTACCACTACTGCTTCCGCTGCTGCTGCTGGTGTTACTACTACTACTACTGCTACTACTACTACTACTACTACCACTACCACTACTGCTGCTGCTGCTGGTGTTACTACTACTACTACTACTATTACTACTACTACTACTACTGCTGTTGCTACTGTTGCGGCGACTACTCTACTACTACTACTACTCCTACTACTACTACTGCTACTACTACTACTACTACTACTACTACTACTACTACTACTACTACTACTACTACTTTCTACTACAATTGCTATAAGAGTTCGCAGTAAGTTCACTGGGAATTAAGTACTCCGAGTAAGTGTTACAGCATTCAGCTAAGAGAGGGAAAATCTGAAATGAAACCTTCGTTTACGTGATTATTGGTCATCTTGCTTAGACATGTCATCAGGTAATAGTCACTGAGATTTAGATCATGGCATTCGAATTGTACAAACGCTTGTCATTATAACCCGTTGTGTACAGTTGTATCTATTGCAAACTTCGCAGAGCTTGTTCTATCACTCCAGCCAATGTAGGCCAGGACTCTGTATTCTTGCTATTCCTGTAGCTATTGGAGGCTCGTGCGAATTTCTGCCAATGAAATACGGCTACATCCGTTGTTTCATCACGTCAAGAAGTGTAGTAGACGTGGAAGCTGCTACAATTCCCCACTCATTATTGTTGATATGGTCTGTGTTGGCTGGTCTCAGTCACTTGGTGTGGCCTCATATTCTTGCCTATTGTTGGTCGATTAAAAGGTCCCTCCCATGTACAAGGAATGATGTAGAGTTATAGGAATGACTGAAGTGTGTTGAGAAGACTAACATCTTTTATATATACATACATATATAGTAGCGGAACACTGGAAGGTAATATCCGTAGTGGTAGAGCACTCAGCCCATGGGACACTAAGGTGAAACAATTGTTCTCGGTATGGTGAACTAACTGTTGTGTAACCACTTCTACATACATATATATATATATATATATATATATATGTATAGTTTTGTATTTCAGTTTTGTATGGCTTCTTAACACATTGTTTAGCTCTGGTTTTTAACTATTGAGCACTTTGCCAGTATCATTTCTGATTTTTGCGTTTCGCTCCGCCTTTCCTGCCCGCCGAAATGCGATTCTCGCTGAATCTTTATTTGTATTAATCTCCCGTGTCTTACAATTAACTTGTTAATAATTTTCTATTGACAGGTTAATTGTATAAGTTTATTTTAAAACTAACCGGTTGAGAACTTATTCGATTTGTGCTATTTATGATATTTTTCGCATTGTATACACATACTGAATTACTTTACCAAAATCTGGGGTTATTCCCCGTATGAATTCCGTTCCACACGTGGTTTAACTTACCACCATGTCATTCACTTATTTAGTAGAGGGCGAAATACCTGTTGATAACGTGATATTCCTTGTTCGATCATTATACCCAAAGCTTATATTTTTAAGCAGACTGTATTTTGATTTAGGTGTCACAGAAACTCTACATCGGATTTTAACAGCAATTCCGGGAGTCCAGGTCTGGTTATCATTTATTTTTTTATCATTTATTTTGTTTTGACCTGTTTAGCTTGATTTGGTTTTTGGTTTGGGTGGTTAATGCCTTCTTGACCACCTTTTCAGTTATGTATGGCTTCTTAACACATTGTTTAGCTCTGGTTTTTAACTATTGAACACTTTGCGAGTATCATTTCTGATTTTTGCGTTTCACATCGCCTTTCCTGCCCGCCGAAATGCGATTCTACCTGAATTATTATTTGTATATATATATATATATAACGAAGGAATTGTGGTAAGGAACCAGGTGGACCATAACGCAACAGAGTACTCAATACTTAGGGTTGTAGAGGGGGTTATAGGAAGACGTATGACCCCGACGGCAGAGCTTAAGCCGTTTCGACGTCCAGAAATAGCCGTCGAAATGGCTTGAGCTCTGCCGTCGGTGTCATACCTTTTTCTATATATATATGTGTGTACGTATATATGTATAGATATATCTATATATACATATATATATATATGTGTGTGGGTGTGTGTGTGTGTGAGTACATATATATATCTATATATATATATATATATATATATATATATATATATATATATATATATATATATATATATACATATATATAAATTTTGAGTATATATTGATTGTTTTCCGACACCTCAGTATGCAGATTGGTGCACTCGACGAAGTACGCAGGTTGGTTTGGTTACTCCGGAGTAATGTAAAATAATTAAGTCAAATATTTAAAATGTGGCTTCCTTTATTAAAGATGTACTTCTATATATATTTCGGTGACAGCCATCATTGGCTGTGACCTCTTCAGGCTGTCCGAATTGGTGTAGTAGAGACAGGTACACATGTTATTGAAGTGTTTTACTCCGTCTATACTCCGATATGTCCACACACGCACACACACACACACACACATACACACACACACACACACACACACACCCATATATATATATATACACATATACGCATATACATACACATGCATCCCCCCCCCCCCACACACACACATGTAAGTATCTATGTATCCACAATCTCAAACAACAGTATCTATGTATGGACATATGCATAAGTATGTGTTGCCATAGGAGTCAATCGAGGCAGGGGTAGAAAGCTGCTAGAAAGGGCAGCTCAAAAACCACTCAAAGAAGTGCGCTCAACCAAACAGAGAGAGAGGAAACACTGTTATAAGGAGCGAAATAGCACGATTTGCACATTAGGCTACTCAGCCGTTAATATGTATAAGGAAAGTATATACTTTCAGACGTTCAATCATCTGGCAGGTAGGTATACGTTGCTGACGATAGCTAATAAGCCTGAAACTAGTACAGCGTTCCTTTGTCAGTGTTGAACAAACGAGCAACGATGGTTACTAGACACTACAGCTTGATATGGGATGTTTGTTTACAAACACACCGAGCATTATAATAAATTTTCAGTGAATCCATACGCACATATATATATGTGTGCATGTATGTATATATACATACTACTGTACGTCTGTATACATATATCTATGTACGTATACATACTTATATTTATGTAACAGCCGTACTAAGAGTGGGAAATGAAATTTCGTTTCATTTTTTTCCGTTTATATATATATATATATATATACACACATACACCCATACACAAAAACACATATTATATATATATTATATATGTGCCGGGCTATACCTTTCTACAATCGTCTCTGTATGCGGTGGCAGAATCAAACAACGTATTATTACTTTGGATTTTATTCTCAAGTTTTTCTTTTGTCGATAAACAACGTAAAACATTTTATGGACGTGCATTTATTACTTGCTCTGCTTTTCTTCCGCTTGTGTAATATCTGGGATCTTGTATTTTATTAACATTCTCGATATTCTATTCTGCGATAAGGTAATGTTTTCACTAATACAATAGGTTCAAACACTAGCTGCTAAAAAAATGTCCAGTTCAGGCATGTACTTCATATTGAGCTTGATCCGTTCATTTCAGCATTTTCCTTACACCTAATATTATTGATGTTTTTATTAGTGATTCAATACAATACACTGTGCTTTGTCTCTACGTTTTCAAGATTATAATTCATAATAAATATAGTAAACCATTAGATTATATAGGCTGCATTGGTCTTCTGGGATATATTAATCTAGGTATACGAAGATAAATTAGCGTCGTGCGTTCAGAAGTGAACTCTGGGGTTCTCAACTTACCCATAAAAATCAGCTTCTACATCCGTGATCATTTGTTGAAAGTGTTAGTAATAAATCCGTCCTCTAGAAGCAGTAGGGTCATAGATCCTATCGTTAATGAGAGTCCCGATTGTAAAATATTCAATATTAGCCCCATCACATCTCTCGACAGAAATACTATAGTGAACGTAGCATTATTGGCATGTTTCCTATCCGTACAAATACATCTACTCAGCTTGTATCCTAGAGAAAACTCGTAAGGCGGGTGGATCATATCTCTCAAAGTTGGGAGTACTACATCGATATGTCGAAATAATTCATGGTACAATGAGAGCAAAGACATAGTGTAATACGGAATCTAAAAGAATATAAAGCCAATCTTTCGATCAAACTGAAATAGGGTTGAAGAATAGGTTTGCATTGTTTACCATATGAGTTTTACGTCGATATTCCAGCCTTGTTCTCCGATGTCCTCGAAGCTGTCTGCTGCAACTGATAAGAAAACAGGGAGAGTATAGTAATGCTCATAAAAGACTATAATAAAAAGGACGTTATAGTGACCAACCCATAATTCAGCTAAAGACCGAGTTTTGAAATTTAGCCATTATGTTAGCAACGTGGTTGGTGCTTGTCATGAAGAGTCTGGTTGGGGAGGCGCAGATGTGCGCAATCCGGACCAGGTCCAAACACAACAAACGCCATCTCCTGCGGACGATCTCACCATGATGGTGTTCATCACCACGGAAATAGAGGTGGTTGTCAATTACTGAAAGGAATATAAAAGGTTATCGGGACTAAAACTCAACACGGAAACGTTGGTGAGTTTGCAGCTCGGCACTTGGAGACGCAAACAATAAAGAAGAGATACAGCTCTTGATTTTCATTCATCCTAAGGATTCTCCGGCTGATGTTAACACTGTATCCCGGGTGTTTATGCTGTTATTTAATGACAGTGTAATGTTGACCACCACCCTGAAGATTTCGAGACACTTCGCTATCCAATAAGGAGGAACCATATTGAATTACTTTTGTAATATATCCATCCCATGACAAGACCAGTATGAATCCGCTTGCAGTTTCTTATTATCATCTTGTCAATAGATAATTGGGCATTTGTACCACGGTACTTCATTCGTCATGCTTTCTTTTCTACCGGCAATACATTTTTTATGTCGAGGTAGATTTCCTCAAACATAAGGCTTGTTAGCAATATCTGCATTAAGGATAGACACGTGATAGACATATAGCTGGTAACGTCATTTCCCTATGCTATAGTGTGACACGAGGAAGGTAATGCACTGAGTATACAGAGGAAAATTATACAAATAACATTTCATGTTGCCAGATCTGAACTCAGTGATCTATCCCTTCAAATCTTTTTTTACTTGTTTGACTTTTACTGTATACAATAGCTAAACCATTGAATTGTAGCCAGGCTGGTGAGATGTAAAATGATAAATGTCGCAGATATATATAAAAATATCGATACAAATACAAAATGCGATTTACATCACATTGGCAAGCCACTGGTGTTTGATTATACTGTAATATGATGATCGTAAATGACCTAGCCGGTACTCTACGCCATTCTATCGTCCCAATCTTTCTATCATTTTAGTCATCTAATCTGTGTTGTATTAAACGACGCGACATGTATATGTCCGGTATACCAACTGGGAAATATCAGCAGAATTACCATCAAATTACAAGGTGGCGTCTTGAAAATATTACTGAGATATTTGTCTTGGTTGCACTAACCCCCCCCCACCCCCACCCCCACCCCCCACCCCTAAAAAAAATAGAAAACAAAATGGTCTTGGTTGGAATGTCTTTAATTATAGATCTGTTCGTTCAGAGCGGATCTTGGACTAAATATCAATAGCAACAAATAAATGGAAACAGTAGTCTACGACGAGATTAAAGTTTGACAACCGCTCTGCAATAAATTAGATTAGCAAACACTGCCCAGTATTACTTTAGAATATTCAAGAATAAAACAAAAGCAGCAACATATAAATCTACGCACTTATTTAATACAAGATCATTCATGACTACAATGTATTGTTGCATAGTTTTCTGACTTTGTATAACAAAGCCGTAGGAAATTTTAATTTTGCTTTCGTTCCTTCCAAAAATCGAACATCACCTCCAGGCAATCTGACTGACACTGTAGTCAAATTTTAGAATAGCTCACTTCAGGTTAAACGGCTTCCACATTGCTTTGCAGGCGTTATTAGCATTCCATGCTACCCTGCGATAATGGTACTTTCAATCACGAAGTAACAGCTGTTAAAAATCAGTAAATACATGTTCACACCTTTGACCCGACAACGTTTCTGAAAGATCAACTCTTCCACTTGATGTCATCAAGATTGGTAACTCAAAGTGAAATTCCTGCCATGATTTACAGTCTCGAAATAGAAATCTTAAATGTATTCTACTATGTAGATGAATGAATAAATAAAAAATCACTGAAAAAAAAGACATATAAGGTCTCTAACAAAGAAGAAATATCACGTGTATGTTAATTATTTTCTTTTTAATTATGTATTTATTTATTCATTCACTTATACATAATTAAATTAACCCTTGTTAAATAAGACATCAAAATTAAACAAACGGCTTTTACAATATAGACGAAAACACTTAGATGTGCTTTTAAGTTTTTCGATTCACTTCATAGAAATATGAAAGTAAATTAATACGCAAAGAATGAAATTTAAAAGTAGATTTCAAACAGTTTATTTCCGTACCGAAAGTCGGAGCTGGCTGAGACAATAACGTATTTGTCTATAGACCTGAATATCGGCAGTTCCTTTTCTGCTATCTGCACTATTACATTTCAGTCACGGCAACACATATTTAAGGCAAACACATACCCTATATAGGATATACAGGGTGGTCCGAAAGTCTTGTCGCCCCTTGTCACATATTGTTTTAACTTTCATTATTTTTTTGTTTTAATAATATAATATATAATATCATTAATTATAATATATAATAATAATATAATTTTCTATTTCAGAGCTCCTACAGTTTTGAAAAGAGGCTGCTTGCAAGTGTATGGAAACATGATCGTGTGCATTCTGGCAAGAGCATGGAGGATGTCCGACCTGACTCCACTGCAAGATTCGGCAAACCAGCTCCTTCGAAGAGGATGATACTGCGATGGGAACATAAACTGTTTCTCATTATTTTTTGGTAGGGGGCGACAAGACTTTCGGACCACCCTGTACATCCTGTTTGAAAGCCAGTAAATATGAATAATATTACTTGCTTTAGTCTATTACTTTAAATCATTTAATGTATCGAGTGAATTAGCTTGGTGGAAATATGATTCTATCACATTCATCACTCATTCAGATATATTGCAAAAATATTACATATGAAACTATTCCGTTTGTGGTGCTGCCCTCTGAGTTCACCAGATATCATTGTATTTTAATTGATTAATCTTTAGATGGAAATGTTTTGTAAATAAAATTGAATAAATACAAGATGAAATTTTAAGATTTCATTAAGCTAAACATAAATCTGACGAAGAGATAGCACGTGTACATCCAAACTTAACTATCACTAGTTGCCTAGCTTCTGGCTTAAATATCCATACTGCTTCGATAAACACAACACTAACGACTCGTGGAATCAGTAATGATGTATTATACTTACTTAGTGGGGGTATATTCCAAATTGCAAGATTATATATAATTAGAACAATAGAATTAACAAGATTTTCCATTGTGTTGCTTGTTTATTTTCAGGTTATTGAATTAGTATACACTTCCCTTAGAATTGAGGATCTGCAGGAGGTTTGAGATGTTTCCATGGCATATTGAGTAGTTCAATAGGGTAAAATTATAAACATAACCAGGTCAATGAAATATCTGCAAAATACTTGTAGATGAACAAGAATTTGCCTTTAACACTAACAACATAATAAATAAATAACATTTTGTAGGTGACAATTTAGTACATTCAATCGAATGCAGTATTTCCTACACAATTATTTCAAGTATGGATTATATATTATCCACTAAGAGTTTTATGTAGATTGTGAAAGATAAAGCAATCAATGTGTGAGTTTCTTTTTGGTTCATAGCAGTACTTATTGTAGTTACTAACTTTGAATATTATTACTTGTTTCTTTGAGTCAGTATGTATGTGAACAAACAAAAAGGTCGGTGTTATCGAAATTAGAAACGGTGAAGATAGCTACATACGATAATTCTTTTAGTATGACCCACCTTCATATATGTCATTCTTGCGTGAACAATATTTCTGTAATAGCAAAAAGGTGATATGGAAATAAACACAGATTTAGTTTCTGTTAATAACGCAGAATCTGACACGAAGAGTGATAATAAAGATTATGTTGATCAGTAGAAATATAAACGCACCAATTTAATTATCCATATCGTATCCATTATGAAAATTCACTGTTTCCGTGACAAAGAATTATATATATATATATATATATATATATATATATATATATATATATATATATATATATATATATATATATATACATAAATGCGTAACTCATCGACATTCAAGTCTCTAGTTCTTGTCTAATAAACCTGTGATAAGCAGGTGAAACACCGGCTTGAGGTGACTGAGGGCACTGTTCACAGAGTTCAAACAATTTGAACATGCGCAAAGTTTGTGCAAGGTTCGTTACCATCGAGTTCAATGAGGATCAAAGGCATAGTTTAATGAGCATCAAAGGATCATGTGCATTGATTACAACAGGGAGATTGTCGAGTTAATAATGTGTCTTTGAGTCTCTGGTAAACTGTGACGAGAGATAGGTGAAGCAGCTCTACTGAGGAGTACATGGTCATCACATTCTTCAACAGCAACACCTACATCTACATCTACTAGTCCTAAACGGCTAGTCCTAAACAGTCAACAAAGCGTACAACGTAGAGGTTTTGAAGCAGTTCAGAAAGAGATTTCGTCACAAGTGTCCAGAACTCTTCTAGTCTAGGCACGTACACCAAGACAATTCCCTTACCACAAAACCATCCTGCTGACCCAATACGTGGCTATGGGGAACATAACTGTCCTTCATCCTTTATACTGTCCAGACCTAGCACCATGCGAATTCTGGATGTTCGCGGAGCTGAAAGAGGTGTATAACAAGCGCCCTAGAAGCAGTACATATGGGCGTTCCAAATGGCTAGAGCGCTCCAACGAGAGCATTGAATATGGAAGATCCTACTGTGAATGCGCCGAAAGTTCTGTGCTTATCTTATTTAAATAAATTTCTTTCTGATAAATGTCACAAAAACTCTCGAACGTACCTTGGTGTAATCACTAAAGAAATACTGCTCGATATGTAAACATAGTGATAAATATATTATATAATAGAATATACATGGTGCTACCTCCCTAGGGAATCGGATTTTCTGGTGGTTCAAATTTTGTTTATGATCAAATGTCGTATACGTTGCAGTTGTAGTAACTATTTGCTGGTCAGGAAATAGAAAATAAAAAATGAAAAACTGTGTGATGATTGTATACGCACAAACACACACCCACCAACCCCCACATACAAACGCACACATACAGATACACACACATATATATATATATATATATATATATATATATATATATATATGCATATATATGTGTGTGTGTGTGTGTACATAAATCAAAAAGTGTCTTTACATGGAGAAACACCAATTAGGTTCACGAAATAACAAGTACGAATGTCTGTAAATGAAAGCAAGTTTATCTGTAAATGAGTTTTTTCGCCTCTACGTGGTGGTGTGTGGCCTGAAATATTCGTTTTATACAGTGCGCAACCAGAATATACATCATTCTATTTTTTTATAACATACATAACTTGGTTTCAATATTTACCAATATATACAGACGCACACGCATACGCTGATGCTTACACATATTCACGCTCTCTCTCTCACTCTCTCTCTCACACACACACACACACACACACACACACACACACACACACACACACACACACACACACACACACACACACACATATATATATATATATATATATATATATATATATATGTATATATATACAAATATAATTTCAGCGAGATCGTATTTAACCAGTGGTCAAAACAAAGCGAAACGCAATTTTCGAGATATGCGCCAAGCGCTCAATGGACTAAAAGAAGACCAGGGCAATAAACATACGTTATAGAGGCCATACAAACTGAAAACGGCGGTCAGGAAGCTAGTAGCCACCGGAACGAAAAAAACGAAGCAAACTAAACAGGTTAAACAAAAGAATTTACCTGGACCTCCTGGAATTAATGGTATAATTCAGTGGAAGGTTTCTGTGACACCTAAATCAATTATACTGCCTGCATTCATATTAAGCTTTTGGTATAACGATCGAACAAGGCTGCCATTTCGTCAACAGGTATTTTGTTCTCAGCCAGTGAGCGGGTTCCTAGCAGTAGTTGTGTTGGAGTGATTACCCCACGTGTTTTACCCTGCAGGAAGGTAACCCCTGTTTTGGCAGATGGATTCAGAATGTGTAAAATTAATTCAAGAACTGCAAAAATTGCACAAATCGAGTTAAGCTCTCGACCGGGTTGTTTTTAAATAAACTTAAGCAATTAATCAGTCAATAGAATTGTCTAATAGAATATATATATATACTTTGTATTTTTGTATATATTTTTGTCTGGCCGCATAAATTCTCTAGTGTTTCTTGTGTGCGTATATATATATATATACGATGTAACCGATATGGCGGAGAAGAGAGGAACCAACCATAAGCTACCCCGGAAATTCCCTCTACCATGGGGATGGAAACCCCTTACACTGGACAGATATAATAGTAACTTTCGGCAGGATAAATACGCAGAAACAAATAATAGGATAAACCCCTATTTTCCTGCACCAAATCGCATTTGAACAGAAGCCCCCTCAATTCAATCTTTACATGGACAGATGGACAATCATATGGATCATTGTGCATATATGTACTCTGTGTTTTTGAATTTATTCACTATTGGTTCTGTTCTTTTCTTTTGTGTACTTTATGTCTGTTTTTCTTTGATTTTGTTCCCTGTGATGGAAATTATGACTACCAGATTGACTAATGCCTAGAGCCCTGTAGTTTGCCCTCAGTTATAATGTACGGCACTGTCGTTCAATATGTGGATAGTGTAACTGTGACACTAGAATCCCTCTCAGAACATATTACTTAAACATCTCTTCCCCTATTATTTACTCACTTCAGTCTATATTTTTACTCACCTCAATCCGAATTATCACCTGAAAAGAATTATTTTTTAATTCTTTAATTTCTAATTGTTAATTTCTTAATTCTTTAATTTATAATTTCTGATATTTGATTTAGGATTTTAATTTTTATTTCCAACTCTCACTCTTAACTTCCAACGTAAAACCATGATACCTAGAATTAAGTTTATTTTCCCTTATAAGGTGATGGTCAGTCGTACCGTCAACGCTTAGTGAGGAGTAGTATTATGACCTGTAAAAACTAACACTCTCCCATCCCCTCTGGCTCTCGGCTGACTGCCACAGCCGTGATGGGTAGCAGTAAAATATGGTACAGGCATTGGTGGGCCATTGTTTTGGCTGAGAGGGTGAACTGACTAAGCGAATTTCGTTGAAATCTGCGGTGGCATGTCTTTCGGACATGCGCTTGCGCAGGCCGGTGGGGGTGAATTGGTACTCACAACGGAGCGGATGAAAAACCCCAAAACACGCAATTCATCCGTTCCCATGTCGATCCAATTTGGATTAACTCGGAAACATAACCTTATTATGTAACAAGCTGTCTGATGATGACACGACACTCGCACACAGAACAGTGTGGCCAGTGTCGTCACTGAAATATATATCACAGCATTATTATTAAAAGACTTGAACATCTGAAACTACTTCGCTTTTCCTTATTCGATATTTACTCCGTCACTCCTATGTGGAAAAAGAACGTTGAGTGCTTGAATTGAATTGCATCAATATTTACCCTAATATATATATATATATATATATATATATATATATATATATATTTACATCGATATAGCATAGGGCAGTTCGCCATATATACGTATATATATACATATATTTGTATGTGAGTGTGCGCGTGTGTCTGTTAGTGTGCGTATTTGTATTGTTTAAAAATACAAATTTGAAATATAGAACTAATATGAGAAAGAATTCAGAAAAGAAAAAATGAAAAATAAACAAAAAATAGATTTTCTTATTCAATACGTTGCACTTTGAAATAAATTACATATTTATATCGATTATTTTAATATATTTCCATTTACTTGGTTATTTATAATGTGTTTTTTATACTAATAGAGTTGCATTTTGATTTTTTTCATGTTTGTACTTTTTGTTTAAAGAAAAATCTATTGAACAACAGAAAACTGGCTCAATAATTAATGCATTACTCTGACACATCTACGTCATAATTTCTTTCTTTTACTTCGACATTTTTTCTTCTCTATGCGTATATTCTTAAACGTGTTATTGATTTGTGTATGCGAGTGTGCCCGCCCCTGACACAATAAAAAAGAGAAACAGCGGTAGCATTGACATTACAAATTTACAACACACATGAAAACAGTACCAATGAAAAAATATAAAATAGTATCGACACGTCTAATAGACACATAAGAATGTCTTGGGGACATATATGTCAAATAGAATTGTAGTTTACGTGAGTAAGAATTGCAATCATTTTACAATCTAAAATAAATGAGAAAGCAACGAGATAATAATAATAATAAGGACAATACACACACATATATGTGTATATGTGTGTAGGAAACAGCTTTTATTTCAAACATATTACTGAAAGCACGACTGATCTCCAGTTTGATGAATTTTATTAAGGATTTTAGGTATTTCTTTATTAGTTCTTTATGCTTAGTTTGGAACATTGCAGTCTTATATTCATGTATGTAAGAAGGTTTCAAAGTTCACGGATTTAATTTCAGAACCAGAATCATCATGCTAGTGACATATTGGTTAGTGACATATTGTTTTCTTGTATGCTGAATCTGTGATTTAGATTGCGGATTACATTTATATATTATTTGAGACCCCACAGTTGATTGTTTAGTGTTTTAATATATATAAAACCGATGAGCCGTTACCTCCGTTTGCACCAAGAGGATAAATAATATTCGATCTCCGTTGTAACAAACTTCATTAAAGTGTGTAGCTTTTTTAAATTATCAACTTGCCACACACGTCAGGCACATATTACACATACACACATATTAGCGTATGCTTTAATTCACGCTCATATTACATATAAGCACGTTTCAAACTGTCTAGCCCCGAGAAATTTGGAACGCGTATATTGCATCCTTAGTTCTTGAAAAAGGCGACTCACGGCACGACAACCACATTTAATAGGCTAACTGGTTATTTTTTCCTAATTTTGCCATGGTGCCCGACAAGAGGCCAGTATTGATTTGGTTTTTGTAGTATGCAGTGGTGGCCATACATGTTAAATGTATAACATTCTAATTTTACTGTATATATGTATACTAGCTGAGGTACCCGGGAGCGGGGGTACTCCAGGTTCATATTAAAATGCCCAATGCCTCTCAGACCAAAAATCAAATCAAAATATAGGACATATAATCAAAAGCGAAGACAAATTCATTGAGAAAATAATAATACAAACAAATATTGTTGATTGCATTGGTCAAGCGAAAAAGTTTTGTCAGAGTTGAGTGTTGCTATAAGGAAAAAAACTGAATCTTCATTAGGGTGTCTTAATATTATTAAAATTTGCTGAAAGTTTGTGAATAGGCATCATATCATGTCATTTACCTATGGTTTAAATTTCATATAAATCGGAGGGAGATATTTTCAGCGGGGGTTTTGTGGCCCCTTTGATTAAAATGAAATATACGTAAGAAGTGATATGGACATTAGCCCCACACACGTGTCAAGTTTCATCAAGATCGGTTTGGTAGTTTTTGAGTTTTATGTTCACAAACAAACATACAGAAATTGCCATTTATGTATATAGATATATATATATTACGCACAGATACGTAAAACACAAGGACTTATGCGGTTCACGTTGGGAAATATACCTGTACACACACACACATGTTTATACATTTTTTCATATATATAGAGAGTGAGAGAGAGAGAGAAAGAGAGAGAGTGAGGGGGAGAGATAGAGATAGAGATAGAAGATGTGTTATTTTTGTGATTGTGTACAGGTGATTATCTGTATTTAAATGCGTTATCTTTGAATATGTTCATTTATAGAACATCATGTTTTACATATATGAACATAAGTAAAATATTTAATATGTATATTTATTGAGTTGGATAATTAATTGTTGTCAAAGGAAGCAGATACCATTATCTTGTTTTGTGTTGCTTTAAATTCCTTGTAGCTCTTAGTATTTACACACATTCTGTTGTGAAAATGGATTACTTAAAAGAGTAATTACAATTAATGAAACGAGTTTATTTTTTTTTATATGGATGTATCTTCAATTTATATTTGCTGCCGATTCCATTAGCTTTCTGTTTGTGGCTTTATTTAATCTTCTTCTGGGTAACTGACAATTTTCTGTTTCCTTAGATTCATGCGAGCACTAGTTCATCAGATCTATGATCAGTGGCATTTAGGTCTTGTCTAAACCTATATTTCAAGCAATAAGGAACATGTAGTAGGTAAGTCTATGATGTTAAGCATATTGATTACGGTGATATTGGAATTGATTTTTTTCTGTTTTTAGTTCGATGAAGATTATTGTCTTTAGTTAATTCTGACTCATTAGGATATTAAATTCCCTATTTTATAGAAAGGGAAATAATTTAACGATAGATAGATGCTTGGTCTGCTTAAAGGTAAGTGAAATTGATACAGCGAATAGATGCTGACATCGTGCTTCCTAATATCGCCCGGCAGCATCAGTAGAGCGTAAAAAATCATGATTTACAGCATAGAGTTACGGCCCTTTACCAACTGAGTTCAAATCCCGCGGGAGTTAGCTTTGCTTTCATCCTTACAAGGTCTATAAAATAAAGTAGCAAACACGCACTGAGTTTGATTTAATCGTCGTTTTCTTCCAGACAAATTGCTGGCCTTGTGCCTATATCAAAGACCATTATTCTTACTTCTCTTTATATTTCATATGAATTTCGTATTAATAATTAAAGCACATATGTTGGAGAAATTTGTAATCTCGTTGCAAGAGTATTTATATTTCCTTACTATATAAATTGTATTTGGTTTGAACTAATAGTTTTCCAAACACCGAATCAGGCACGTTGTTATTCCAGATCAGATGCAATAAACTAATAACGATATATAAAAAATCCTTATTACAAGGAACGAACTTCAGTAGAATAATGTTCTTAATATGCATAATTATATATATAGTAATACTTGTTTTATATTATGTAAGTATATATATATATATATATATGTGTGTGTGTGTGTGTGTGTGTGTGTGTGTGTGTGTGTGTTTATGTGTATGTAACACAGGGAAGTAATTAAACATTAAAATGTTCCTCTTCGGGGGGGGGGGCATTGGGCAGCCTTCAAACAGTCATGCTAGCTCGTCCTGTCAGAAACAACCATCACCAACTGATCCGGCTGGATCCCCAAGCGAGGCCAGCCAATCTCGTGGATGTTAACCGACCAGATTGCTACTGTGTTTACCCATGGGTCTAATGCCGGTTGGTTTTGCCCGAAAGCTCTGTCCACAATTCTTTCTTGAGACTTTCTGACCACATGCCCCCAAAACAACATTAAATTTAAGCCGAAATTTTGATTTCGGAAGATAGATTCTACGTCGACTAAAATATATCAATTTCACACATGAAATGTTCCCATATTCCATATATATATATATAAATAAAAATAGAAATAATAATAAATTTGAACACTAAATTCCAAAGAGGGCTCCATAAGGATAAATATATATCAAATATATAAGAACCGTAGAGCAAATATTTATTAAAATAGCAGATTAAAGTTTAAGCAAAGAATCGCTGCTTTCACCCTTAAGGGATCTTCTGAAACTCAAGTTTCAGAAGATCCTGTTAAGGGTGAAAGCAGAGATTCTTTACTTAAACTTTAATCTGTTATTTTAATAAATATATATATATATATATATTTCCTTTCTGAATTTGTTTCGCAAGATTCTTTATTTTAAATTATGTGTTGAAACCGATATTGAAATGTTTTTTTTTTTGGGGGGGGGTCAAGTTGCCAATAAGACAACACACACAAAAACAAGATGGCGTAGGACAGAACAAAGGAGAGGCACAAAACAAAGAAAAGAATCCCAGTCACTGAAGAGGTCACAGAATGTGTGACAAAAGAACTTTGACAATATATGAACAACCGTCCGGTTGTGGAACCAACCAACCGGAAATTTATTTTAAAAAAAGATTTTTTGATTTATAATAAATTGGAGTAAAAGCAGCGGGGTGCGTGTGTTTCTTATTGGCAGCATGACCCCCCAAAGTATAACAATATATATATATAGTTGTTATAGAGTAAGGTGCATTATTGGTTGTGTAAAATGGTCCAATAACTTTATGTTAGCAATATTAAGTTCTCCACGCTTTTGTATATCTCCAATTCCATTCAAGCTAGAGATGTAAAACGGAGTATAAGTATCAACATGAAAATCCGAAGGCAGGTAAAATTCCAATCATTTAATCACGACACATGTTTCAATAAGAGATAGATCGATGGTGAAGCCATGACCGATTATCACTGATCTCATCAGGTGAAAATGAATTGTCTTCAAATTCTTGATATGAGGGAGAAAAAAATATAACGATGTTCTCTCACAGAATTCATTCCCTCATATGGAGACACACCAGTCAGAAACACAGCGACTGCTATTAGCTTCAGTTGAGGTCATAAAAGTTTAGAGATTTCTATCGCTGCAAAAGACGCTGGACATCAATCAAATCTATAGGGATACAGTCAGTCACAGTTAAAGTGAGTGGGTACACACACATTCCACACCCACATACACCGGCTCGAGGTCAAAGAAAGATATATACATATATATACACACATCAACACAGTATTAAACATGTAGAGTTAGTGTGGCTGGGTACACACACACTTTCACACACACCGAAGCGTTGTCCGAGAAAAAAAACACATATAAGAAAACAAATATAAGAATGTACCAACACAGCACTCACCGAAAGTTAGTTCACAAAGCAACAGAAGCTATATTGCCAGGCCCAGGTGACGGATCTGGTGGGCCTTTACCTCCTTGACTGTCTGTCTCGGAGCGGAAATGCCCCACCTGGGAGGCGGTGCTTACTGTGACGACGTCTTTTTTACTGTGTCGTTCCATAATAATAGTATGGTAGAGGGGTGAGGAAAAATCTTAGCAAATTCTTCAAGAGCATAGATCTAAGTATAGTATTTGAAGAGAATTTAAAGATGTTAATTTTCTAGATGTTACACTTAAACTCAATTCAGGACTCTTCCAACCTTACCACAAACCCAACGAGAATCTAAACTATGTCAACGCAAACTCGAACCACCCTAGAATAGTCACTAACGGTATTACCAAAAGCGTCTCTAGTAGAATTTCAGGACTATCTTCCAATGAAGATACCTTTAATAAGATCTCGAATTACTATAATAGCGCCCTGGAACGCGCGGGGCATAGCGAAAGAATCTCATTCAAACGTCCATTAAATAGTAGAAGCAACATTGCCCGCTATAGCTTAGGCCTAAATAGTGACACTCTAGTTAACAGCAGGCGGGATACGAGGGAGGATTTATATAGTCTTCATATTGTACTGCCGCCTCGTCCCAATGCTGTTGGTACCAATAGAAACAACCACCCAGGTACTAACACTGGGTCTGAGCAACGTAACGCCAGCGGAAACTCTAATGGTAACCTTAATTGTAGAACCGTTAAAACTACCGTTGAACGCAGTATGGAACGAGGGTCGAGTAGGGGGAATAGGGACACGTGTAGCAGACGCATAGTGGATACAAACCCGGCTATCGAGGGTAACCCCAAGGGCCGCACGGGGGGTACACCGCCCTGGAGACTTGGGACGATTCCGAACACAATCGTGACACCCCAGGACACCATCGACTCACATTTAATTTCCAGTTACAATGGACCAGTAACTACTAGGGAGACAGGTAATTCTAATATAGTTAGTAGGAACAAGAGGCATCGGACCAGAAAATTCTGTGGTATAATCCCCCTTACTCCACTGGCCTGACCACTAGTATAGCTAAGCTTTTCTTTAGGGCCTTAGACAAATGCTTCCCTAGATCGCACAGATATTATAAAATAGTCAATAGAAATACCATCAAGCTGTCCTACTCCACAACTAGTAACATAGCTCAGAATATAGCTCAGATGAATTATAGTAGACTTAGGACAGCCCATCAGGGAATTAGGAATGGCAGGAACAATGGCAGCTCTATTGAGGAACTGACTCATACACGGGAGGTGAGTCGGGTCTCCCCAACCCTAAGGAATTTAACCATAGACCAGACTGGAACTGAGACCCGACCCCAAAGATACCGTGGTCCATCTGGAACTACCCAGGTCGATAGCAAAAAATGTAACTGCAGAAGCACCGCCACCTGCCCCAAGGCTGGGAAATACCCTACCAAAAACATAGTCTACGACTGTAAGGTCTCCACTCCTGATAGAACCTTTAGGTATGTTGGGGCAACTGCCACGTAATTTAAGGATAGATGGTATAATCACCGCCATACCTTTAATAGATTAGATAAACAAAATAGCACGGCCCTTTTGGAATTAGCCTGGAAGCTTAAACATCAGAATATAGAGCACTCCTTATCCTGGTCCATAGTTTGCTTAGACCAACCTTATAACGGCAGCACTGGCGTCATACACTTTAAGATATGGATGTTACAGTTCGATCTATACACGTATAGCAGAACACTTAACTGAACATACTTGCGTGTGGGGGGGGGGGGGGCGTTAGTTAACAGAATATTTCCAATTTATATCGTCAATTGAGATTTGACCAATATACCTTATGTTGCTTTTTGAACTAACTTTCGGTGAGTGCTGTGTTGGTACATTCTTATATTTGTTTTATTATATTTGTTTTCTTATATGCGTTTTTTTTTCTCGGACATCGCTTCGGTGTGTGTGAAAGTGTGTATGTACCCACCTACAATAACTCTACAGGTTTAATACTGTGTTGATGTGTGTATATATATGTATATATCTTTCTTTGACCTCGAGCCGGTGTATGTGGGTGTGGAATGTGTGTGTACCCACTCACTTTAACTGTGGTGACTGACTGTATCCCTACAAATTTGATTGATGTCCAGCGTCTTTTGCAGCGATAGAAATCTGAAAACTTTTATGACCTCAACTGAAGCTAATAGCAGTCGCCCTGTTTTTGACTGGTGTGTTTTCATATGAGGGAATGAATTCTGTGAGAGAATATCGTTATTTTTTCTCCCTGATATCAAGAATTTGAAGACAATTCACTTTCACCTATTGAGATCAGTGATAATCGATCATGGCTTCACCATCGATCTATCTCTTATTGAAACATGTGTCGTGTTTAAATGATTGGAATTTGACCATGCCTTCGGATTTTCATTTATATATATATATATATATATATATATATATATATATATATATATATATATGAATGTATATATAGTGTATTTTGCAATACATTGTATGATTAATTAAAAGCATTTCGAAGACCTTATGCTATTGTTATACATTCATATATATATACCTATTTCAGAACACCAATTCTAATTTTCAATTTCTGCTTGACAGGCAACCGCTCTGTATAATCAGTTCCTGATTATTTACTAGAGTTCTATAAGAATCAAACAACCATGATTTTCAGCAAACAGGAGGAGTAGTTAGCTTTGATAAGCATACAAAATGCGAAACAGTGCTCTGTCAGCTTTATCTCCCCTGGTTGCTGAACATTAAAGTAAGTGAGACTGTCACTACTCTACAACAATAGCGAAAAGGTCTTCGAAATGCTTTTAATTAAGCATACAGTGTATTGCAAAATACACCATATATACATTCATATAGATATAACTATTTCAGAGCACCAATTCTAATTATATATATATATATATATATATTTATATATATATATATATATATATATATATATATATATATATATATATATATATATATATATATATGTATAATATATGGTGGCTGCCAACTCGTTTTCGAGTACGGCCACTACTTTATATCCATGTAGGAGAACCCCTACCGATGCGCTGAACGACTGTGACTTTTTAGTCCAGCCAGCGACTTGAAAACTCTGGTACAAACACTACACTTGTGACAATTATTGACACATAGTGCTGGGCCCATGGTACCATGTGACGACAAGTGCAGAGAGATCTCCAGATATAAAGCAATGCCTGTGCCGTGAAGCTTTTATAGTGAGCAAAGGCACTGCACAAAGCCAGTCCCACTCTCTTAACCAAGATGATATTTACCAAAAAGAAGAACAAGTCAACATCATTGGATACCATCAGGGTTGCAGGTGTTATATCAGAGTTTTCCTTCTCCTAGAATTCTGCCTTGACAAAGGCTAAGGGGTCATCTCTCCCGGTGATTTTGGATGGCCATTGACTCTTAAGAGCTCCTTTGCCCTTTGACAGGTTTTGTTTTTAGTCCTGCAGGATGTCGAAAGTCACCCTCCTCACCAAGAAACCTTGGTGGGGTTGCCAGTTTAGTCGCCAACGACCCGACCATGAGACAGGTTGTACTGGGATACATGTTACCAGTAGCACCAACTGGTGACCTGACATATATATATATACATACATATATATATATAAATATATATATATATATATATATACATATATATGTGTATATATATATATATATATATATATATATATATATATATATATATATATGGAAAGTTATATTTAAATTGTTGGGTTACAACTAGTAAATATATATAACTGATATAAAAGCACTCGACAAATATTTGGAGTATATTTACAATATTAAATAAATGGAAACTATATTTATAAAACCATATTTATTTCATTATATATATTTCAGGGATATCATATTAACAATATGCTATGCCTTCCTCAGACAAAATACAATATAAACAGTTTTATAGATAAATAGATGCGACATACCGTAACAACATCGACTTGTATTTGAAAAGGTTGATTTGGCAGTGAAAACAAATTGTACACAGAGAGAAAGAAAGAGAGAAAAAAAAAAAGGAAAGAAGGACAGAAAACGAAGAAAAAGAAGAAAAAGAAGAAATGCATGGAACAAAATAGAGAGATGGAAAGATAGATAAAGAGAAGAACTTCATGTAAAGAAACAAAAAGAGATATATATATATAGAGAGAGAGAGGAAATAGAGATAGATACATATATATAGAAAACTAGGTAGTGGGACGTCTGTTGAGTAAACGTATCAATGATACATTTAATTATTTATTTATTTATTTAGCTCTAGTATTAATGTAAGGGAGATATATGGAGAGAAACCAGCTGTTATATATATAGAGAAAAAATATAGAGAGAGAAAAAATATAGAGAGAGAAAAAATTTAAAAATAACCAGACATAGGCGAGACGTAAAAAACCCTATGTTTTAATGTAGAGGTATTAGTATTTATAAAAACCAGCCACTATATTGTAAATATCAGTATTCTTGAATGAGACATGTATCCATAATGTGTGAAAAAATTAATGATCTTATGTTTAGTTTTTTTTTTTTAAATTCATATGTTTATGTGATAACTACAAACATCTGTGTGAATCTACATGATCAACTCTGCAAACCCTAGGTTCACGGAAAACATTCTCAATGTGGTATAAAAATTTAAGTATACATATATGTGTATATATACACACAAATATATATAGAGTCAATATTACTATTCCCGTCTTTACTCTACAAGATTATCTATCAATCAGAAATAGAGAGCAGATTTCAATATACTAATAAAAATATATATCAGAAACAAAACTAAAAAATAACAATAATAATAATAAGTAATAATAAAATAGAAAACTAAAAAATATTACGAAAGAATATTACATATTAAAAATATTACATATTAAAAAATTTACATATTAAAAATAATAAAAATAAAAATATTAGAAAATACTACAATAATAAAAATAAAAATAAACCACATAGATCAACCCTTCAAAATTAATTGACAATATATTGTCAAGTTCATTATAAGCATCAGAGTCGAAAAACAGATAAAGCCAAAAATGATCTATCAAATCGCATCTAGCAAAGATCATTTCAAAAAGTTTAGGATGCCCAATTTGGTCTACGTGTGTTCTTATATTTAATATAGAAGTTTATCTAGTGTAACGTTTATTCAAAATATTTGGAGCATCAATTTTAGGGTAGCTTAATTTTTCATGAAGAATGTTTAAATAAAAATAAAATAAAAATAAAAAGAATAAAAAGAAGGAATCAAAGATTTATCGGCTAGTTTCCCATATAATTATAAATCAAACTAAATATACTACATTTTAAATTTAAATTTATATTTAAACGTTGAGTTTAATCTATGTTTGCAACAACTGAATAAATTTGTCCGTAGATTAAGGGAATTTTTAGATTTTAGTATAAAGAATATCTCCTCTGCGCAGAGGTCACATGTCTCAGAGGATGAATTAAAAGGAATCCCCCTTGAGACTATATTCCAAGCCGTCGAATATCTAACGTTATCTAGCTTAAGTTGCCAGAGTACGCCTGATAGTGCCGTTGAAGATTTTTTGCTTAGATCTGTGAAAGAATTCTTGTGGTTATTATAGCGAAGTTTAAATTCCGTCGATGTGGAACCGACGTAGTTAAAAGAATTAGAGTCAGTATTAACATTACAATTGTATACTATATTTTTAACTAAGCAGTTGTTATTTAACGGACATTTAGATCTATCTCTACAGTTACATTTGTTAACTTGTATATTATGTATGCTATTATCACTAGGTTTTAAGTTCCTATTATTTATTCTATTAATATTTTGTGCTAAATTTTTGGTGGATGAGTAGGTTAATTTTATTGTATGTCTATTGAAAATTGAGTGATACCTATGTGTTCTAGGGAAGCGATTATCAAGAGCTTTAAAAAATTGTTTAGCGATGTGGGTTTTAATGTTTAGTGAGAAAGGGGGGGCAAACCAAATTATGTTCCTAGTTCTATTTCTTTTTTGGCCTTTGGAATTATTGTAATGCTTTCTATTATAGTTGTTAAGGTTGTTGCCGTAATTAAAAAAGTTGTTACTTTGTTTAGTTTGTCTATCATTATCTATGTACACAATCTTATCAGCATATCCTGCTCTAGCTAATGCTTCATTGTAGTATTGGGCTTTTTCGTCGAAAATCTTTCTATTCGACGAGATCCTAGAGATACGTTTTTGAACAGAGTTTACTATAGTGTTTTTGACAGATCTGGGGTGGTTAGAGTTTTTTTTTTTTTTTTTTTTTTTCTCTCTTTCTTTCTCTTTTTTTCTCTCTTTCTTTCTCTCTGTGTACAATTTTTTTCACTGCCAAATCAACCTTTTCAAATACAAGTCGATGTTGTTACGGTATGTCGAATCTATTTATCTATAAAACTGTTTATATTGTATTTTGTCTGAGGAAGGCATAGCATATTGTTAATATGATATCCCTGAAATATATATAATGAAATAAATATGGTTTTATAAATATAGTTTCCATTTATTTAATATTGTATATATATATATATATATATATATATATATATATATATATATATATATATATAAACCGGGTTTAGCAAATAATGAAAAAGTTTCAAAATAAATTTAAAAAAATTGACTTTACCTACTATAGTTACCTTTACCGATCGGTTTCGAATCCCAAAAATAAACGGAGACCATACGGCCTTCGTTGCAAAGAAAGATTCTCGTCAGAAGGTTCTTTTCATTCGAAGAATATAAAATTCTTGAATTTAAATTACGAACTAGCGCTATCGAAAACTGTTCCCGAGATGAGAGTGAATGAAGTGGAATCAATTTTTTCAAGTGCCGAAATAAAGATAGAGGCAGAGGGAGGTAGGTCAAATCGGCGGCCACTATCGCTAGCAGCAGTCGGAACGACCAAATTTTTAGCGCCTTGTGCGTGAAGGAACACATATCCTATTATATCCTATTATATATATATATATATATATATATATATATATATATATATATATATATATATATATATATATATATATATACAAAATTAAGATAAATCAAGGTGAATTTAATCTAAAGCAAAATTATGGGTGTCATGCCAGAAGGCATGCGCCATATCACCCGTAAAATAAGCTCCAAGATTATAATGAATAGGTCCGAGCATTTTCTAACAATTAGAAATTGATTAACATATAAATAAACATATGAAACAATCACATGGGATTATTTTTTACAAGTGTGTAAGCACACATAGTTAGGTAGGTAACTAAATAAAGTTAACTAGAACTTCAAAAATAGATACCTTATAATATGATTAATCTTCCCTGTATATATTCCATTAAAGAAATATATTTCACCAATTAATCGAATGGTAGACCACGGAGGCCGATACTTGGATTTTCAACAAGGAAGAAGTCCAGCCATCTGTGTTTACGCATTAAGTTCAAATCAGCGACTGACCAATAACACGTGCTGTATCTACTAAAAATACACACAACATACCAGCTTCGTCCTAGTGGAGTGAATAGGGTTTTCGACAACTAGAAACAGAGGTCAAGTCCTTTCAACAGAGTTAGCTCTACAATTAAGGAGCCGTATTTATATATCTATATCCAAAATTAAGATAAATCAAAGTGAATTTAATCTAAATCAAAATGGGTATACTGTCAGAAGGGTATACGGTGCTGATGATAGCTAAGAAGCTTGAAACTAGTACATCGTTTCTGTGTCAGTGTTGAACAAAAAGGTGACGTGGTTGCCTTAACACCGTACGGCATAAATTCAGGCTGTCAGTTTGTTTACAAACGGACAAAGCGGGCGTTATAATAAACGTCCGCTAAACTGATACGTACATATATGTATGTGTACCTGTATGTATATATATATATATATATATATATATATATATATATATATATATATATATATATATATACATATATATATATATATATATATATATATATATATATATATGCATGCTACTGTACGTCTGTATACATATATGTATGTACGTATACATACATACTTACATTTAAGTAAGTGCCGTAATAAGAGTGAGAAATGAAATTTCGTTTTCATTTTATTACAACCTATCGTTTTCGGTGCGCCTGGCCGACTGAACTCACTCGATATGCAAATTAGGCTGCTCAGCCGTTAATTTTCATAAGGAAAGTATATACTTTCGAACGTTCAACCATCTGGCAGAAGGGTATACGGTGCTGATGATAGCTAAGAAGCTTGAAACTAGTACATCGTTCCTGTGTCAGTGTTGAACAAAAAGGTGACGTGGTTGCCTTAACACCGTACGGCATAAATTCAGGCTGTCAGTTTGTTTACAAACGGACAAAGCGGGCGTTATAATAAACGTCCGCTAAACTGATACGTACATATATGTATGTGTACCTGTATGTATATATATATATATATATGCATGCTACTGTACGTCTGTATACATATATGTATGTACGTATACATACATACTTACATTTAAGTAAGTGCCGTACTAAGAGTGAGAAATGAAATTTCGTTTTCATTTTATTACAACTTATGTATATATATATATATATTAAAATGAATGAAATCCTTGGTACAGTTAGGTATATTTGAAAAAAGTAAAAGAACGACTCCACTTGTAGTTCTAAACAATTTGATTTAATTTTATATTGTAATTTTACAATTTAGCTTTGTAGATTTAGTAAGTTCTTTATTAACTTAGGTTGGGAGATTTTTAAATATACCTGGTTAACTTTTCCTGGAGAACTTTCTCGCATTCTTCGGTGGTGATTGTCAAATTGAGATCAGGTTGTGTTGTGATGTGAGAATTGGATGTATCTGGGCAGTGATGTTATTGAGTGTAGGAGTGAGGGAGTGTTGATAAAGATTTAAAGGATTTAAATCATACATATATACAGATATACACACAGTGGCGGACTCGGTCTAAAAATATTGGTTGCCAGCAAATGAAGGGGGCCCACCTACCTATAAATAAATAACATTTTCGAAAAATACAGAAGAGCGAACAAAACTGTACAATCACACTTATGCGGAACAAAAAAATATGATGTATTTTGCGAAATCTAGAGACTTTCGATAATGACCAGAAGTCGACCCTCAATATTACTAATCGCTCTAGGCAAGCCGTGAATCACACCGCATATTTATAACTTTGATTTTGTAAGTTGGTTTATAATTGTCAATTTTCATTATACTTTTGTAGCTTTCTCGGTGGCCTAGCTGGAGGAATCATAGACAGTGGTGATCCTGGTCGGGTGCAGGGTAAACATTTTCAATTTTTGTCTATGGGTTTTAAGATAAAAACTGAAAAAGTTTACATGTATTTCTTGACCAGGATTGAACCCATGGCCAGGATCTCCACCGTCTCTAGTACCTACCGCTAGCCGACAGAGGCAACTACAAAATTCTTATGAAAATTCATACCTATAAATCTACTTTCAAAATTTTCAAAACAAAGTATTGTTGTGTCGTTCATATCTTTCTTAATGTTATTGATCCTACTTAAGGTCGACTTCTAAATCTTTTGGGTGTACCATAAACTACAACCTCGTTTTGTTTCACATCAAATCTAGACTATAATTTAACCTGTAATCCATGTCTTATTTCTCTTGCAACTCATCGCCACGCCTCTCTCACTTTCTCTCTCTGATATTTGTATCTACTATGATTTGGGCTTACCTTATTCCTATATACATGTTTTTGCATGTCAGTTAGATTCAAACTTACAATGATTGGCATTATATATATATATATATATATATATATATATATCTTTAAGACGTTTGGAAGCCTCGACAATGCAAATGGGTAAATCTCCGAGTAACAAGATTCGGTGGTGGAGAGAGAGATGTAAGTGGGTGTACGTTGAGATGCGTGGTGTGTATAAGATGTGTAAATGTGTAGAAGAAAGAAGGGAAGAGTATAAAGGATAAAATTAAAATAACAACACAAGAGAGAGTTACCTTGGGAGAGATTTAATAGTCCCTATATATTTCGGATTCACATCCATCAACTGGGGTTTTTTTCCGGGGTAAAGGTTGTCTGTCGGACAGGTGCGAAAGCGTCCTCCGCTGTTTGTTGTTTTGAATATCTGAGGTATTCGGCAGAGCGCGCGTCCTTCGCTGTTTGTTGTTTTGAATATCTGAGGTATTCGCCAGAGCGCGCGTGCGCGTAAAATGGGGTGGGTCGGGAAGAGGTCAGCGGCCGAATGAGGGAGTGACGTGGCGCTAGCTGTCAGTCCATTCTCTGCCTGTTTGTTAAATGTTACTGTGTGTGTGTGTGCGTGTGTTGTTGTCTCGCTTGAGTGTGTGTGTGTGTGCGTGTGTGGTTGCCTTGTTCCTCTGTATTGGCAGTGTAGTATGTTCGTATGGTGGAATGCTACTGTGTGTGTGTGCGTGTGTATGTGTAGTTGTCTCCTTTGTGTGTGCGTGTGTTGTGTGTTGCTACATCGTTTGATAACTTAAACCAGCCATCTCATTTCGCTTCTCTCTAATCGGTTGTTTATTTGCGGTTGCAGACGTTTGATAAAAAGCGCTTCCTTGATACGTAACGTGCTGACGTTTCTTTCAGTCGCTAGAATTGTTACAATGGGCCTTCCGTCTTTGTTTCCGCATTTGTCTATGTGTTTCCGGAAAGACGAGGCCCTGGTTTTAGTGTGTTCCTTGATCCGGATGTGCAAAGGTCGGATTATGCTACCTATGTAGTATTGGTTGCACCTGTCACATTCTATCTTATACACGACGTATGTGCGTAGGCAACAGTTCGCATGGCGTATCGGGCAGTATCTGAGGGAGCATGCGTCAGTAGATTTCACGGGTTTCCTGGAGAGGCATCTTCGCAGGGAGGGGCCCGAGTGGGCCAGGTGGATGTCGAGGCCCTCCCTCCGTATAGCCTTGCGGATAGCGTTGGTGGTATTCTCGCCCAAGTGTGGCATTTTAAGGAAGCACTTGCCTTGGGTGCCTCTCTGTCTCTTGTGTCTGGTGTCTCCTATTCTGTCTGTGATCGAGGTATGGTACCCGTTCGTCTCTAGCACCTCGAGGAATCGCTTGGTATGAGTGGCACCACTCGGGGGATCGCTGCATCTGTTTTTGATTCGCGCGATCTCGTTCGTGATGTATCCTCTTTTGGCACTGTTAGGGAGGGCGGACTTGTAGTGAACGAACAGGTCCCTGCAGGCTGCCTTTCGGTAGAAGTTGCAATGGATCCTTCCCTGTTCCGTGATGTTGATTCGGAAGTCGAGGAGGGCAAGTGACCCGTCTTCGTTGGGGTGTTCAACACTGAAGTCAATGTTCTCGTCCGTGTTGTTGAACGTCTTATAGATTCTGTTCGCCGTGTCTTGGGAAGATGTGAGGATGAGGATATCGTCCACATACCTTGAGAAAAAGGTAAAGAATATAGAAGGGATATATTAGCAGGAAGAGGGTCTTAACGTTTCGGACACTAGTCCTTTATCAGAGGAAAGAATGAGAAATGAGATAGATTGAGGGGACGGGTGGGTTGTAATTGGAAAAAATGTCTTTAGATAAAAATAACAGGTCCATTCATGTTGACATCTCTTGCAAAACTGTTGGTGCTGGCGCACCACTAATTGATTTGACAGGTGTCTTTAACCCATTGATACCAAATATTATGGTCAGTAGTTCGTGTGTAAGCAGATATATATATATATATATTATAACAAATAAACAGAGGCCTTCAATACATCAACAGTCTTTATTAGCCAACAATGTTTCGTCCCATTAATAAGGACTCATCAGGGCAAGTAAAGAGACAAGAAGCATTAACTGCCAGAACAAGCCAAAACTCAGAAGAATAAGGAATTTATATCTATGAAAGCTTAGGAAAGATATCAAGGAAAAGGATACTAAAGCTAAAAGTGTGCTGTTACAAATATAGACTATAGGGCAAGAAAGCGAGTAACATGTCAAACCTATGTTGAAAGTACGGTATAATACAAATACATGAAACACAACATGGTAATATAATGTGAGGATTACAATATGATATAGAATACAATATAATGGATAATAAGAAATAAAAAGCATAATATATGTATATATATATCCATATATATACACATTTACACAAACACATACTAACACTTATTAACTATTTAAATATAAATATACTCGTTATAATATAAAAAACCTTTATAATAGAATAATCCCCTGGCGGTGTGCATAAACAATACAGAAAACAATAGAATAATATACTGACATAAAAAAAAATATACAAAACTACATCATACATATCATTTAAGGTCAACAAATTGTATATAAAGTTTTTCACAGGGTAAGAAAAAATATCATATAAAACTAAAGTATGTTGAAAAAATATATATAAATACATAAAGTATTGACAATAAATACATAGAGGTATAGGCAGTTTACATTCATAAAATATTACAAAATATTACAAAACAGTACCTCAAATATCTGACATATATTAATATCTATAATTCAATTACATAAAAATAATATGATATATCAATGTTAATATTATAATAGCAGACAGACACAGTCAATGGAAAATGCTTAAGACATATTTACGCGATTGATATAGGGAGACATATTATGATACAATAACATATGATAGGAAGACAAACAGCATGTGGTAGTAAAATAATAAATAAAATAAAACGAAGAACAAAAACAAAAACAAGCACAGTTACGTAGGTATTATAAGTCGTTAGGTAAATATAAATGATATTATTATTCTAAACCAAAGAATTGAATAGAAAACCTTATTAAATTAATTAATATTAAAATTACTTAAAAGACATTATTGGTCATTTCAAATGGAATAAAGTTTAAGTCATCAAAGTAGTATAAAATTAAGATATTTCAATAAAAACTATCAAGATATATTACGATCCGTTCAGACGAATTACGTTATCAAAGAAAAAACTCTAAATAAAACTATGGTAGACCAATGGGAACAGAAAGAAGTGAAACTATGGAGGATAGGAGGGAGCATAAAAGTAAAATTTATATATAATATAATAAAAAGGACCATAAAAGTAAAATGTATTTATAATAAATAAAAAGGGGCGAATATTAAGTGTTGAAAGGAGGTTTTAGATGTAAGAGACTCAAAATTAAACTATTCAATAAGATACAAACTTATAAGGCGATAATAGTGAGTAAAAATGTAATAATGTTTAAGATGATAGATAGGGTAAGGTAGCTAAGAAGATTATGAAAACTAAAATCGAAAAACCGTAGAAAACTAATAATAATAGTAATAGTAATGAACTAAAACCTAAGAGATAAGGCAATATAGCAGCTAATGGATACGGTTTAAACTACCAGAACTTTTAGGTTTATAATAGAAGAAAGAATTAGAAATGGCATGCGGACAGGAAGAAAATATTTCAGATTGTCTATTAAGCAATATGTTCCTAGAGAAAATTATAGAGTGGGTCTCTAGGATACAAAGATTACAGAATTTAGTGTGTGTTGATAGGTGATTAGAGAATGCTACTATTCGCCAATTTAGACTATATAGTATACCAGCCCCTTTTAAATCCCAGATATGGTGTGCCAAAGAAGTAGAGTTCTTAAACTTGATATGCTTAAAATTAGAAATATGTGTATTAAACCTAGTTTTAAAAGTATTAGATGTGGAGCCTATATATGTGCTACAAGAAAAATTAGTCTTAACTTCACATGCATAAACAATGTTCCTAGAGAGGCAGTGACCATTTAAAGGGCAGTTATTACTTAATCTACAGTTACACTTCCGGGTACTAGTGACTAGCTGATTACGCGATGCATTATTCCTAGGGTTATTATAAGATAAGATCTGCTCGGGTGGTAAGTTATTAATAGAGCTCTCTAGATTAGTAGTACGCAAAGAGGAGTAGCTGTCCCTAATTTTCCTATTGTTAGTGCTAGCTAGATGAGAATTAATGTTAGGGTGGTAGAGAAGGAGAGTTTAATTACATTCTTATTAAAGATACCATGATATTTACTAGTAGGAGGGAAATTTTTCTCTAAAATAGAAAAGAAAGACCTAGGGATATTAGTTAATACTTCATGATCATAAGGTGGGTTAAAGTAAGTATTGAGTCTCCTCCTATTCTTACCTTTACTATCTCTACCGTTATCTGGTATCCTATTAATAGGGTCAGGGTTAATACGAGGACCAGTTGAAATAACACTATTAGAAGCAGTTAAAACATTACCACTGGGTGAACGTTCAGAGCGCCTATCCTGTTCATTAGAACTAATCTCGAAATGCGTACCATTAGACTCACTATTACGATTACTATTTCGGTAGCTTAACTTAGGGTTCGGTTTGGATATATCTATAAGATTTCTATGATTCCTATATTTTCTACTCCTATTTAAGGCCATATTATGGAATATTACGTTATTATGGGTAATCTGAGTCATTCCAAGGTTGTCCTCCTTATAATGTATTCTACCAGAGCAACCAGAGTTAGCTAGGGCATTATTATAATACTCTACATGTGAATTAAAGATTCCTATATCCTTAGAGAGTGTGGAGATTCTATTAGATACACCATTAATTATAGAACTAATCATAGATTTAGGGTTGGAATCTCCTGGATATATATATATACCTCCCGTATACTAACACCCACTAACACCCCTTCATCAAACTACACACACACCAGTACACCACACACCCTTCTCTCCCCGCTCCACCCACACCCTCGCTCCACACTCACTCATCCCACTAACACCTCTACTAATACACACACACACACACCCTCCTCACTCCAACTTTCACACCTACCCATCCTCGCCCCTTTACCATTCCACCGACTGCTGCTATGGCCTCTGACCACCTCCCAGCACAAACAGACACACAGCACTCCCACTGCTTGACCACTTCGTGTTGCGCGCGCACCCCACATCTCTCCTCTTCCGACCATCGCTTCATGGAATACCTGCACGCAGAAATTGACCAACACAAAATTCGCTAAACACCTTTGGAATTTACCTACTTTCCAACCATCCTCTTACGTAATCACCTATATAACTCACCCACACACACACCCCAAACAAATGTTTTTCTCCACACGCCACCTACACCCACAACACGCTTAAACCCCACACACACGTGCTTTCCACCACATATTTACACCCTCAGCCTCCTGATTCCTCTCCCCCCACCCCTCTATCCACACACGCACAGACACTCCGACCCACAACCCCCAACCCCCCACACACCTCTTCCTGAACATGCAACCCCGTTCTTCCCCCAACCCTTACTTTCACATACACACACACACACACACACGTACACCTACAGACACACACCACCTTCAGCCCTCCCCGCTCGGACATCCCGTCTCCCGCTCCCCACTCCACCCGCTACCACCCCTACATACTCCACACCCTTCCACCACCTGTTTTACCCCCCTTTTAATTTCAGTTTATTTTGATCATGCTTTTATATTTAAATTTATTTCATTCCTTGTATTTTGATCATGCTTTATTTTTATTTTTATCTTTATTTTTTCATTTTTTCATTCGCACCGTTTCCTTTCGCTATATGTCTCTCCACCACTCCCCTACACACCCTTTGAACTCTGTTCCCACACACTTCTCACCTGAGGAAGGGCTTATGCCCGAAACGTCGTCCCCCACCAAGACCCCACTCTCCAGAGCGTGAAATTAATAAACATTCGTTGTACTGCCTCTCTGTTTTGTCCCTGTTCAAATTTTTCCATTATATATATATATATATATATATATATATATATATATATATATATAGTACGTTATTCCGGGTTGAATCGGAGGTAACCACAGTAAGTAAGGTACTCAATACATTGCAGAGTATAAAAGTTTTAATATAGATGAGATTCTACAGGACTAGAACTGTTTCATTCTTTAGAAATCATCAGGAATCTGGGAATCAAAAAATAAATATGGTATTTATAGGTCTCTACAAGTGGTAGGAGAGGGTGGGGAGTGGGATGGGTGTAGGTCATTGGTTGATAGAAAAGGGAATTCATTAAAAGCTAATTCTACAAAGCTATAGTTTATCATTATTAATTTTTGTTTTTAGAGTAACAAAGGCAGACAGAATTCTATAAACAGGTTCCGGATGGCATACCATTCCTTGTCATTAAGTTTCTCTTAAGCTAACAGATGTCTATAAGATCAGTGGGGGGTCAGTCATGGTAGATAGAATTAAAGGAAAGAGAGATTCTTTAAAAGCTAAATTCATTAATGTTCTACTAAGTGACAAAGGTTTAGAGAATTCTGTAGACAGATTCAAAATACTGAGTGCATATCTTACAATTATCTTCGAACTTCTCTTAAACTAATCAACTATATGCCAAAAATCAACAGACACATTCACAAAAAAACACACTCACTCACACTTTTTAATAACTCTTTTACGAATATAAATAAAAAATCTTCAGCTTCTCTATATAATTTACTATGGGACCTAAAATCAAAGAACACTAACTATTCTTTACTTTGGAATATTTTCTCCAAAACTCCTCCATTCAATGCTTCTTCTGAAAATTGTCCTCTTTGTATAGAAGAAATATCCTTTATATTAAAAAGTAAGAATTCTGTTAATTTAAGAAATAATCTTTTCAGTTCTTGCAAACATAGATTGATTCAACGTTTAAATATATATATGAAATTTAATACATAACTCATTTTTATTAAACCTATCGTTAATTCATTAGATTCCTTCATATGACTGCTTATAACTCTCTTAAAAAGATTTTTCTTGAAAAACGTTGCTTGATAAACGTACTGAAAGATGTGAGGAAGGAGTTTTTCTGAAAAGTACTATGATGGGCACAACGAAATTATAATTCATAATTCATATTTTATACTGTGTATTTTATTTTCTATATTCTTTATTTTTTTTAAATTATAACTCATTTAAAGATTATAATTTATATTTTATATTGTATATTTTGTATTTATGTATTTTTCAAATGTTTAATGTATATATATATAAATATATATATATATATATATATATTTACATATATGTATATATATATATATATATATATATATGTATATATATATAAATATATATATATATATATATATATATATGTGTGTGTGTGTGTGTGTGTGTGTGTATGTGTGTGTGTGTGTGTGTGTGTGTGTGTGTGTGTGTGTATGTATATATCAAAATGTTTATATATATATAAAATGTATACTTTAAATATATTCTATAGATATATTATGAAAGACTTTTTTATGGTTTATGCTTTGGATATATTCCTATGAATGAATTGTTAAATGTTAACACGTTAGAGGAAACACATTTAGGTTTTAGCAGTCATAACAGTATAACAGGTAGAGTTATAAAATTATAACTTGCTATAAAATAAAATAAGATTCATACTATAATTACATTATTATTATTATGAAAAATTAAATTTTTTAACATCTTAACTTTATAGCATTTAATCCTTAGAGCTATCTAAATTATTAATAAATCGCTAGCAATTTCCTTTCCGCTCTACTGCTATTACACATAAGGGATTATTCTTCTGTAAACTCTCGGAAATTCCATGAGCTTAGAAATATTCGGATATTTTAAACTTACAAATTTTTTAAATAATTAATTTATAATTAATAAAATTATATATGGTTTTGTAATAATAACATATTTTCTAATTATATATTTTAATAATATATAATAATATATAGGTCTCAACTTTAATAATCTAACATACACATTTAAAGATTTAAACTACGGATTGAATTGAGAAATTATTAATTAATCATTTAATCAAATTTATTAATTAAATATTAGATAAAATTCTTCAACTTATCTTTATCTTTATTATTGTTTATCCACCAAGGGCGGTGAATTGGCAGTATCGGTAGAGGGTTGGACGCCATGATTTCCAGCATAGTTACGTCCCTTTACGATCTGAGTTCAAATCCCGCCGAGGTTAACTTTGCCTTTCATCCTTACGGTGTCGATAAAATAAAGTACCAGTAATGTACTGGGTAATTGCTGGCCTTGTGCCTAAAGTAGAAACAATTATTGTTTATCCATGTTATGGTATTCATCCACCCTATATTTATTTCTTCGCCTCTTGTCTCAAAATTACGCTATTCTCCCTCACTTAAATATACTCAGGTTTTTTCTCTTTCTTTCGTTTTTTCTCTTTTTTCTCTTTTCTCTCTTTTTTCTCTTTCTTTCTTTTTCCCTATTCCAACGGCTTAATTAAAACCTTTCCGACACTAATTTACATAATAAACCAACAATAAATCTAATAACTCCACTATCCAGGAGATTACAACCAGAATGGTTGCATTTTTTAAGGGTATGTCAATATTTATTTATAAAACTAACCTATATTATATTTTATGTGATGAAAGCACACCATAGTTTACCTTGGTGGCCCTTGAAATATGTATAATGAAATAAATATGGTTTTATAAATATAGTTTCCATTTGTTAATATATTGTATATATTGTATATGAACTTGTGGATACCATTGTTATTTCAGAGCATTAATGTTGATTGGATTGGCAGTATCGGTAGAGGGTCGGATGCCATGCTTTCCAGCATAGTTACGTCCCTTAACGATCTGAGTTCAAATCCCGCTGAGGTTGACTTTGCCTTTCATCCTTACGGGGTCGATAAAATAAAGTACCAGTAATGCACTGGGTAATTGCTGGCCTTGTGCCAAAAAGTAGAAACAATTAATGTTGATACTATTCATTTTAATGCACATTGGGCTGCAACAAAACTGGCACACGCAGAACAAGCAGTGTTTCGCATATATACAGGCTTTCCTAATGATTTGTCTCGAATGAAACAATTTTAGTCTTGTAGAATCCATTTCTATATTAAACACTATATACTTTACTATGTATTGAGTACCTTATTTACTATGGCTACCCCCGATTGAAACCAGGGTACACACACTCACACACACACACACACATATATATATATATATATATATATATATATATATATATATATATATATATATATATATATATAGGGAGAGGAGAGAGAGAGATAATAATGATGTTAATAGCGATGATGATGATCATACCAGTCGTACACTAGATGTACAGTGCATAGTTCAAATAGCTTCACACATCATCCTGGACATAAGGGATTGGGCCTCCCTTGCCGTTAAATTTAAAAATTCTAATTCATGAAAATGTTATTCTATTGTAACTAGATGATGAACATGGATTTCGATTTAAATATATTTATATGCTAAGCAATTAAAATCTCTCGTAAATCCTTTATTTTAATATTGAGGTAACAGAATGTGATAATGTAATAAGTTGAAGACAGTCTATTAGTCATAGATATTTTCTTGGGGGTAGTTAATAACTTATCAAAGAATTCCTTAGTTACATTATATGAAAGAAAACAAAAAAGTGGCCATTGTCAAGTATATAAAAAACAATGTTCTATTCCTTGTAATATGTTACGTAAAACTCAGCGCAAATGAAAATAAATCAAACAGTTCTTCGAGAGATCGTGTAAAGGAATGTGTAATTATCTTCAGATCCCAAGAAGCTAAAACAAAAACAATATACGGATATTCTGTTCTTTCACATGCTTGCTTGGATAATTAAGAAATTTGTTAAATCCTTTGAAAACATTAAATTCACCAAAATAAAAAAAAAATGTATTTTATTAGTCTTTAAAGAAGACGCTAATTGGGTTCAAGAAAAAATATTCTGCAGTGTGTAACATTATTTCTCAGAGTTCTGGAAAGCTTCTAAATTAGACTATAAGAATCTAAATTTGATTTATAGGATATAAACGTCATTACAACCAAAATTAAGTCAGAACCAGAGCAAAGGGACGAAAGCTATAAACAACAAATCGCTCCAGTGCAACTTGCGTTCGTTTATATTTTATATTTGTTCTCATTATAATTGTTATTTATTTATATTCCTGCTTTTTTGTTACATGATTAAAAGAAAATCAATGGAATCCAAACCAGGAAAAAAAGGTGATTGAAAGGTGGAACATTGCAACAAATCATTACTTTTCTTTTAATCAATTAACCCTCGAATGAAAAGAAAAACTTTACGAAAAAGCTAATCAAGACTATTCAGGTAGTAGGCAAACAAATAGTTACACGCACACTTGTACGTAAAAGAACTATGCACACACAATTATTTGGTGTATGTTGCCTTGCTTGTGTGAGTATACATGTTTATGTTCGAGAACGGTCAAATGAGAGAAATGGAAATGTAATGTTAAGTAACGTCCGCTTCCCATTGCAATTTGAAGCTACATACAGCCTATAACATCTATGCACCGCATCAATCGTACACAGTTTTCCCATAACATATATGATTATGATAAAATAATATTGACTCTTAAATCAAATTCTTGCTTTGTTACCTAGTGATTATGTTCTGAGGCCATATTATATTGGTCCCAGCATACCATTTACGGCATTACTGCACTTGATGTGCTATAGGCCAGGCTGGGTAGGGAGTGATAGGGGTAGAGGCATGAGAAAGCGGCTCTATGTAGCTCACCAGGGGGGGGGGGGAGTTGGCCTTCAGAGTGACGTCTAATCATATATTGTAGGGTGCACACATCATGCCATACTGGCATGGCTGGCCTAGAAATCTGGGATTAAGTAGATGTGGCGGACAGGGTGATCAAGAGTGTGTGTTGTGGATGACTGACTGCCAGAGTAGATAGTGAAAGGAATGTGGGTGACAAAGAGGACATGTGGGTGACAAGGGGACATGGATATAAATATTGTTAGACCTCACTCCTTTTAACTCCATCCTATTGAAACAAAAATCGTCTGCTCGTGAGGAAAGACAAATTTCCAGTAACACGACATAACTCTAGTTGTTATTTCCTGCGGAAGGATCCACTTTCTGAAGTCAACTTTTAGGACATTTACCCACGTTTATCTCTTCCGCACGCTCCCACACACATAAACACACGCACTTATACATACACACTCACACATGCACACGTAAACACACACACACATATATATATATACTTTTAAATTTGATGGTTTACCACAGGGTAGAATTGATCATTCTGCAATGTTATTTATGACATAATATGATAAAAGCCCTCGACGTTATGCAACTCATCCATACATAGTGTTGAATCATGTTGGTGGTGCGGGAACGGAATAAATGTATTATAAAGTGAAATGACAGGAGGCCAGATATGTTGAATATCCCTAATTGTTTATTTCCGCAAACGCTATGCACATTTCAGTGGCCAGGTTGCTTAAGAATCTGGTGACATCTTCAGGTGTAAATTGCGTAATAGATGTATACCAACGAAATGATGCTAAAATTTAAGGAAACAAGCAAAGAAAAAAACAGAGGAGAGAAAAAGCGTGTTTTATGTTTTTGACCAAGAGACGAACGAAACGTAACATGATAGCATGTTCGTTCGTTTCTGGGTCGAAAACATAAACACACTTTTTTCTTTGCTTGTTACCTTAAAGTTTACCATCACTCCGTTGGTATACATCTATTATGCAATTTACACATGAAGATGTCATCAGGTTCGTTTCTAGTAACGTGTACTATCTATCCATCTATCTAAGTACATATACCGCTCACACGCGCAGGCAAGCAAACACACGCACACATATATATGTGTGTATATATATATATGTGTGTATATATGTATATGTATATATATATATATATATATATATATATATATATATATATCACAGAAAAAAGAGAATCATTGTTGCGACGAATGGAATTTATTGGACATATTACAATCCTTTCTCTGGCGACCAGCTCGAGGCACGATAGATGTGATGATCGAACCCGACTCTGAAAATTGCAAGATCCTCAGATACGTCTTGATTCTACGAAGCAGTGTTGGTTGCCAGAGAAACGATTGTAATATGTTCAATAAATTCCATTCGTCGCAACACTGATCCTCTTTTTCTCTGTGATATCATACTCTGCTCTATGAGAACATCGAGTGCTCATACCGCCTACCGCATATGGACGCTTTAAACACCAATCATATATAAATAATATATATACAATAAATTTTATCTGAGTTTTTCAAATATTAAAAATAACATTCGATTCGTTTGCAATTATGCAAACAAGGCTCAATTTTATAGCCATCTCAGTAGAATGAACACTTCATTCTTGCTCTTATGTTGGCATGCAGTTCTGATCGCATGCCAACATAAGAGCAAGAATGAATGTTCATTCTACTGACATGGCTATAAAATTGAGGCTTGTTTGCATAATTGCAAACGAATCGAATGTTATTATTAATATTCGAAAAACTCAGATTACATGTATTGCATTCAGCCATATTTATTATATATATATATATATATATATATATATATGTACACATATATATATTATATTTATTAATATATATGTGTGTGTGTTTGCTCACCTGTGTGTAGATAGATGGATAGATATAGATATATATATACATACATGTGTGTGTGTGTGTGTGTGTGTGTGTGTGTGTGTGTGTGTGTGTGTGTGTGTGTGTGTGTGTGTGTGTGTGTGTGTGTGTGTGTGTGCATGTGTGTGTGTATGCATTTTTTACCTAATACCATAATTGTAATTATCTACTCTACGAATTTTATTTACTTCTACGCTTTATTAATGAATCTATCATGCCATGAGAGATAATATTTTATCCGTATAATTGTTACGATTATCTATATATTAATAAGCTTGTACCTACGTACCGTACGTACGTCCGACGATGTGCGTCACGCTTTCAGTAAAACAATGAAAGTGGGGTGGTAAACAATCTACAACAATCTACGTTTGGAAAGGAGAGAGAGGGGGGGGATTATAATATATTTAGAGAGAGGGGGTTATAATATAGAGAAAGGATGGGTTATTATATATATATATAGAGAGAGAGGAGGGTTATAATATATATATAGAGAGAGAGGGTAGCTTATACTATATTTAAAGAGAGGGGTTTATAATATATTTAGAGAGAGGGGGTTTTAATATAGAGAAAGGGATGGGTTATTATATATATATAGAGAGAGAGGGCGTTATAATATATATAGAGAGACGGGTTATACTATATTTAAAGAGAGGGGTTTATAATATAGAAAAAGGTATCGGTTATAATATATAGAGAGAAGGGGGTTATAACATAGAGAGAACGGGTTATAATATAGAGAAACGAGGGTTAAAATATATATAGAAAGAGGGGGTTAAATATATATAGAGAGGGGGTTATATATATATAGAGAGAGAAGGGTCTTATAATATATAAAGAGGGTGGTTTTAATAGAGAAGGGGGTGGGTTTATATATATAGAGAGGGGGTTTAATATATTTAGAGAGAGCGGGTTATAATATAGAGTTCACGGTTCCAACTAGTCATTATTATTATCTGGTGGATTGGCAGTATCGGTAGAGGGTCGGACGCCAAGCTTTCCAGCATAGTTACGTCCCTTTACGATCTGAGTTCAAATCCCGCCGAGGTTGACTTTGCCTTTCATCCTTACGGAGTCGATAAAATAAAGTACCAGTAATGCACTGGTTAATTGCTGGCCTTGTGCCTAAAGTAGAAACAATTATTATCTTTATAAAGTTACGGCCCTTGCCATTATGAGTTCAAATCCCGCCGAGGTTGACTTTGCCTTTCATCCTTACGGGGTCGATAAAATAAAGTACCAGTAATACACTGGGTATTTGCTGGCCTTGTGCCTAAAGTAGAAACAATTATTATCTTTATCATAGGTGGTGGATTGGCAGTATCGGTAGAGGGTTGGACGCCTTGCTTTGCAGCAAAGAATTACGGCCCTTTATGGTCTGAGTTCAAATCCCGCTGAGGTTAACTTTGCCTTTCATCCTTACGGGGTCGATAAAATAAAGTACCAGTAATGCACTGGATAATTGCTGGCCTTGTGCCAAAAGTAGAAACAATTATTATCTTTATCTGGAATGCATTATACCAGCGAGTCACCATCTGGCTGGCTTCTGAGTTACATGCAAGACGCCGGGATATGGGTTTATCTTTGAATATTTGGAATATTAGTTTATTGAAATTACACTGTCGCTGGAACCCCGACTCGGATTTGCAGATGATGAGAATTGTTACGTCAGTCACGCGAGAAGGATCTCGTATAGTTGTTTCCGTAATACAAACAAAAACATGTGTGCTCGAACAAGATTACTTACCCTTTATCAATTAATGGTTTACTATTAACCAATCAGTGAAAGTTGGTAATTATAATTGTTTCAATGCTAATGTAAGTGATTAGTAATCACTTACATTACATTAAGATTATGAGTACCCGCGATTAGTAACATTATCCCATTAATGCTGTTCACAACTCTTAATTATTTATGCTTCTTAATTCATATTTCTTAATTTATTTACCGTAACATTTATGTCTAGTTTTTTATAATCCATTCTTCCCCCTCACTATACGCTGATTTTTGGCTAGAATCTGATGCCTAACAATGTTTAATACCTATGACCAGTTTGAGCGGCAAAGAAATGATGTAATTCTGATTAATAGCCTCACATTTTCCATGAACAGCACAATCACTGTCACGAACAAATAAACTCCACGCATCTTGCTCCCGAGTGCCAAACCACAATGCGTAGCATTGTTGATTGTGTGCCATTCGGAAACTGTTCGTTACAACAATAACACCGGATTATTGGGCCGTCACCGTATCAAGTGTATTCTCTTGGTTTCCGCAATCCTAATATCGATTACCTACTCTTTGCATACTGCACCTAATGTCGTGAACAAATTATTTTATCCCAAATTGTTGATGAATACAGGCCACATAATTGGTGATTTCGCTACATTAAAATAATATTCCGGCCTTCTGTTTCACACTCACACACACACACACACACACACATATATATATATATATATATATATATATATATATATATATATATATATATATATATATATATATATATATATATATATATTTATATATACAAATTAAAATGAAGAATTAGAAATAGAAGCCAGGACTATCCATCATCAGTGGTCTACTAGCCATCATAGGTATTTCTTCGCATTAAAGATCAGATAGCTCAGGCTAGCGCGAACAATAACTAAAATAAGTGGAGAAAGAGAGACATGTAAACAAACATGAATGGTGAGGCAACTTTCCTCTCTGTACGTTGCCTCACCATTCATGTTTGTTTACCTCTCTCTCTTTCTCCACCCAATTCTTTTTATCCCAATAACTTATTTCAGTTATTGTTCGCGCTAGCCTGAGGTATCTGGTCTTTAAGGCAAAGAAATACCTATGATGGCTAGTAGACCACTGATGATGGATAGTCCTGGCTTCTATTTCTAATTCTTCATTTTAGTTTGTATAACACATTTGCAACAAGACAGCACGCCATTTTTCATTCATATATATATATATATATGTGTGTGTGTGTGGATGTGTGTGTGTGTGTGTGTATGGGTGTGTGTGCGTGTGTATGTGCGTGTGTGTGTGTGTGGGGGGGGGGGGGGTTGTGTGCGTATTCATCATTTTGTCGCCCATTTATTCCCGAGGTCACTGGGGCAGATTCTCCAGGAGAACGTTGCAGAGGGTCTTATCAAATGCTACATCCAAATTTTTCTCTTTTATCCACTTGTGGTAAATATAGAGAGAACCAGTCCAAAGTAGTGAAATGGGTTTATTGAATTATCAGTGTAGATGGTTCAAGACCTTATTTTTTTAGGATATTGAACGTTCAGCTTTAAAATCTCACTTCCTCTGTCTGGAAAAATGGTAATATTGTATACCCGAAAATATTTATTTAGTAGATACAATGAGAGTCGCGAGAGTATTCATGTCAAATGTTTCTCAAATAAAGCTCTTCTTTCATGAGGTATGCTTTATATACTTCCATGCAAATGTCGCTAAAGAACTGACTAACACACTAATGCGCCCGTTTATTCTCATTTTTTAACATAACCTCATAAATTTGCGTGCAGGTTTGTTTGTGTGTTTGTAAGTCCATATGAATGCACGCATGGAGTTATTTCCAGCTGGTGCTTTTTCTCAATTTACTGCTCATAAATTTTTATCTATGAAAATTGGACACTACATTGAGGTTTCACTCATCACTTGAGTAATATACAAGATGGCTTCAATCAAGAATTAAAGTCATATTATATTATGCAACCCTCTCACGACGGCAGCTAACAACAGTTTTTCTTCAACAATATAGAAAAGGCATATTATCCATTCCCATGCATGTCGTCAAACAAGACGAGAAGCACTGAATTCAGACGGAAATTAAACATTTAGGAATTAATGCATACCATTTTTAATGTGTCAAACACGACGAAATATCAATTCAAAATTAATTTATTAATGGAGTAAGAAAGATTATTGTTTTTACTTATTTTTTTTTGTTTAATCAATTCTATTTAGTTATTAACACACGCCATCTCACTTTTTATTACTTTCGTCCTCGTTCCCGTTCTCACTCTTTTTTGGATCCACTTATTTCTTTCCACGTTGTGTTTACAATTTCTTCTATAGATATATCTTCTCGAACTTGCTAAGCACACCTACGCGCTCATGTATGCATATATACGAGCATACATAGATGCATGCATAGATACTTACATACACACATAAACAATCATATGTATATGTGTATGTATGCATATGTATGTATATATATATATATAGTAATAATAATAAATTCGAAGACTAAAATCCGAAGAGGGCAACGATTTTTTGCTTAAGCTTTGATCTGTTATTTTAATAAATATATATATATATATATATATATATATATATATATATATATCACGTGTGTATGTATGCATATATATATATATATTTACTAGCTCTGACAGTTTGGCAGGTGAACAGTGAGCTGTACTCATGGGTGACACCCAGAAAGATTAGTGTCTGCAGTTCTGTTCGCATGCCAACTTCAGAGTAAGAATGAAGTGTTCATTCTACTGACATGGTTATAAAATTGAGGCTTGTTTGCATAATTGCAAACGAATCAAATGTTATTATTAATATTCGAAAAACTCAGATTCCATTTATATATATATATATATATATATAGTGGCAGAACACTGCAGGGTAATATCCGTAGTGGTAGAGCACTCAGTCCATGGGACGAGTTAGGTAGACCTGGTTACACAACAGTTAGTTCACCATACCGAGAAAATTTGATTCCCCTTAGCAGATCCTCAGCTCGTAATGGACATGGTTATACGGAAGAAGATCAACCGTACGAAGCTGCATGTGCAGAACCAGTCCTTCACTCAGGCAATACTAAATTGCGTGCAACAGGTGTAATGGAGATAACAGCGAAAGTCCGAAAGTTTCTAGTTGATAAGAAAATTAGGATGTTGTTGTAATTCAATCCGGAACTTTGTAGTTATGTAATAGGTGTTTCCAGACGTGTGGACAACGTGTGAAGAATTCATAACTTGAGTTTAGGCAATCGCTATTGCGTATTCTCTTTAGAATATGTATTCGTTCATCAATACATAGTCCACACGACCGAGTGCCCCTTTCGTTTGGCTTGGGCGTAGAGATGGCTTTCTATTGAATGGAGTAGTCTATACTTGAGTCCTTGAGGGACCATACGTGGCTCGCGAGTTTCGTGGAAGAACGTCTGTTCTAAGGTCGACTGGTTGTTCAGGAAGCGTTCTTAAATCGGCACTTCGCCATACCCAAATAAGATTTGATCTCAACAGCACTTACAGACACTTGGCCAAAAACGCTTTAACATCCAAATATAAGAAAGCTAATTCTATGGCCTACTACAAAATTAACACTGAAGCTAAAGAACTTGCCGCCGCCGTTAAGGTAGATAAGAAGCTACAATCTCTAGCTAAGGAGGAGGCGTTCCTCACCCTGAAAGATCACAAGGTAGACTTTAGTTCTAACCCCACATGTAGACTACTAAACCCGGCACGGACAGATATGGGACTAGTCAGTAAGGTCATACTTAGGACAAATAGTTACGACCATTAGGACCAAGTCCAACCTGTCCCAGTGGGAGAACAGCGACTCCGTAATTAAGTGGTTTAACTCCTGAAAATCCAAAAAAGCGAAGTTCACACAGTTTGACATTGTTGAATTTTACCCGTCGATCTCAGAGACCCTGTTAAACAAAGCTTGGATTCGCTACCACTTACACCACCGTCCATGATTTAGACAGGGAAATCATCGCTCACTGTCGGAAAACCTTCCTCTTCAACAACGAAGTAGCTTGGGCAAAGAAGTCAAAAACTTCAGACCTGTTCTACGTCTCCGTGGGATCGTTTGACAGTGCTGACTATAACGACTTGGTTGGCCTATTTATTTTTGACTTATTACGTGTTAGATTCCCGGACTTCCACACGGGAATATGCCACGACGATGGACTGACTTTATCCAACCATAAAAGTGGTCACGACCTCGACCGGTTTAAAAAAGACTTAGCTTCTACCTTCAATTAGTTATGACTTAGGATAACAGTAGCTACCAACCTCTTTAGCGTAGATTTCTTAGAATTTAAATTTGAGCTTCGCAGACACACATACAGAACCTTCCATAAGCTGAACGAAAAACTCAATTACATTCACAAGGACTCATGCCACGCTCCCACTTGTTTTAGAAACTTCGTAAAAAATATCAGTACTAGAATCTCAAATCTCTCCTCTAATAAGGCTATCTTTGACAGAGCGGCACCCTAATATAACACGGCGTTAGCTAACAGCGGCTTCTCGCAACCTATCACTTACTCACCTACTAACAACAACAGCAATAAGAAAACAAAGCTTAACATTGGACAAACTATCTGGTTCTCTCCTTCCTTCTGACTCAACGTTAAAACCAATGTAGGCAAAACATTTCTAGCCCTCTTAGATAGACACATTCCCATAGGTCATAAATACCGCTCCATCTTTAACTGACACAAAGTAAAACTCAGATACTCCTGCGCTAAGAACATGAAGGCCCACATCACCAACAGCCCTAAGAGCAACACACCACCATGGTGCTCCTGCCGTAAGCCTGAAATTTGTCCCCTTCAACAGCAATGCAACACACCCGCTGTAGTTTATGAAGCTGTGGTCACTTCCAACGACCATATCAACCACAATAGGTCAAATCCTATGTGGGTATGGGGGAGGGTCGATTTAAGGAACACTTCTTGAACCACCAGTCGACCTTTACAGTACCGGATAGACGTTCCTCCACGAAACTCGCGAGCCACGTATGGTCCCTCAAGGACTCAAGTATAGACTACTCCATTCAATGGAAAACCATCACGAAGTCCAGCCATACGCAAAGGGCAATCCGTCGTTTGGACTATGTATTGATGAACGAATAAATATTTTAAAGAGATTATGCAAAAGTGATTGCCTAAACACGAGAAATCAATTCTTCACACGTTGTCCACCCGTCTGGAAACACCTCTTACTTAACTATAAATCTCCGGATTGAATTACAACATCCAACATCCTAATTTTCTTATCGACTAGAAAGTTTCGGACAGACTTTCGCAGTTATATCTTACACCTCTCGCACGCAATTGATGATTGCGCATGCGCGTTCCTACGGTTGTCCTTCCTGTTCCGTATAACCATGTCCATTACGAGCTGAGCATCCGCTAAGGTGAAACAATTGTTCTCGGCATGGTGCACTAACTGTTGTGTAACCACTTCTATATATATATATATATGTGTGTGTGTATGTGTGTGTGTGTGTGTGTGTGTGTGTGTGTGTGTGTGTGTGTGTGTGTGTGTGTGTGTGTGTGTGTGTGTGTGTGTGTGTGTGTGTGTGTGTGTGTGTGTGTATGTTTGTGTGTGTGTGTGTGTGTGTGTATGTGTGTGTGTTTTATTGGCAGTCGCAGTATGCCAACGTTTAAGCATAATAGAGTTATATTGGAATACATATATCAGAATATATTATACATTTATATACAATAAAAATATTGATAGCCTTGCTATCAAAGAAAAATAGCTTTTCGTAACGACACAATTTATTTTTCTGTGTTTTCTCCCGTTCATATATAACAGAGTTTCGAATATGTTTTGCGAATATCAGACAGTGATGTTTCCAGGATATTTAATGTTCCATCTGTAGCCTTCACTAAACTCTTACAGGCTTGGAATTAGACTAGAAGCTTTATAGAATTTTAAGTGATGAACATTTGCTGAAAATGCTTATTTGCATATACACCACCTAGAAAAACTTGTTTGCATACAGTGCATATATGTATGTGCGAGCATATACTTATGTGTATGCGTGTCTATATGTGTTTATATGTACATGTATATGATAGGATATATCGATGTACAAAAGAAATAATTATGCAGTAGCAAATATCTACATCTGATACACTTTTGTAGAATATGAACGGAAATTATTCTGTTATATCCTATTACCCAATTGTGTATTGCAAAGAATGTTTATTTCATCAATACGCTCATTTTAGAATGAGTGTTGAACTAAACCAACGTTATTCAGCATGACATATATGATTTCTAAACAAATATAGTTACCCACGTGATGTTATAATTTATATATTGCTCACATCCTATCTTGTCGATCAACCTTGCCTGTTCAATCCTTCCATATTGAATGCTTCAATTTAGGAACAAAGCTAGAAATTTAGGGATGGAGAAAGTCAATTAAATATATATGAATCATTGACAGGTACTTGGTTTTATTGATCTCTCAACGATAAAAGTTAATGTCGATTTTAACTCAGAATGTAAAAATGCTGAAAATTAATGAAAGCCAATTCGTCCTAACCTGAAATGATTCGATTAGTCCATCGTGCCTTTTCAAATGTTTAATAATGCAAATAGAATCCTGCATTTTGGAAAGCAATATAAGAATTGTTTTGGTGTAGAGACGTATAATAATTTTATACTAACATATTTATTAAACAAAAAATAAATATGTGTTTCATACCTGCATGTGTCTGTCTATATCATATATAAAAAACACAAACCCTCCATCTCAAATCTACTTTTGAAAAGAAGAAGAACTGCGAACCAAATAATATATATTTTCTTTTAAAAAGACACCGGTTGCGTTTTCGATTTCATATTTTTCCTTATACATATATATATATATATATATACTTAAGTTAAACATTGATTCAAAAAAACCACTCAACGTACTTTTTCCACATAGGAGTGACGGAGTATATATCGAATGAGAAAAAGCGAAGTAGTTTCAGATGTTAAAGTCCTTTAATGATAATGCTGTGATACATATTTCAATGGCGACAGTGGCCACACGATTCGGTGCGCCAGTGCCGTGACATCATCAGACAGCTCCTTACATAATAAGGTTATGTTTCCCAGGCAATCCAAATTGAATCGATATAGGAACGGACAAAGTGTGTGCTCTTGAATTCTTCGCTCGTTCCCCTGTAAGTCCCAATTCACCCCCACCGGTCTGAGCAGGCGCAAGTCCGAAGGAAGTTGCCCATCAACTACCTCAAAGTTCTACGAAACTCGCCTAGTCAGGTCCTCCTCTCAACCAAACAATCACCCCATCCAGGTCTGTAATATGACACGATCATAGTTTACTGCTAGCCACCCTGCCAGTAGTATTTGGCCGTAAGCTAGTGGGGGTGGGAGAGTATGAGTTTCTATAGGTCTTAATACTACCCCTAAATTAAGCATGGACAGTAGCATTCACCATCACCCGCTAAGAGAATATATACTTATTTCTAGATATGATGGTTTCACTGTGGAAATTATGATTGAGAATTAGAAATTAAAACTAAAAATTAAAAATTAAAAAAATTACAAGTTAAAGCCTTGATTGAAGTAAGTAAAAAAATATATGTACATATAATAACTAATAAATAGGGAGATGTTTAAATTGTAGTAAGAAGGATCAATATTACAGATATATTATCCATATATTGAACAATAGTACCGTACAGTAGAATGGAGGGTAAATTAGAGTATGAAACGTAGTAGTTAGGCAAATACATAGTTAATATCTCTATCACATGAATCAACACAAAAATTACAAAAAATACAAAAAGTACATAGATGCAAAATGAGATAGGCGGTGTATATGTAAAATGCGATAGGAGATATATATGAGAAACATATTCGAGGAAGGTAATCGGTATGGAAATGAGGGTATATGTGGTTAAAATGATTGTCAATTTTGTCTATTTAAAGTGCATATAAAAATTCGTTATCTGATGAAGTGAGGGGGCTTCCATTCGAGGGTGGAGTCCGAAAGAGTCCACAGTGGAACTGCAGCAGCATTGGTGTGGCTGCCGGAAGCCCTAGAGATTTTGAATTACTGTTTACTACCCAATTCTAAATTTCAAATTCTTTTATTTATTTAGTATCTTCTATCCTCAACTTATTAACCTACTCTATAGCATTGGCCGAAAACGCAAGACAACTAAATATAGCAGCTGTTTTAGACTTTACAGTTATTTTATCACTTCTTACTATCCAATTTTATATGTTTATATATCTTTATCTTATTTAATTTATTATCTCCTAATCTCAATTGATTTACCTAATCTATAACGTCCCTTCTCTATTTTCACCAGAACCCTTTTTCGCTTACTCCTCTGGCCTAGTTTCATACGCAATCCTTAGAATTTGCTGTATAGATTTCACTTTCAACGCTTGACCGGCTCCACCCACTCCCTCATTGTTCTACAGGCAATTTCAGCCACCACCTGCCTTGATAGACTTAATTGTGTTTACAAGAAATGTTGACCAATCCTCTTGACAACTACAATCTTCCCATATAAGAATTACCCCTTGAAAGGTTCGGCTATTTATTTACCAGGCTAAAATTTCTAATTTATTCCAGAAATAGCCGTCGAAACGGCTGCCGTCGGGGTCATACATTTTCCTATCTATATATATATATATATATGTGTGTGTGTGTGTGTGATGTGTGTATATATATATGTATATATATATATATATATATATGTCTATGTGTGTGTATGTGTATGCATGTATGTGTCTGTGTGTGTGAGAGAGAGAGAGAGAGAGTAAGCAAGTGAGTGGTGTGGTGTATTCAAGTGTAAGTGCATTCATGTGTGATGATTTGTTATCGTAAGTTCTAATTCACTGCAGTCATCTTCAACCTCAAAACATTTGATCCCACGCATCTTTGGTTCACTGTATATTCATTTGTTAATCAATCAACTTTAAATTTATGAACATGGCAGATAGAACGTCCGGAACGACAGGAAGACCTCGGAGTTTTTGTGCGAAACACTACTACAAATTTGGCTCGCACAAGAAGATCCGGGACAATTTTCACGCATTTTTTTTTAACGGACAAACCAATATACAACACAAGGCGAAGAAGCCTGGGATCTATGGGAGTACAAATAACCCTATTGTAGTGCCATTTCACCATGTGATGTAAGGCAGGAGACTGAATGAAGGGCACGATTTGCAGGAATAGTTGCAGTAATGAGACAACTTTAGCATTTCTTCATCGGAAAATGTAAGGTGGTAATAAATCTTGTGTAATAACTGAATGATCACGATTACATGCGTCTGTATCGATGTGAGTTACCTCTATTACAGACTGTCACACCTGTTTGTATTGAGTGAATTACTTACGATCATGTTATCTGATCGTTTTAAAGCTTTGGAGATCGAGGGAAGATGTTTTATTTTTAGCATTTTTCCGCCATTTTTAGCCCAACACCTTAATCATGTCCTCTTGATGTAAAATATGAAATAGCTTCTCTAGCAGAGTACAAATATATTGCCCTTTTTTAATTTGGCGCTGAGGCAATGAGATGAGATGGATTTTCGGTTGTCTGTTTTTAACACATTCGCCTGAGTGGTTCTTTAAGGCCCAAATGCTGATTAACAATTTCTAATACATATGATTAGCAAATTTTGATGGGATTGAAGACCTCCAGACGTTTTTTTTTTTTATGATTTCCTATTTAAATTGTTAAACTTCTAAAAACGAGTTGCGATGTCGATAGTGGAAAACTGTATCGGCTTTAGCCTTTCCCTTGGACAAGATCGATGGCGTTTAGAGAGGGAGGAGGGGCCTTGCATGAATAGGCGAGTACAAGTTTCCACAAACAAACTTGCCCGGACTTGTGGCTCGGAGGGGATCTTTCTAGGTGCAAATTCCATGTTCGTTCGTGACCGAAGGAGGTCTTTACACTATACCCATATATATATATATATATATATATATATATATATATATATATATATTTCGTTTCTGAATTTGTTTAGAGGTCAGAGAATGTATGGCGAAAGAATTTTGACAATATATAAACAATCATCTGGTTGTTGAACCAACCAACCAACCAGAAATTTATAAATTTATAAATTTATAAATTTATTATAATAAATTGAAGTGAAGCATCTGGTGCGTGTGTTTCTTATTGGCAACATGACCCTCCCAAAGTATAACAATATATATATATATATATTAATATATATATATATATATATATTATATATATATATATATATATATATATATATATATGTGTGTGTGTGTGTGTGTGTGTGTGTGTGTGTGTGTGTATGTGTGTGTGTGTGTGTGTGTGTGTGTGTGTGTGTGTGTGTGTGCGTGCGTGTGTTGTTTCAAGGTAAATAACTTTGTGTCTACTCTCGGTTTTATAGATAACCTTAAAACTTGAGTACGCTGAGATGCAACCGGTACTAACAGGGAAACCTTATGCTAGTCCCCTCAACCTCTTATTATATATATATTCTATTTCTAATTCTTCATTTTAATTTGTATATCACAGTTTCAAAAACACAGCACACCATATTTCATTCCTATATGCTTTCCCCTTCGCTGTGACGTGTCTTTTTTGTTTTCCCTTACTGCTTTCCTCTTTCTCTCTCTCCATTCTCCTTCTCCCCTACTTTCATTCAGCCCCTCTGCTAGTCACCCTCTCTCGGCTATCCTCTTCCTCACACGTTCACACACTCATTCTCTGCTATTTACCCTCTCTCTGACTTCTTCCATCGTTCCACACCGTGCGAAATTCTTTCCTCGCTCATCACATTCGCACGGTTAAGATGTGTCTTTCGTCTTCTCGTCAATATTCGCAAGTTCTTATTTTCAAATGAATCATTGACTTGATTTTCTCATTTGTTCCTCTCTTTACGTTGCCTCACCATTCGTGTTTGTTTACCTGTCTCTCTTTCTTCACCCGATTGTTTTTATCCCAATAACTTATTTTAGTTATTGTTCGCGCTAGCCTGAGGTATCTGGTCTTTAATGCGAAGAAATACCTATGATCGTTAGTAGACCACTGATGATGGATAGTCTTGGCTTCTATTTCTAATTCTTCATTTTAATTTGTATATATAAATATACATATATATATATATATATATATATATATATATATATATATATATATATATATATATATATATATATATATATATATATATATAATATGGAAAACGAAGAATTAGTGATGCATCGGAACTCAATTCATTATGTATTAGAATTGATTGTTTCTCCGGCGAACAGCCATGTAAATAAATATAATGGATCGAACCTGACTCTGGATTTGCAAGTTCCTCAGATACATCTAGGGATTTTGAAGCAAATTCTCCTTCTGCTGGGCTCCGAGCCTTCAAATGTTTATCATCTGCCATCATCCTGCTGCGTGTATTAGAGGTTTTATGAATTGCCATGCCAATCCCTTGCTTGCCTGCCTCCCCATATTAAAATACACCCACACGCACATGTGCTCACACCTATATACAGGCATTAATCGTACACTTATCTGTGTAGACCTACACACACACACACATAGAGCTTGCGTGTTTGCGTTCACCTCTCATATATAGGTACATTCATACGGAGACACATGCCCACACATACACCTAAGAGACCCACGTATATACATATATCTATTCATACAGTCACACACACACACACACATACACACACACACATACACACACACACACACACACACACACACATATATATATATATATATATATATATATGTAGATAAATCTACCAAAAGTTTACGGTAGTGTCCAATCCGTATGAAGAACTCAATGTAATCCGGATATCATGAAAAGAGAAGATGCAATCAAAAACTACTTTCGGTGAAAAATAAACGGAAAACAGAGTCAAGATAAATTAATAAAATAATGAATAAACAAAGAACCAGTTCCTTATATTAAAAAAATTCATATATATGTGTAGGTATGTATATTCCCTCTGATAGTTTGTATAAATATTGTACATAGATCTATAGAATATGCATACCAACTCTAACACATATATATCCTAGAAACGATCGTAAAATGATGAATTGTTTTAATATAAGGAACTGGTTCTTTGTTTATTCATTATTTTATTAATTTATATATATATATATATATATATATATATATATATATATATATATACGTATGTAAATATACACTCACATATATTTTTATACACATGTGTACATATATACACATACATATATGCTCACCCGTACATACACCCGCTTACTTATGCATTCATTCAATCATACTCTTACACACACACACACACACACACACACATATATATATATAAATATATATATATATACATTCACACACACACACACACGTATATATGCACTCACACCCATACATACATACACACATACACATACGCACATATATGAAAATAAACTGTATAACAATATTTGGAAAGTGCATAGAATCATGTACATGATGCTGTACATCATTTAGTGCACAACGAAATATTACATCGGGAAATACGTGAAAAGTACAAAAAAGTACATATGGGGGATACGTCGATGAATGCATGCAACATCTCACATAGCGGTATATACGTATTGGCAGACACACTTTGAGGCACATGTTGTCTGAGTTAGCATTAAGGTGCGAACGTGAACCAACATATAGAAAACTTAAACAAAATTATATATGGGTATATATGTAATTTGGCGATGGGATTGGGCTGAGTGACAACTCACGCCTGAATGGAGATGACCAGTGGGCAGATTTCAATGGTCAAATACTATGATGACGTCACGAACTATCAACCAATCTAAGTGCCGCGCAAACAGGATGATAGCAGATGATAAAGATTCGAAGGGTCGGAGCCCAGCAGAAAGAGAATTTGCTTCGAAATCACTAGATGTATGTGAGGAACTTGCGAATCCAGAGTCAGGTTCGATCCACAAACAGATCGCACCTCGAGCTGTTTGCCGGAGAAACAATTGTAATACTTAATGAATTGAGTTCCGAGGTATCACTGATTCTTTATTTTTCATATCATCATACTGTGCTCCGAAGGAGCATAGAGTGCTCAACCGTACGACATATATATATTTAATTAGAAAGTGAACAACACAAAATATAACTACTCCATTACTAAAGGTTGCTGGATCACAGACAATATTAATATACGTCTGGATTGGTCATCAGACAGAGATGTTATGGATAGAACATATGAAATGAGATTTAAAATCTGTTAAATAGGCTGGAAAATTAACGGGAAATAGACATAAGAAAAATATATAAAAAAGTTTAAGAAAAATAATATATAAAAATATATAAAGCAATGTATAAAAACGAATATGTCTATATACACATTTGTTATATTTATTTACATTTTTACTCATGAGTTCGCAGTCTTGTTCAATTCAACTTTTTGATCCCCTAGGGCCCTCAAAACTGCGTTTTTTCAGCTTTTTAGGGCTTTTTGGAGGCGTTACGTCTAGCCGATTTCCGGGAAATTATTTTCTTGATCCTCTAGGGCCCGCATTAGGTGAAAACCGGGATTTTTCCTGCTTCATCGAGGAAAATCTTAAAGATTATCCAACCATCAGCGTATTGGGTTTATTTTCTTTACATATTGTCCAGGCATGCAGTGTTTCCACGATTAGGTCTGTTGGCGGCCCGCGTTCCATAATACCCGTGCAACGCCGGGTACCACTGCAAACAAATTCAACTTTTTGATCTCCTAGGGCCCGCATTAGGTGAAAATCTTCGTTTTTTCCAGCTTTTTAGGGTTTTTTTTAGGCGTTACGTCAGACCGATTTCCTTGAAATTGTAACTATGTATTAGTCAGTCTCTTCTGCATACCGAGTGCCAAGAAAATCCAACTTTTTATGGCTTTATTGGGTGAAAAACTTCATTTTTTCTGCTTTATAGGGCTCTTTTTAGGCATTACATCTAGCCGAATTTCCCGAAATTTTAAGGCATGTTATGCACATAAAAAAAATTCATTTTCTTGTTTCCCTAGGGCCCGCAGTAGATGAAAACTTGCGTTTTTCCTGCTTCATCGAGGACAATCTTAAAGATTATCCAGCCATCAGAGTATTCGGTTTATTTTCTTTACATATTGTCCAGGCATGCAGTTTTTCCACGATTAGGTCTGTTGGCGGCCCGCGTCCCACAATACCTTATCCCGTGCAACGCCGGGTACCACTGCTAGTAAGTTAGAAAAGTATATAAATATAACAAATACGCGTGCACATTCGTATATATAAATGTATATACACAAACATATATATATATATGCACATATACATGCACATACACATATACACATATATATACACACATACATACACACACACATATACACATATATATATATATATATATATATATATATATATATATATATATATATATATATATATGTGTGTGTGTGTGTGTGTGTGTGTGTGTATGTATATGTTTGTATATGTATTTTTCCATCATGGATCACAGGCTTCGTGCACCTGGACTGAACAAAGTCTGATTCACCGCCTTGGGTCCTATTTCTCTCTTGGACTCAACTCACCTTCCCAATTTCTTTAATACTCCGTCCATTAACACACGCGCTTGTACATTTACTCCTAGATTCCTATCGCTCTCTCTTGATCATTAACATCTTCTCGTACAACTAATACAGACCGACTATATATGCTCACTCCACTTTTCCCCTCACAGCTCTGTATATACACACATACTCATCCTTATATTAACATAACTTTGCTCATACCTTCGTACTTACACTTACATGCACACACACACACACACCACACACACACACACACACACACACACACACACACACACACACACACACACACACACACACACACACACACACACACACACACACACATGCTTACGCACGTGCACAAGTATAGCTTTGTTACAAAACGGTGTTTGTCCATTTCAGGTAGACGCGCTCCATCATCCACTTTTCTAAAAAAATAAATCATGCACAAAATGCCAGCACCAACAGTTTGCAATAGATGTCAACATGAATGGACCTGTTATTTTTATCTAAAGACATTTTTTTCAAAATACAACCCTCCCTTTCCCACAATCTATCTTATTTCTCATTCTTTCTTCTGGTGAAGGATCGGTATCCGAAAAGGTAAGACCTTCTTCCTGCTATTTCAAGCGTTAACCTGATATATTCTTTCCATATACTGTCCCGATTGTGTTGTTATTTCTGTTTACCTTTTACATACATATATATATATATATATATATATATATATGCACACATACAAACACAGACGTACACACACACATATATAAATATATATATAAATAAAAATAAAATGTCTATACATATATAAATGCACACATACATATAAACACTTACATAAACATACATATGCATACATGCACACGTACATACATACATTAGCGCGTACTTACGGCCATACAATTGTATGCATACATACACATGGTCAACTTCAAAAATACATATATGGATGGGTTAAGGATTAAGAGGTCTCACTAAATGAGTGAAAAATAAAAATATAACTGTGGTGTAAAATAAGTGTTGAAAGTATGTGATAAAGATCCAGGGTGGTTCAAATAAGGGAGAATATTCAGGAAATGATGAAGTCAATAAGTGAATAATATAAGTGTAAAATAAAATGAAATAAGTGTTGAATATGTAAAAAAGTTCAGGGTATTTAAAATAAGAGAGAAGCTTCGTGGTTAAAATAATAGACAGTGTTCAAGGTAAAAGTAAATGAAGAAATGGATAAAATATGTGTAATATAAAATAAAAGTGTTGAAAGTATGTGGTAAAGGGCTAGGGTGGTAAAAATAAGAGAGAGTGTTCAGAAATTAATGAAGTCAATAAGTGAATAATATAAGTGTAAAATAAGTGTTGAATATGTAAAAAGGGTACGTATAGCATATTTGATATCAAAACATTTTGAAGACCATTCGCTATGAATTTTCAAGTAGTGAATATGTCACTTACTTACTCTCTGCAAAAACAAAGTGGAGTGATCGATAGTCATGTTTCTCGCTCGTTAGCGGTTATTGACACAACTTACTCCTTCTGTCGGGAATTATAGCGGCTGGATTCTTATAGAATTCCAGTATTGTTTAAAAGCAGATTAAAGAGGGCGGTTGCCGGTTCAACACAAATTAGGTATTAGTATCGGTGCTTTGGAATACCGATGTATAGTATATTTGATGATATACTGTATGTTTAAATATTCCATTTTGTTACTGCCGAGAATATGGGCTTCAAAATGTATTTCATTAAACATACAGTGTATTGATAATTTACTATACATACTTTCATATATACATCGCTATTTTAGAGAACCAATACTAATGTATGTATATATATATATATATAGGTAAGTTATTCCGGGTTGAATCGGAGGTAACGACAGTAAGTAGGGTACTCAATACATAGCAGAGTATAAAAGTTTTAATATAGAAGAGATTCTACAGGACTAGAACTGTTTTATTCGTGAGAAATCATCAGGAATCTGACTGACCAAGTATATATGGTGGTATTTATATCTTTTTCTGGTGGTAGGAGAGGGGGGGGGGAGTGGGATGGGTGGAGGATATTGTTTGAAAGAAAAGGGAATTCATTAAAAGCTAATTCTTTAAAGCTATAATATATATTTAGAGTGACAAACGCAGAATGAATTCTATAAACAAGTTCAAATTATAGGTGCCTCTCCTTATTGTCAAGTTTCTCTTAAGCTATATTTCAGGTGTCTACAAGCACATTAACACACACATACATACACACACACACACACACACATATATATATATATATATATATATATATATATATATATATATATATATATATATATATATATATATATAGCTAGGTAGGTAACTTATTAAAGTTTAACCAGAACTTCAAACATAGATACCTTTTAAAATTATTAATCTCCTTTGTATATATTTCTTTAAATAAAAAATATATTTCACCAATTAATCAGTAAATCACAGAGGTCAAATCCTGGATGGTCACCAAGGGGGAAGATCCAACCATCTGTGTTTACACAACAAACGCAAATCTGTGAATGACTCGAACCATGTGTTGCATTTTATAAAAAATACAGACATCGCACCGCGTAATCCCAGTGGCGTGAATAGGATTATCGACAGCAAGAAATAGCAGCCGAGTCCATTCAACTGAATTAGCTCTACAATCAAGGTGCCGTATATATATCCAAAATTAAATTAAGGTTTTCATGTCTGAGAGACATGCGCCATATTCACTGCAGAATAAGCTCAAAGATTCCAATGAATAGATCCGAGCATTTTATATCAACTAGAAATAGATTGATGATACATATATATATAAAATAAACATATGAAACAATCTCAGGGAATATATATATATATATATATATATATATATATATATATATATATATATATATATATATATATATATATATATATATATATATGTATGTATTTATATATAGAAATGGTTACACAACAGTTAGTTCACCATACCGAGAACAATTGTTTCACCTTCGCGGATCTTCAGCTCGGGATGTGTATGGTTATAGTAACAGGAAGGACAACCATATGAACGCGCATGCGCAGAAACACGGTCACTTCACAAAGGCAATACTTTACTGCGTGCGGTAAGGGAGATAACTGCGAAAGTCCGGAATGTTTTTTGGTTGAAAATAGAATAAAAGAATTAAAAATAAAATTACAAAGAATCAGTCCGGAGCCTTGTAGTTATGCAATAGATGTTTGGTGACGTGTGGACAACGTGTGAAAAATTCACCTCGGGTGTTTAGGCAATTACTATTGCGTAATCTCTTTAGGATTGTTATTCGTTCGTCAATACATAAGCCACACGTCGGATTTCCCCTTGCGTATGGCTTGGACTTAGAGATGGCTATAGATATATAAATACGGCTCCTTAATTGTAGAGCTAACTCTGTTGAAAGGACTTGACTGCTATTTCTAGTTGTCGAAAACCCTATTCACGCCACTAGGACGAAGCTGGTATGTTGTGTGTATTTTTAGTAGATACAGCACGTGTTATTGGTCAGTCGCTCATTTGAACTTAATGCGTAAACACAAATGGCTGGACTTCTTCCTTGTTGAAAATCGAAGTATCGGCCTCTGTGGTTTACCATTCGATTAATTGGTGAAATATATTTCTTTAATTGAATATATACAGGGAAGATTAATCATATTATAAGGTATCTATTTTTGAAGTTCTAGTTAACTTTATTTAGTTACCTACCTAGCTACGTGTGCTTACACACTTGTAAAAATTATCCCCTGTGATTGTTTCATATGTTTATTTATATGTTAATCAATTTCTAGTTGTTATAAAATGCTCGGACCTATTCATTAGAATCTTGGAGCTTATTTTACGGGTGATATGGCGCATGCCTTTCTGGCATGACACCATAATTTTGATTTAGATTAAATTCACTTTGATTTATCTTAATTTGGATATAGATATATAAATACGGCTCCTTAATTGTAGATCTAAATCTGTTGAAAGGACTTGACTGCTGTTTCTAGTTGTCGATAACCCTATTCACGCCACTAGGACGAAGCTGGTATGATGTGTGTATTTTTAGTAGATACAGCACGTGTTACTAGTCAGTCGCTGATTTGAACTTAATGTGTAAACACAGATGGCTGGACTTCTTCCTTGTTGAAAATCCAAGTATCGGCCTCCGTGGTTTACCATTCGATTAATTGGTGAAATATATTTCTTTAATGGAATATATACAGGGAAGATTAATCATATTATAAGGTATCTATTTTTGGAGTTTATTTAGTTACCTACCTAACTATGTGTCCTTACAAACTTGTAAAAAATAATCCCATGTGATTGTTTCATATGTTTATTTATATGTTAATCAATTTCTAATTGTTATAAAATGCTCGGACCTATTCATTATAATCTTGGAGCTTATTTTACGGCTGATATGGCGCACGCCTTCTGGCATGACACCCATAATTTTGCTTTAGATTAAATTCTCCTTGATTTACCTTAATTTTGTATATATATATATATATATATATATATATATATATATATATATATATATATATATATATATATATATATATATATATATATATATAATTAGAATTGGTGCTCTGAAATAGTTATATCTATATGAATGTATATATGGTGTATTTTGCAATACACTGTATGCTTAATTAAAAGCATTTCGAAGACCTTTTCGCTATTGTTGTAGAGTAGTGACAGTCTCACTTACTTTAATGTTCAGCAAAGAGGGAGATAAAGCTGACGGAGCACTGTTTCGCATTTTTTTATGCTTATCAAAGCTAACTACTCCTCCTGTTTGCTGAAAATCATGGTTGTTTGATTCTTATAGAACTCTAGTAAATAATCAGGAACTGATTATACAGAGCGGTTGCCGGTCAAGCAGAAATTGAAAATTAGAATTGGTGTTCTGAAATAGGTATATATATATGAATGTATAACAATAGCATAAGGTCTTCGAAATGCTTTTAATTAATCATACAATGTATTGCAAAATACACTATATATACATTCATATATATATATATATATATATATATATATATATATATATATATATATATATAAATGAAAATCCGAAGGCATGGTCAAATTCCAATCATTTAAACACGACACATGTTTCAATAAGAGATAGATCGATTGTGAAGCCATGATCGATTATCACTGAACTCAACAGATGAAAGTGAATTGTCTTCAAATTCTTGATATGAGGGAGGGAAAAAAACGATGTTCTCTCACAGAATTCATTCCCTCATATGAAAACACACCAGTCAGAGACACGGCGACTGCTATTAACTTCATAAAAGTTGTCGGATTGCTATCGCTGTAAAAGATGCTGGACATCAATCCAATCTGTAGGGATATAGTTAATGTGAGTGGGTACACACACACTCCACACCCGTATACACCGGCTCGAGGTCAAAGAAAGAAATATATACATATACATACACACATCAACACAGTATAAACCTATAGAATTATTCAAGGTCACAGTTAGTGTGGGTGGGTACACACACACACTCTCACACACACCGAAGCGATGTCAGAGAAAAAATATAAGGAAACAAATATAAGAATGTACCAACACAGCATTCACCGAAAGTTAGTTCACAAAACAACAGATACTATACTGGTCAAATCTCAAATTGACGATGTAAATTGGAAATATTGGGTTAACCCCATACACACACACACACACACACACACAAGCAAGTAAGTTCAGTTCAGTGTTCTGCTATACGTGTATAGATTGAATTGTAACATCCATATCTTCAAGTGTATGTTATGGTATATACACATCCGAATCGTCCAAAAAGGGGTATGTCTGGGTATACACACATCCATGTGAAGAGCAGAAATCAGCTTATATCGAATTCAGTATGTACCGCTGTCCCATTGAGAATCCGAGTCACCAAATCCGTGCGTGCAAGCAACCGCAATGTAGGCCAGCAAGGTGCTCCGCGTAGGGTTGGGTATTGGGTAAATGCGTCAGTAAGTGCGATTCCCGTCATATGGGCCAATGAACGTTTAAGATAGTTGTTTGAGTGGTGGAGGTGAGTTATCCAACACAGAAGGTGAAGTAAAAAAAGCAGGGTAGTAAAATCCAGACGATGTGTGTAGGCCCACTAATAGTGTGTAAGTAATATTGTTCAATCCATAACAGTGAGTCCTCCATGGTTAGATGATCATGGATCAAAACCTAGTGTAGTGTTCAGTCGGTAGGAACGTGACAGTTGTAATTGTGGGAGCTCAGTGTCTAAAGTAAACGGGTAATGTGTGCATAGTTATGTATAGAGAGCCTAATCGGTCCTAACTATGTGTGTAATACGACTAGCTATATCACAACTGAGAGAACTCAATGGTTAGGGTATCTTAAAGTAAAGGTAGGTGCGCGTAATCAGTCATGCCTGAGTGTGCAATCAATTACTAACTAGATATTCTAGGTGTGTAATCAATGTAACTATTTACTAGCTAGGTACTCTAAAAAAGTGCACTCAGTTGTGAGAACTCCGTGGAAACAGGCCGAGTATCGTTTGTAAGTTCGCAAACAATCTTAGCGGTCTAACTATCTGAGTGTGTGACTGGCTGTTTATTGAGATAACTCTATGGCTAAAGTAGAGAGGGAGAAGTTAGTGGTAGGTTTCCTTTCAAAAATCCTGCGGAAGATTTTCGAGGTTCTATGTTGGCAGTTGTTGAAAAAATCATCTCTCCTATTAATTAATAGGGGGCCGCCTCTAATAATTTTAAACGTTTCAGCTATACATAAATTGCATACGCCAGTGCTGCCGTTATAAGGTTGGCTCAGCACAACATCAACTAGGTAGATATGTCTGCATGCATGCATATGTAGATATGGATGATATTGTATGTGTGGATGTGTATGTTTTGAGTTGTATGTGTATAGCTTTGTATCTGTACATATTTATATGCAGTTATTAGATGCAAAATGTTTGGAATGTTTTACATTAATGGATTGTACTTGTTTAGAATGTTTTCCATTAATGGATTGTACTTGTAATTTCCTAACTAGTTGTGTTCTTTCCGTTCCTGTAAAGCCCAGCTTCTCAAGATTTGTATTGAGACAGTTACTAACATATCCCAGTGGCCAATAACCACAGGCATACATCTGAAGGCATAATCAGGGTGGAGTATCTGCAGTTTTCTCATCAGTTCTGCATTAATATTCTCCTTTTCGCTAATCTTTGTGCATGCCTTCTTTTCGCTGTCCCATATCATAATATCTGGTCTGTTATGCCTGCATTTTATTGGTGTTTTTACTGGAACATTCCACCAGTACTCTTTCATATTAGGTATATGTATGTCTTCCACATTGATGTAGTTTTTAATGTGTTTATTATCGGGGCTATCTTTTCTACGGATTGCATTGTACAGTGTTTGGGCCACTACATTATGACTCATAGGTAGATAGTACCGCGATGACATCTTTCGACAGCTGCTTATGACATGGGTGACATCTTCGATGTTAATTATGCAGAGTCTGCACTTGTTATAACATCTAGGTGTTTTGTCTGCATCCCTATCTCTTTTGTGAATCAGGTATTTCGTGTAGATTTCCTGTACTTGGATTGCAAAAGCGTATCCTTCAAAATGGGAGCCAATATAGCGGTTGTTGGTCCAAGATGGACTACCTTCTTTATTTATATTACTCTCACTCTGGAGCTTCCTGGCAACATATCCATGCATGATGGTTTGCTGATAAGCATGCAGTGTTTCATCCATGGATTCACTGCGATACTGCTGAGCAAGTTCTCTGGGTGTGAGTTTTTGATTATCACACAGGGAATAGCTCTCGAGGAGTTCCTTCCCAATTCTCATGATCTTATCTGTTTCATGCAGATAGACCTGCTCGAGAGACGGGCTCCTACGCTTTGAGTTTCGTAGATGTTTTCGGAGGGATATGATGCAACATTCAAATGCTGTCTGGACTGATGTTAGGCCTCTGCTTTCCTGCTTACGTTTCAAGTAAAGGCGGTCTATGTCACTGTTGATGTTGAAGTTTCCGGTGTTGTTTAGTATTTTTTCAACTTCTAACATCAATCGCTCGGATTTCGTCTATCGTCCAATTCAGTATTCCAAAAGTTGGTGTTAGGACAGGCACAGCAAACACATTGTGAGCCACTGTTTTGTTTTGCGGAGAGAGTTCCGATGACCATATATTTCTTAATCGGGTGTAGTATTCCCTGGTTACGCGTTCCTTATTACAGATACCATTATAGGATATGTTCTCCTCTATCCCCAGGTATCTGTAGTAGTTCTCATCAGATATTGGTGAAACAGTTAGGCCATTGATGACAATGTTGCTAGATTGGGTTGTTGTTTTTTCCCCGATTTACAATCATATATGAGCATTTATCTTGGCCAAACTCCATTCCTATATCCTTTGAGAATGTTGTAACCAGGTTAAGATTTGTTTTCATCCCATCCATGTTCTTGGCATAGAGTTTCAGATCATCCACAAAGAAATTATGGGTTAGGTTCGTATTTCTGTCCTCCTGTGAGCCAATGATGTATTCTTCACATTTCTTGAGCAGAAAGGACAAGGGGTTTAATGACAGGATGAATAATATCGAGCTGCTTGTTCATTTGTGATGATGTTATTATTTTCACAGTGATCTTGGAAGAATAGTTTCAGCCAGGTTATATACATCTAATACATCAGGTTCTGGCATGCAATGGGTCGGTAGTCTTTTGCCAGATGGGTGTCTTTTTTCTTGGGGACCAGTAATGTTTGTGCTAATGTCAACCATTCTGGTATAAGTGTATCTCCCTTGAGAACTTGTTGGTAGAGGTTGGTAAGATACCTCCGATAGAGTATCCGATTTTTGTACCAGTAGTCGACAATCATATCTCTTCCTGGTGTTTTCTCATCTTGGAGTTTTCCTATCACAGTCTCAAGGGTACCCTCATTTATTTCGCATGTTTTGTTGTAGTGTAGGAGCAATAGATCTTTTGGATTTATTTTAGCCACACTGCATCTTGGTTGAAATTCTTCTGTTTACCCCATAATTTGCTCCAAAAGGAATCTACATCTTTCTGGGATGGGGCCTCAGTGACACTTATTATCTCGCCCTTCATATCTCTATAGACTGATGTTTAGTTTCGTCAGAATCTTTTATTAATCACTTTTCTTTCATCTACCTTCTTCAGGTATCGGCGTTTTTCGCTAACAGTCTCAATTCTTGTATGAGGGTGATCAGATTATATTGAAGAGTTCTGGTTCTACTGTTACCAAACATCGTCTCTATTTTATTTTTCACTCTTTGCTGGTGAGGAGTGAAATTTGTTTGTATTTGTTTGCATGTAAGGAGCATTGTCACATATCCTATGGTGTTTCGTAGGTCAGCAATCTTTTTTTCTATTTTAGTTATATATGATGGTATTTTGGTGGTGTTTTGTTCTTGTTAATATCTCTGGTATCCCCAAGATAATGCTTCACTGTCGTTGCTAAGGCATATAAACAGGCGTTGATTTGCCAAATTGTTGGGGTTTTTATCCGTCGTAAATTTTCTTCCCCTATTTCCTCAATAACACGTAATATTTCATTATTTGTTTTTTTATTAAATATTGTTGTTTTATAACGTTCAGCAAGAGAAATGTTTATACATTAATTTCTCTCTGGAAGATTTCGTTGATGGAAGTTTTCAATTGTTTATACTTTTGATTATTATCATTATCGATAGTATTTTCAACAATAGACTCGGATGGTACACGTGGTGTCAAATTTCTTCGATTATTATTATTAATTCTTCGATTATTATTATTATCGATATGTTTTCCCCGGCATTCGAGGTAAACTTAGACGGTATACGTGGTGTGAAATTTCTTACAGGCATAGTTGTTTCAAGGACCTGTTCGACCTGGCTGCTAGGAGAATCTAGTAACATAGCGACTTGTAGCACGTGTCGTTGATTCTATGTTTGTTGTGGGGGGACTTACAATTAATAATATTTATCTTATTTTTACGTTCATCAAACGTCGCTTGTTGGAGTAATTGTTTCACTGTGAAATGATTTAGCTCTGGGTGTATTTCGTCCCGGTGTAGCTTCATTCTGTTCATATAGACAATGGAGGGATTTTTTTTTGACATTTTATAACAATTTAATAAATCATCATTAAGTTCGCAACTCCAAGAGAAATGCGATTTATAATTTCGGTTTCTTCTGTAGCTACAACTGAATTAAATTTGTTTAACTTTCTCGTTATTCTTCGGTACTCCGCTGATGTTGTTGTTGATGTTGTGTTCAGCCATGCTGTTTGTAGCAAATCCTTGTAAAATGAATTATGTAATTAGTCGGATATCTCTACGAATTTGAATAAAAGGTGTCTTCAGTAGATAGAATATCCAGTTATTCAACATCACTGGTAGTTGTGGCATTACTGTCGGAGATAGTATTCATATTTAATTTAATGAATAGTCTGCCACATCAAAATATGCGACTTATCGCGTTGACTGACTATGTATGTATGTATGTATGTATGGATGGATGGATGGATGGATGGATGTATGTATGTATGTATATATATATATATATATATATATATATTTGTTTGTGGGTGTGTGAGTGTGTTTTATTTCAATAATTCGTATTGGTGAATCACTGCAAGCTATGGTTATCCATAAGGTATTACGTATACTGTATCAGGCTGTGTATCCTTATTAAGAAAAAAGAGAGACTGAATTGCATGTTCAACTTTAGTTGTCTAAAGAAGAAACAACAACTCTTCGACAGCGGCCATATCAAAACCAAAAACAAAAACAGAGCATTGTATATATTTTTCCCACCTCTCTGATGACAGCGAATTAAATAATTATGATTTAAGACATTATTTTCCCTTTGAAATGTGCAGGTCTGATGTAAAAATATATATACTAAATTTGAATATGTAAAACTATCTCACTTCTTCTCTTTCAATATATATACACACAAACACACACACACACACACACATATATATATATATATATATATATATATATATATATATATATATATATATATATATATAAACATAATAAGAACAGTAATAATTATTATAATACTCGAGATAAGATTAACTGTCGAGTGCTTCGTATCTGTAATGAATATAACTCTGTTGATTACATATCAACAAAGTCTCTAACTCATTGTTTATATATAAACACATATATATATATATATATATATATATATGTGCCTATATGTATGGAATTAGCAGTACCATTGAGGCAACGTTTAAGCATAAAATCTCAGAAATGCAAACAAAATTATTTTCGTTACGAAAAATAATATTTTTGATAGCGAGGCTACCATAAGGATTTGTGTATATAAACATGGTATATTCTTTCATATGCAACCAACAAACACTTTATATATATATATATATATATATATATATATATATGTGTGTGTGTGTGTGTGTGTGTGTGTGTGTGTGTGTGTGTGTGTGTGTGTGTGTGTGTGTGTGTGTGTGTGTGTGTGTGTGTGTGTGTGTGTGTGTGTGTGTGTGTGTGTGTGTCTGTGTGTGTGTGCGTGCGTGTGCGTGTGTGTGTGTCTGTGTGGTGTGTGTGTGTACACTAAAATATGTACGTCCATACAGGCTGAAATATTATTATAGAAATAATGTCAGAAATATTCATTAATGTTTAATAAATCTTTGTAGGAAGGCTGCATATGATATTATAATTTCATAAAAGTATGCGATTTAAGAACAGGTGAATTTTTATTAAATATTTGACGAAACTTTATTATTAGCGCTCTTAAGAAAATAATAAAATTGTAATAATAATATTAAGAACAAAACCACCAAGAAAAAAAATCAATAATAATAATAATAATAATAATAATAATAATAATAATAATAATAATAATGATTTCTTTATTAACCACAAGGGTTTACATAAAGTAGACATTAAGGACAGTGCAGGACAATGCAGGACGGTACAAATGGGCATTTCTGCGTGTAAAAAAACAAAAACAGAGGATGTAACAAAAATAACAATGAAAATAACAATGAAAAATTCCCCAATAGGGGGGAGACTTCGGAGGGACATTTGTGGAGAAAGCCCAGTAAAAAGCCACAATGACCCTGACCACCAAGGCAAGTGCCCTCTCCCAGTTTTCCACCTTTAGTTTACAGATATATACTCAGAGTCGGCCCATTCACTCGGGCCATTCTTGCTTCTCTCACCCATCTTTCAACAAAATGCTGGGAAGAGAGCACTTCCTTCTCTACTCTGATTTTCCTTTTCAAATGAAATTTGAAAAAGTCAATCAGAGCATCACCGAAGAGGTAAGTGCTCGTCTTCAGCCCTTTCAAACGTGTCCACCATACTATCTCTTTCGCCATGGCCACCAGACAGATAAAAACTGCCTGCCCTTCCCGGCTAAAGGAGGAGGGCGGGGCAATCCTCACGATAGACTCAGGTGATAGCTGGATCCGTCCTAAACGCGACAGCAGGTGTTCGACATAAACCCACAAGTCAGCAATTTTCGGACACTGGACGAGTGCGTGCAGGACGGTTTCGTCGCCCTGCGCGCATCTCGGACATGCCCGGCTGACGGCACCTCCATGCCTGTAGAGTTTATCCCGAACTGGCAAGGCTCCTCGGTAGCACTGCCAGGCCAGAGATTTCTGGAAGTTGTCCATAGGCCCTGGCCCGAAAGTTCTTCCGAAGAGATTGGCTAGTTGATTTTCGTCGACGCCTAGAGTTTCCCCAAGTACGTCGTCGCTCTTCCCCTCCACTAATCCTCTATAGAACGCCGAGGTGGAGTTTCCACCGATCACATTGCCCGATTGGTCGAGGGCTGTGAGCGCCTGAAGACATTCCAGTCTCCAGGCGCTCCCTCTCGGTCTTCGCTTGACCCAGGACTGCAGCTCCGTCAAGGAAACGAGCTGGGGAAAAACGCGTCTAGCAAACGGCGACCACACCTGATCACCGTCGAGGAAGAGGTGGAGATGTCGTAGCCTGAGCGCGTGCCTGCGCATCATCAGCCACGGCATGCCCAGCCCTCCACGTAGCGGGTGTTGACAACAGATGGACCGCCTGACCATCGGAGCACGTCCCTTCCACAAAAAGCGAAAGAGCAAACGCTCCAGCGCAGTCAGGCGAGGCTTAGGACAAGGTACGACGGTTAGGCGGTAGCAGATGACAGACGCGATGTACGCGTTAGCCACCTCCGCTCGACCTTTCAGGGATAGCTTCCTCTCCGCCCATTTCTGGGTGAGAGAAGCCACCCTGCTCGTCACCTCGTCCCAGTTTTTGTCCGTCTGGAGGTCCGGACCGAACCAGACCCCTAGCAATTTAACCGGTCCGTCCGTCCAGCGCCCGACGACGCTGTTGGACGGCATGGACCTGCCTCTCCAGGTGCCGAGCTGCAGGCCCACTGACTTTTCCTGGTTGATCATTGCTCCTGTCACCGCTTCGTATTCTCTTAGTGTAGTGCCGATCGCCTCGATGTGTTTGGCGTTCGACACCACTACGGTGACATCGTCCGCATATGCTGACACGGATCTTCCGCATCCTAGTTCGCGCGGGACTCCCCTCAACGTCTCCAGTTTGTGCAGTAATGGCTCGAGAGTCAATACGTACAAGAGGGACGAGAGGGGACATCCTTGGCGGACCGAGCGCATGATGTTGAACGGTTCCGACAGGTGACCGTTCACTCTCACCACAGAGCAGATGTCGCTGTGCATGGCAGCGATCCAGCCTCTGAAGACGGGCCCAAAGCCAGCCGCCCTCAGGACTGCCGCTAGGTAACGATGGTCGACCCTATCGAAAGCTTTCGACTGATCTAAATTGATCAAGGACCCACCCGTGCCAGGTTCCCTAGCTACCCTCTCTACGATGTATCGCATGAGGTGGAGGTTGTCGTGGATGGATCTGTCGGGAATGGCGCATGTCTGCGCCTCTCCCACCAGGCCACCAACGACAAGCGCCAACCTCTTTGCTAGCACCTTGGCCAAAATCTTAAACTCTGTGTTTAGCAGAGTTATGGGCCGGAAATTGTCTATGTTATCCCCCTTGTTCGGATCCTTTCTCAGCAGTGCCACCGCTCCTCGGCTCACAGAACTGGGAATTCTCCCGTTCTGTTGCCAGTTGCAGTAGACGTCCGCCAAGAGGCCTCCGAACAAGTCTGGCATCTGTACGTAAAGTTCATAGGGCAGACCATCCAAACCAGGCGATTTACCCCTTGTGCAGCCAGTCATTGCCTCCCGTACTTCAGCGGCTGTTATCGGCTTTTCGCAACACTTCGCCTCAGTGGCCGAGAGCCGCGGCAGTCCGTCGAGGTAGACACTAAAGTCCATCCCTCTACCCGGCCCCCCGCTGCCCCCGAACAGCTGAGCGAAGTGTCGCTGAAAAGCTTCACACATTTGCCCGGGATCGAGTAGCATGCGCCCGTCGTGCTCCACCAAAGACCGGATCGTGGCTTTGTTGCCACGACGCGCCTCCGCCACTCGGGCCCATTGAACGGCTTTCGTCCCCTCGTGTCTGAGAGCACGCACCCTAGCTCTGACAACGCAGCCTTCGTGCTTTGCATTGAAGAATTGGTCAAGGGCCAATTTCGCCGCAAGCACGTCGGTCGCAATGCCTTTGCTAAGCGCCTCGTCTAATTTTCTAACTAGTTCTCCCTCTGCTCTATTTTTCTCTATTGCTAAAGCCTTACTAAACCTAATCGATTCTATTCTAATCGCTCTTTTCAGAGCAAACCACCACTTGTTGTTGACGATGGCCCCCGTCAACGCCCGCTTAACTAGTTCGCTAATCCGGTCTCTGTAGGCCTTGCGCGCTGGTAAGGACGCGTTTAGCTTCCAGTAGCCGGGTCCTCGTCTATGAAGCCTATCTAAGTCAAGCACACAGATCACGAATTTGTGGTCCGTGTAGCTGACTATCTTGAATTGTGGACAGCCTATGCTAGACCTATCTATTTCCCTACAAAATACTCTATCTAGATATGATCTGGATGACCCTATGCGGTTTGTCCAAGTCCACATTGGCACATTCGGGAAATCCAATCGGTACCTGTCAGACAGTTCAAAACGCCTGAGCAGGTTGGTGAGGCTCTTGCACCCTCCACCCCTATCCGCTAATCCCACACAGTCCCAGCGTGCATCTAAGATCCCGTTCCAGTCGCCCACTAACACTAAAGAGCGGGACGTTCCAAGAAAGGTCTCCAGACGCCGGAAGAAATCAGGCCGCCCTGCTCCTGTCGGGGTATAGACGGCCACTAGCCTGAAAGCTTGCCCGTCTCCGCTGGTCACGTCCAGCACCACCAGCTTACCCTCTGGGTCCAGGAAGATGGCCCGTATGGCGAGATCCAAACCTCTCCGAAAAAGCACAGCAACTCCTCCACCGGATCCAGGACGGCTGGGAGATGCGTACACATCGTAGCCGCCGAAGATCGGTGCGAAGGCCCGTGCTTCGGAGATTCTGGTCTCGCTGATGGCCACTACATCTATGTTTAGTGACCTGAGGTCGTTGAGCAGGTGACCCTGCTTCCATGACGACCCCAAGCCACGCGCATTTATGCTGCCTATTCTGAGTGAGGTCATGTTTAAAATAGAGTGGAAAAGATGGGAAAGACCACTTACCGTACTTTTGGTAGAGGAGGGATGGTTTTTACATCCCTTTTCACTTGATCGTCTGGTGAAGGGACCGTTGAATCGTCCCTTCGGCTGGTCGTCGGCTCTTCTAAGAGAATGTCTGAGTATACTCTTCGATTGATGGTTCCTCCTAGGTCCCTGAAATCACCAACTGCGTTGGGGAATTTCGTTTTAATATTTGTGTATTGTTTCTGTGCTATTTTTAGCAGTCTTATGTTAGTTGGCGTTTTGATTGGTGCTGGTATTATGTAGTCCTGTTGTGAAATGTCTGTGTGTTCAATTATGTAAGTCATTAGTTTCTTGTTGTGTGTATTTATTGCCGTGCATTTGTTTTTCTGGGGGTGGGGTGTGGTTCTGCTATTTTCTTGTCGTTGTTGCTGGGTGTGTGTGTTTTGTTGTTGTGTTTGCGATGTTGGTGCTTGTGGTGGTGGTGTTGAAGGTGTTGTTGGCGGTGGGGTTGTCGCCGGTGGTGATGGTGGCGCTAGTGTGGGTGGTGATGGTGTTGGTGTTGTTGCTGCTGTGGGTCTCTTTGCAGTAGACTTTACCCTTTTCTCATTTCTTTCCTCCCTTTTCAAAGGCGACGATGCGCTGCTTCTGCGTTTGTGCCTTCTTACGACCTTTTGCCATCTCTCTCCCACCTCACACTCCATGTCTGATTCTGTGAGGTCGGGGAGGGGTACCAGCTCCACTCTTTCACTTGTTGTTGTTGGTGATGTTTGCACTGGAGTCTCTGTTGCAGCTGCATTTGGTATTGGTGTTGTTGTTGTTAATATTTCCACTGCTGCTTCTGTCTTTGATTTCCGTGGAGTGGGTATGGGTGCCACGGACCTATCGTTCCTGGTTGCCGCTTGTCCTGTTGCTGGTAGCCGTGGAGCCGGATTCGGAAGGAGGGGGGTTTTCTCCTTTCTCATGGTCTTCTCGTTGCAGAAGGCCCTGAGGTGAGTCTTCGATCCACAGCGAAAGCATTTCGGGCGTTTGCCCTCAACACTTATGGGCAGTTGAGTGCCGTTATCGAAGTCTATCACATCCGGGATAGCTTCGATGCACTCCTGGTTGGTTTGGATTAGCATCTCAATGGAGGAGCCGACCCAATCTTCTCTTACTTTTTTCTGTACTTGCAGTACAGTTGTTTTGTCCTCGATTCCGACGAGGACAGACGCGGCCAGCCAAGAAGGGGTCATTCCGGGGGGGACGTGGGTCAGTTTGACCCTCACAATTTTTTGCCCGCAGTAGGAGGGCACCAACACCATTTCCTCGCTCCTTAGGGTCACTACTGATTGGGCCTTTGCCTCCTGGGGTGTGGCAAAAAGTACGTCTACGGTGGCGTATTTTTTGCCTCGGGTGATGTGCGTTTTCCTCTGCCACACAGACCCCAAGGCTTTTTGTATTTGGGCCTCTGTGGCTCTTTCCACCCTACGGGATTTTGTACTTACTGTACGGTACGTGACTGTACAGTGCTCTTGGGTTTCGAAAAAATTTTTCGCTGCCTTGCAGATTGCTCGGTGTCCGTTCTTTGTCACCATCTTCTTCGCTTCCTCTAATTCCTCATTTGTTATGAGGATTGTTTCCAAGTTTTTCGCAATACCTGCAAATGAGATTGGTTTTTCTCTGCTGTTGTTGTTGTCGTCAGAGCTGCTGGTACTTTTGTTGCTGCAGGTACTACGACTACTGCCTCCGCCGCTGTTGCTGTGGTTGTTGTTGGTGTTGCTGCTGCTAATGCTGTTGTTGTTTATGCTGCTGGTGATGCTGTTGCGGCTGCTACTGTTGTTTTCATTGTCACTGTTGCTGTTGTTATTACGGCTGCTACTGCTATTATTCCTGACGTCAGACGAATGAACTGGGTTTTCGTATTTCCCGCACACCTGTTTCGTCGCTGTCGTCGTCGTCGTGGAGAAACCTTGCACGCTTTGCACGAGACTTTTCTTTTCTTTCGTCGCTTGCGAAAGAGAAGGGAGGGAGAGAGACACATTTAAAGAAGGGAGGGAGAGAGACAATCTTCTCTCTGCTGTAGTGATGATTGAGGAAGAAGAAGACGGAATGAGTGGGAGTGACGTATGAAATTTCTTTTTGGTAGCCATGTTTTTTTGTTTAAAATAAAATTTTGGGTACAAAACCCCAATAACTGGTTATTTAACCCCGAAGGGCCAAATAACGGACAGAAAGACCCCTCTCACGAGGAGGAGGGTGTCTTTATCAACAATTTGGTTCAAGTTTTAAACAATTTACAATTGTTTTAACGGTTAAAAATTACTATACCTTACAGAGCCGAGCCTCCGTCAACCATGACATTCAATAATAATAATAATAATAATGACAACAACAACAAGAACGACTATAAAATTACTCTTTTTAAAATATTACAACATTGAAATAGAAACAAATGGGGTTGATTTAATTATTTACATAAGGTTATATACATATATATATATAAGATTATATATATATATATATATATATATATATATATATATTGAATCCTGTTGCTCTATATAGCTGCTATTTTTTTAGTAGTAATTGCAGACAGCAAGTCTTTGATTTTCCCGCTTTTACTTCGGTCCAGTTTACATACGGGTCACTTTTACGACCTTTCAGACCTTTATTAGCTGGCAGGAGGTTATATATTTTGTCGTTCCTGGGACGTTTAGCCCTAGGAAGGGAAAATGCTTCTCTGATGAGCTTTGGTTTTCCATCATAAATCCATCGGATTTATGAGGTTTTACAAAGCGAAACTGATCAGTAAGGGCCACTAGGAGAGGTAAATATTTATATTATATTTTTTAATGTATTTTAAAAAATTTATTGAATTTTACTTGTTCTGCTTATCTTAATATTAAATTTCTGGTGTATCAAATTAATACCATTGAACAACCTTGAATCATAGACAACCTATGTATTTCTGGGGCTACCTAGTATCCCTGGACATATTAACTTCAATCTTTTACTCCGTCCGTTGAGAACAATCCTGTTGCTCTATATAGCTGCTATTTTTTTAGTAGTAATTGTAGACAGCAAGTCTTTGATTTTCCCGCTTTTACTTCGGTCCAGTTTACATACGGGTCACTTTTACGACCTTTCAGACCTTTATTAGCTGGCAGGAGGTTATATATTTTGTCGTTCCTGGGACGTTTAGCCCTAGGAAGGGAAAATGCTTCTCTGATGAGCTTTGGTTTTCCATCATAAATCCATCGGATTTATGAGGTTTTACAAAGCGAAACTGATCAGTAAGGGCCACTAGGAGAGGTAAATATTTATATCATATTTTTTAATGTATTTTAAAAAATTGATTGAATTTTACTTGTTCTGCTTATCTTAATATATATATATATATATATATATTTACATATATATATGTGTGTGTGAGTGTGTGTGTGTGTGTTTATATATATCCATTATTCTATATCACTAATGTTATTCCTTTCTCATGGACGTTAATTAACTACTTTATAAACTTAGATCTACTAACACTCTCACGCATAGGTATAGAGAGTTATATACGTTACCTGCTTCTAGATGGGTATATCCACTAATACACCCATAAGTGTCTATATGTAATAATATGCATATATTAACACGCACGCACACGCACACACACGCACTGAAACATCTCTCTCTCTCTTTCTTTCTTTCTTTCTTTCTTTCTCTATCTCTCCCTCTCTTTATTTCTCTCTCTCACTCTCTCTTACACACACACACACACACACACACACACACACACACACACACACACACACACACACACACACACAATCACCTGCACTTATACAGATGTGTAATTTTATAACTGCTCGAAAGCTTTCTGAAAATATAATTCGGTATAGCGAAAATAAATTATAAATATTTATAAGTAAGCCTCATCAGCCATGCCAGTCACGTTATGTTTAAAGTGATACTGAACCGATTGAACCAACAAGTGGAAGAAATCTTCGCGGAGCAACACGCTGGATTTTGTAAAGGAAGAAACATCATAGGACAGTTATTCTATTTCGAAGTTCTGTGAGAGAAAATAAATCAACACCACCAGTTGATACATTATGCGTTCATATATTTCAAAACAACCATGCGATGAGTTGCGAAGTTAGCCACTATGTGGAAACAGATAGTAGAGAGAGCTGATTGAAATTATAATCCAGCTCTATGAAAAAGCAACTCGTGCAATTCGCGTTCAGAAGAAAATAGAAGAGAGGTTTCATACAGCAGATGGATTTATACAGGGATGTTTCATATCAGGGACACTCTTTAATGCCTTCTTGGGACACATAATGTGCGATGCTATTGAAAGGCACTTCAGCATAGTTAGTCTTGAAGGAAGCAGTATCAGCAACACATGATTGGCCTATAACATTGATATAACATTGATGAGCTGAAATGCCACTTCGACTCCGAGGTAATCCTATGTGAGTCTTAATGAAAATAAGCGCCGAGAGGACAAAACGACCAAGATAAGAACCACAACAAAAATAGTATTAAGGGTCAAATGTTTGATAGGTTTGACTGCTTGAAATATCTTGGCGTCGTTAACATCGAAGAAGTGGCAAAGCAGCAAATCACATTAAAAACATCTCAAGCATCAGCAGCATTACCAAGCTTATATGTGAAACAAATCCTCAGTCTCAATAGTAAATTGAAAGCCATATGTGATTTAGTATTCTACATTTTGCTACAAGAAAAGAAGAGCATCTCCTATACGAAACTCATGAACAATGAAAGTCTATGAAGATCTTTTAACCAATGAAGAGAAAAGAAACGCGAGTGAATCATCCTCCACGATTCATTTCAAAGAAAAAGAAAGGCAAATACTTCGGAAGAGGAAATAGCCGAAAACAATTGGGACTTCACATTAAGTCCTAGCTCAGAACAGAGTAGGATGTCGGGAGATAGTACAGCGCCTATATCACTCTGGAGAGTCACGGGAAAGATGGTGAATGTATATCCAACGTTGGTATCAATCAGTTTCAACAGGCCAGCAAGAAAAATAACTGTATATGTATATGACATTACCATAGTAGTGGTCCGACGAGCTTTTGATTCCAGAGTGCGGCTATATCGATACAGACGGACTTTGAGCTGATAAATAGCGAAACGTGCGTCGCTACTCAATAAACGTATTGAAGACATGACAAATCGTCCTTTTATTATCATTTGTTATTATTCTTATTATTGAAGGTGGAAAACTTGGAGAGGGCTCTTGCCCTGGTGGTCAGGGTCACCGTGGTTTTTTTAATGGTCTTTCTCAACAAATGTCCCTCGGAAGTCTCCCGCCTATTGGGGAATTTTTCACTGTTTATTTTTTGTTACATCCTCCGGTTTTGTTTTTACACGAAGAAATGCCCATTTGTACTGTCCATTATTAATATTATTATTATTACAGCTGCATTTATCTTGCTTTATGTTCATACGAGTTATCACCAAGTCACAACCAGTGACCTCAAGAGACAACAAGGTCCGCCATGTTCAAGAAAGAACATACATATTCACACATGCATCTTTAGTGTTTAGACTTGTGATGTACTTATATTGACAGAATCTGCCTTAGTATATGGGCAGTTCCCATTAGTACTATCTTTTGTATTTCTCCTATAAGCAGGTTTCCTGGGATTTGCGATAAGTAATCATTAACCCCTTAGGTATCATTCCTAGAGCGCCTACAACCACTGGTATTGTTTTAGTTCTCAATTTCCACATTTTTCCAAATTCTATCTCCAGGTCCTTATACTTGCTCAATTTTTCAAATGTTTTTATAGATACATGCTTGTCTATTGGAACGGACATATCAATTAGCAGGCATCCCCTCTTTTTAAAGTCCTTCAATATTATATCAGGTCTATTTGCATCTATTTTTCGGTCTGTTTGGATGCTAAAGTTCCACAAGATTGAGATGTGATCTTTTTCAAGTATGGGAGCTGGTTGATGCTCCCACCAATTCTTTTGATGGGGCAGGTCAAAACACTTACACATTATCCAGTATATGTATTGTGCAGCTCTGTCATGCCTGTTTAGGTATTCGGTTGGAGCTATAGGACTGCACATTGAAATGCTATGGTCAATGGTCTCTGGTTGTTTTTATCATACACGGCATAATGGACTGCATCCATTTTTTATTATGTTAGCTTGGTAATATTTTGATGGCAGACACTGATCCTGTGCTGATATAATCAGTCCTTCAGTCTCCGATTTCAGTCGAGTGGATGCCAACCACTGATGGGTTAAAGTTTTGTCAACAACAGGATTGTTAGCTCGTTCTGGGTATTTTCCATACAGAGGCTTTTCATGCCATTTCTTAGTCAGTTTCTGTAGCAGTTCTTTCTTTGCAGTTACTTTTACCTGCTTTGCTTTTTCTGTGATTTCCATTTCAGCAGTAAATGGGACTTCTGAAATGCGTAGTCCATTACTGTACCTTTGTGCATCTTTTGTAATGGAGTATGATCTTTTGATTCTTTCGTTTTTCAAAACGAGTTTGATCATCCAACATGTGATTCCCTTAGATATGTAGATAATCCAATTGTTGCAGTTTTCAACGTAATGTCTAACTGGATTAACCCACGTCCTCCTTCTTTCCTAGGGAGATATATTCTATCTGTATCTGCCTTAGGGTGATGCATTCTGTGCATGGTTAAGAATTTTCTAATTTTTGTATCGAGCCTACGGATCTCTGTGCTTGACCAGTTAATGGCATTGTAACTGTAGGTTACTACTGGTACGGCAACTGTGTTTATGGCATCGATCCTATTCCTTGCATTCAATTCCTTTCTTAAGATTGCTCTTACTCTGCGGTAACATTCTTTCCTTATCCTTTCCCTCATTGTCGAGTGCTTGATTCCGTCTCCTTCACAAACACCTAGATATTTGTAAGTTCCCTCTTGTTCAAGTTCTCTTATCACGTTCCCCCGATCAAGATTAATGTCTGAACTCTTCAGCAGCTTTCCTCTGGTGAACGTTGCTTTGGCGCATTTATCTAGTCCACACTCCATTTTAATGTCATCACTGAACTGCTTCACAGTGGATAATAGCCCTTGCAATTGTTCATCATTTTTTGCAAATAGTTTCAGGCCATACATGTAGAACAGGTGACTAATGGTTTTGTCATAGACTTTATATCCATGTTTTGTTTCATAGAGCATTCTACTTAATGGTATAAGTGCGATCCAGAATAAAAGCGGTGATAAAGAGTCACCCTGAAAAATTCCACAATTAATATTAACTTCTCCAGCTTCCAGTGATTTTGTTTCACTATTCAAAGGGAGTGTCGTTTTCCATGTCTTCATACTGAATGACAAAAACCTCCTGACAACGGGGGATATTTTGAAAATCTCTAAACATTTTTCAATCCAACTGTGTGGCAAACTATCGAATGCTTTTTTATAACCTATCCAAGCAATCGATAGATTTTTGTGTCTATTATGACAATCTTCCAGTATCATTTTGTTAACCAGAAGTTGATCCTTACAGCCATATGAGACTCGTTTACACCCTTTCTGCTCAATGGGAAATAGGTCATTTGTTATCAGGTGGTCATATGTGTATTCAGTTAGGACTGATGTTAAAAGTTTATACATTGTGGTAAAGCAAGTTATCGGTCTGTAATTTTTGTGATTGTTTGTCTCATCATTCTTCGGAAGCAGGAATGTAATGCCATTAACTAGCCATGATGGTATCTTTTCTGGCTCCTTAACTATTTCATTGTAAAGTTGGGCTAACAGCTCATGAGACTCTGTGAAGACATTTATCCAAAAGTTTTGTATTTTGTCTTTTGCTGTGGATTTCCATTTGTTGGTTTTTCTTAGAGCCAAGCGCAACTGTTCAACTGTTATATTTTCCCATATTTGTTCCTCAAGGTGAGCTGTATCTTTCATTTGTCTGTCTATCCATGGGGCATGTATGTTATGAACTTTTTATTCGGCCCAGATCTTTTCCCAGAATTCTTGCACTTCCTCCTTGGGTGGTATTGATTTAGCAGTTATTGTTGACTTACCAATTTTTCTGTAGAAGTTTCTTTGGTTGTTTTGGAACATATTATTGTCCTTATAGAATCTAGATCGTTTTTCAAAGCGCCTTATACGAGCAGCTTTGGCCGACACTTTTTCCTTGATTATTTCTATCAGCATGTCTATGTCACATGTTGATTCTATACTGTACTTTATTTTCAATTTTCTAAGTTTAGTTTGTTTAACATGTTCACCTACTTTATAGTTTGTTAAAATTTCTATGTCAGATCGGAGAAGGTTTATTTGGCGATTGATGTTCTCTTGCCAAGTAGATTTCTTGTGGGAATTCCTTTCTTTTTTCATCTTCACTCCACATAAGTGAGATGATTTAAATCAGTAATGTTTAGTTTGGTTGTGATGATAATGTTTTTGAGAATTATGTTAGTCTTGTGTATTATCTTTTGGTTCTGTTTGGAGTTCTGGATCTTAGGGAGGGTGTCTCGTTGCCCCATGTCAGATTCTTTCATTTTCATCCATTCGATCATAATTTCATCCTTCAAGTTGGCAAGTTCATTCTCATTCATTTCTTTATCATTTACGATCTCATTATTTTCATTTGGAGTTTCATCCTGAGCATGCACTCCCTCCACTTTTTCGATCCTTTCTTTAATTTGTTCTGTTGCCAGTGATTCCGCCCCAACCCTGGGATTCGAAGTGTTACAGTTTACCTCGTTTTCACTGACACATGTTTCATTTTCCCTTCGCTGACTTTGTGCTAATAGTTTGATCTGATCAATTTCTATATCAGTTAGTAACTTTTTTCTTACAATATTTCTTCGTATATTGGCTAGTTTGTTACTGTCAATATAGCCTCTGTTTTCGGGATGTTTCTTTTTTCAGTTGATATATGTCTGTTCTGTATTCGATTTATTTGATGGGTAGTACATGGCAGTGTAGAAAGCCTCAAGGACTTCTTTATTATCTTCCCTTGACCATTTTTCTCTATTTTTCTTTTTCATTTCTTGGTGGTGAGCATGGAGGGCCAACAGTAGGTGTATTCCGGTTATAGGAGGTCTCCAGCTCCGAAGTGATGGGAAGGTTTGAACCATTAGCTGATTTTTCGACCCCAGTCTGGTTCCTCTCTGAGGGACGCGGCCCTTTTTTACCCGGGTGACGGCCGATCCGGTATGAGATTTTATCATTAGACATTTACTTTATTTTGTCGCGTTTTATCCTTATCCGCCAAGGGGTAATCATTTCGTGTTACCAGTTCTAGAACGAGTGTCAACCAAGACTAGAGGGGTCGTTTTCCCCTAGAGACACGGCTATTCCCCGCCAGCCGCCATCCCGGTATTTCTAAGTCACGGGGTTTTCTTTTTGTTGTTTTTTTTAAATTGTTATTATCATGAGTGGTTCCTTAATGTGAGCATTGCGTGGCTTAAGAATGGAATTATTAATAACTGTCTCCACTCCAGGCACAAGGCCAGCAATCACCCAGTGCATTACAATAATATAATATACTTTTTTGTTGTAGTTGGCTGTTATTGTTGTTGGCTATGTCGGTGGTGGTGCCGGGGCTTTTTAGATTGTTGGTGAGGAAGGGGTGAGCCAGCAGTCCCATAGTTGTTGACGTTGACGTTTGGCCGGTGGCCAGGTCACTAAGTCAATCTATTTATATCTTTAGCTAGCCTCTCCCTTGTCTAGTGATACCGCCACCTTCCCCTTTCGCTCTTAAGTTAAAAGGGGAATAGTGGTGGTAGCAATGAAGGAGTGGTGGCGGCGGCGATGGGATAGTGGTAGCAGTGATGGATGGGGTGGGGGTGGCAGCGGTGACGTTGTGGTTACTGATATGTAGTATCCATTAGTTTGTGTTCGTATGTTTAATATATATTTTTATTATATATTGTGTTGACATATTCCCGTAAAATTGGAATTAAACATTTTGTTAAAATTTGAGACAATAATAATAGTAATTATTATTATGATGCTGGGATTGATGGTGGTGGTGGTGAAATTGCCGTTATCTGGCTGTTATATTTAGTGTGATGGGATAGGTGGTGTATCAAGTTTCTGGTGTTGGTGAAATTGCTGTTATTTGGCTGTTCTATATAGTGTAGACAGAGGGTGTTTTCTTCCATTTATAACCATTTTCTTTTTTTGAAAACAAAATATATAATACGAAATTGAATATTTGAGCGATTAAACAATATAATATGGATCCGAAACTTTATGGGACCTCATTCGGTGGTTTATGCAACATTTGTACTAAGAATTGTTATTTCACAATTGATTTAAATATGTTAAAAATCAAAAACTTCTCAACAAGTTCCATGTCTGTGGATCTCTAAATTCATTTTCTCAAAGAAGGTACTATGAAGGGATTTTCCCTGAAGGCTGCTCTTTCTCCTTGATGTTATTTCCTCCTTGGACATCCCCTGGCCTACTGTCCCCTCCTTCAGTACAGTTCTGAGCATTGGCTCCTTACTATCAGTCACGTATTTGTATAGGTTGTTTTTCTCCATCTGAACACAGTCCTCTATGCTGATAAGACCTCTTCCACCCTCAGATCTCCTTAGGTAGAGTCTATTATTATTATTATTATTATTATTGTTGTTGTTATTCCTTGAATCTCAGTCATTGATGTTGGTTAACTGGAAAGTCCGTTGGATTGAATATCAAGCCACTACCTGCAGCCTCAGATATTCAGGACGTATCGGAGGGTTCTTGCTGTTCCAAGCAAGCATGCCTTTTGAAACATTCCAAAAAGCGTGAAGGGGCCGATTTTCTTTAACCATCCCTGGAAACTTTTGGAGATAGTCCCCAGTGCGCCTATGACAATCGGGATCACTTTGACTTCATGGCAGTTCCAAATCCTTTTCACCTCCCACTTTAGGTCCTGGTATCGGTTAATTTTCTCCCTCTCCTTCTCTTGCACTCTCGTGTCGAACGGGCAGGCCACATCCACAAACAGACACGTTCTTTTTTCTTTGTCCACAACCACCAGGTCAGGTCTATTGTGTTCCAGTTTTTTGTCCGTCTGTATCCTAAAATCCCACAGCACCTTCACCTGATTGTTCTCCATCACCGCCTCTGGCCTATGCTCATACCATTTCTCAGAATGTGGTAAATTGTTTACTTTGCACAGGTGCCAGTGGATCACCCTGCCCATCACATCGTGTCTCCAGCCCTTATAGTGGGTCTGGGCTAGGTGTTTACACTCGGACACAATGTGAGCCACAGTCTCCTCTCTCTCTCCACAGATCCTGCACAGTGGGCTAGCCTCCTCCTTGTAGATATGGTGCTTCAACCACTTCGTTTTGAGGGCCTGCTCCTGCGCAGCCATTAGCATTCCTTCTGTAGCCTTTTTGAGGTCTCCTCTTCTCAACCAGTTCCATGTCTGTGGATCTCTAAATTCCGTTTTCTCAAAGAAGGTACTATGAAGGGATTTTCCCTTAAGGCTGCTCTTCCTCCTTGATGTTATTTCCTCCTTGGACATCCCCTGGCCTACTGTCCCCTCCTTCAGTACAGTTCTGAGCATTGGCTCCTTACTATAGGTCACGTATTTGTATAGGTTGTTTTTCTCCATCTGAACACAGTCCTCTATGCTGATAAGACCTCTTCCACCCTCAGATCTCCTTAGGTAGAGTCTATCGACATCACTCCTCTTGTGGAACATGTTGTAGATAGTCAATAGCTTCCTAGTCTTCCTATCCATTTCTTTTTGTTCAGCAACATTCCATCTCAGAATTCCCGCACTGTACCTAATAATAGACACAGCTCGGGAATTTACTGCGCTTATGGCATTTCTGCTGTTCAGATGTGACTTCAATACGCTCCTTACTCTTCGAATGTATTCAGTTCTTAACAATTCCTTCATTTTTTTGTTCTTTATGCCATCAGCCTCCAGAACGCCCAAATACTTGTATCCTTCCTCAGAGTCAATTTCCTTTATCATCTCACCTGTTGGTATCTGGATCCCGTTACTTCTGCTCAACCTACCCCTCTTCATCACAATGACTCCACATTTACCAATACCAAACTGCATACATATATCACTGCTGAAAATACGGACAGTGTCAACAAGCACATCCAACTCCTTCTCACTTTTCCCGAAGAGCTTAAGATCGTCCATGAAGAGGAGGTGATTGATGGTAAGCTCTCCCCTTCCCAACTTGTATCCTGCTCTCACTTTTCGCAGCATAATGGTCAAGGGTATCAGGGCAAGGACAAACAACAGAGGGGACAGGCTATCTCCCTGGAAGATACCTCTCTTGATCTTCACGCTTCCCAAGGATACTCCAGTTGATGTCAACTCTGTCTCCCAGGACCCCATACTCCTGCCTAGCAACTGTCTGATGTTATCTGCCACCCTGAAGATCTCCAGGCTTTTGGTGATCCAGGAATGAGGCACCATGTCAAATGCCTTTCTGTAGTCTATCCATCCCATGGCAAGATCAGTGTGTCTCCTCCTGCAATTCCCCATTACCATCTTATCAATAAGTAACTGGTCCTTTGTACCACGTGACTTCTTTCGGCATCCTTTCTGTTCGTCCGGTAACAAGTTGTTTGTGTGGAGGTGATGGTAGATTTCCTCAGACACAATGCTCGTCAACAGTTTCCACATTACGGACAGACATGTGATAGGTCTATAGTTGGTAACATCATTACCCTTGATTCGGTCTTTCATTATCAGAACTGTGGTACCTTTTGTCAACCACTCTGGCACCTCACCCGACACCAAGCAGTCATTGAACATGGCCGTCAGCTTCGGGTGGAGGGATGTTAAATGTTTAATCCAATACCCCTGCACACTATTATTATTATTATTATTATTATTATTATTATTATTATTATTATTATTATTATTATCATTCGACTAGATTTCCCCAATGTGCCAGTATGGACATGGACCAACCGAATGGGGTCATCTAGATCGTATATAGACAGGCTATTCATTAGGAAAATAGATAGAAATAGTGTGGGCGGCCCACTTTTTAAAACGGTCGCCTATTCAGATCACAAATTTGTGATCTGTACCGTCGACTTAGATAAAACGCGTAGATTAGGACCGGGTTACTGGAAGATGAACATGTCATTTCCGGCACGTAAGGCTTACAGGGTCCAAGTCAACAATTTATTTAAGCAAAAGTTGACAAGGGGGATCATCAACAACAGATGGTTGGGGGCTCTCAAAAGGGAGATTAGAGTAACTTCGATAGAGTTCAGCAAGGAACTAGCGTTAGAGAAAAATAGAACAACAGAGGGGGAGCTAGTAGATAAGTTAGACGAGGCTATTTGTAGTGGCATTGCAATTGACGTGCTAGCGGCGATATTTGCATTAGACCATTTCTTCAATGCGAAACACGAAGGTTGCATTGTCAGAGCTAAGGCGCGTGCGCTGAGAAACGAGGAAACCAAAGCTGTTGGATGGGCCCGCGTGGCGGAGGCGCAGCGTGGTAATAAAACCACAATTCGGTCTTTGGCGAACCTAGACGGACACGAGATAAGCGATTCCAAGCGGATGTGTGAGGCCTTTCGCCAGCACTTTGCTCGGTTGTTCGTGGAGAGTGGCGAGTCAGAGAGAGAGTAGCGGATATCAGACCCTACTTTAACGGCCTGCCGCGCATCTCGACGGTCGACGCTGAGCCGATTACTTCAGCCGAAATTCAGGACGCCCTTGTCGGCTGCATGAGGCGCAAGTCACCCGGTTTGGATGGCCTGCCCTACGAGCTTTACGTAAATATGCCAGACTTGTTCTCCGAACTCCTCGAAGCACTCTACTGCAACTGGCAGAAGAATGGGAGTATTCCCAGTTCTGTGAGCAGGGGAGTGGTGACGCTGATAATGAAAGACGAGAACAAGAGGGACACATTAGACAATTTCAGGCCCATAACTCTGCTCAACACAGAGTTTAAGATTTTGGCCAAGGTGTTAGCAAAGAGATTGGCGCTTGTCGTCGAGGATTTGGTTGGGGAGGCGCAAACTTGCACAATCCCAACCAGGTCCATACACGACAATCTCCACCTCATGCGATACATCATAGAGAGGGTTAGGGTGTAAACCTGGCTTCGGTGGGGCACTGATCAATTTAGATCAATCGAAAGCATTCGATAGGGTCGACCATTGGTATCTAGAGTTTGTCCTCAAAGCAGCTGGCTTCGGCCCGGTCTTCAGAAGCTGTATCGCTGCAAGGTACAGCGGCATACGCTCGGTGATCAAGGTTAATGGCCACCTCTCGGAACCATTTCGGCTATCCCGATCGGTCCTTCAAGGGTGCCCTATCTCTTCCCTTATGTACGTATTGACTCTCGAGCCTTGACTGCGGAAGCTGGAGCTGTTGCAGGGCATCCCTCTCGAACCTGGACATGGAAAGGCGGTGTCGGCTTATGCGGACGACATCACCGTGATGGTGTCGAACACCTCAGAAATCGAGGTGGTCGGCACCTTATTGAAGGAATATGAAAAGTGCGTGGGCTTGCAGCTCGTAACCTGGAGAGGCAATCTCATGCCGTCCAACAGCGTCGGCGGGCGCTGGACGGACGGACCGGTAAGGTTGCTCGGGGTTTGGTTCGGACCAGAACTCCAGGTGGAAAATAATTGGGACGAGCTACGTGCAGAGTAGCCAGTCTCACCCAAAAATTGGCCCGGAGGAAGCTATCACTGAAAGGTCGCGCGGAGGTGGCGAATGCGTACATCGCGTCCGTCATCTACTACCGCCTGACTGTCGTGTCTTGCCCCCGTCCGCGCCTCGTCAAGTTGGAACGGCTCCCCTTAAAATGTTTGTGGAGGGGACAAGTTCCGTTGGTGAGGCGGTCCATCTGCTGCCAGCACCCTCTACGCGGAGGGCTGGGCATGCCGTGGCTAATGATGCGCAACATGCGTTGAGGCTGCGACATCTCCGGATATTTTTCGCCTCAACGGTGAACAGGTGTGGTCGCCGTTTATCAGACGGGCCTTTCAGCAGCTCATTTCTTTATCTGACTGCAGTCCTGGGTCAAGAAGAGACCGAGACTGGGTGACTTGCACCTGGAATATTGCCAGGCACCCACTGCCCTCTACCAAGCGGGCAATGCGATCAGTGGAACTTCCACTCTCGAGTTCTATAGAGGATTAGTTGTGGGCAAGTGCGATGACGCACTCGGAGAAGCTTTGGGCCTCGACGAAGTCGAACTGACAAGTCTGTACCGGAGGACTTTTGAGCCGGGGACGATGGACAATTTCCAGAAATACCTCGCTTGGAAGTGCTACCGGGGGGCACTGCCGGTTCGGGATAAAATATACAGGCACGGAAGTGCTGTCAGACGGACCTGCCCAACATGCGAACAGAACAGGAAACCGTTCTGCACGCACTTGTCCAATATCCGTGCATTACAGACTTGTGGAGTAATGTCGAACAGCTACTCTCGCGTGTGGAACAAATCCGGCTATCGGCCGAGTCCATAGTGAAGATCGACCCACCGCCTTCCTTAGGTCAGGAAGAGCAGGACATTTTCCTATGTCTGGTGGCAGTTGCGAAAGAGGTTATATGGTTAAAAGGACTGAAGACAGACACTTTTCTCTTCGGCCAATCCCTCATCAACTTCTTCAAGTTCCACCTGGAAAGGAAGGTGAGGGTTGAGAGAGAAGTGCTGCCTCCCAGTACATTTTGTAAAAGGTCGGTGAATGGGGCGAGAATGGCTCGTGTGAATGGGCCTATTCTGACCATACGCCTATAGGCTAGCTAACTTGAGGAGAGGAGTGCTCTCGCTGGGTGACCTAGAAATGCAGGGTGGTTCAGGATTGGTGGGGTACCCGAGTCACCCCAGGGTAGTCCACCCCCTATCGGGGAATTTATTTTGTTATATTTATGCATAGTTTATTTTCTATTTTTATATCTTCATTGTTAAATTAGTCTTGCCATTGTGCACGTCCTTATTGTACACTCCCACTGTCCCTGTCTTTGTATTGTCCCCTACATGTCGGCCCTTGTGGCTAATAAATGAAATAATAATTATTATTATCATTTTTATTTTTGCCAAGTGTCTTCCTGACACCTAGGGCAAATAAATTCACAGTGAGCATTGGTAAGCCAGTTAATACAGCACATTGATTATAATTAAAAAAACAAAACAAAAACAGTATACATATATACGCATGTGCATATGCATATGTAAATACAAGGAGGGTTATCAATCTTACAGAGATAGTGCTCTTCTCAATACGTGTGCAGTACCAGTCAAAACAATTTGTTGCACCTTGTGCAGAGAGGGTAAACCGGCAATCATTCGCAAATATTGTTCTGTTCCTTTCTTGATCATTCCCAGTCCTCCCACAATCACTGGTATTATAACGGCCTTGATGTGTTACATTTTCTCAATTTCAAAAAGCAGATCTTTATATTTTCGTAGTTTGTCATATTCTTTTGCCGTGATATTGTGATCACATGGGATACTCATATCTATCAATATACAGACCTTGTTAATTTGATCTTTTACAATGACGTCAGGTCTATTTGCTTTTATGGTGCTGTCAGTATGTAGAGGAAAGTCTCAGAGAATTGTTACTTTTTCTCCTTCAGTTATAGCCTCATGGTGATGATTGTACCACTTGTCTTCAGCTTTCATTTTGTAATGCTGACATATTACCCAGTGTAGATATTGGCCAAATCTGTCATGTCTATATTTGTATTCTACTGGTGCTAAAACTTTACATCCAGAGACTATCTGATCCACTATTTCAACCTCAGCATTGCAGATTCGGCATATTATTAATAACATTATTATTATTATTATTATTATTATTATTATTATTATTATTATTATTATTATTATTATTATTATTATTATTGGTGACCTACGTAGTAAATCGTACCATCGTGAGCTCCGCGAAGGTTTGTTATTTTCAGTTGTTTAAAATTGCCATTTATGGAAAAATTTTTATTGTTAACTGTATATAAGTGCACATACATTGATTTCTGAAAAGGACAGTCAAAAATATTGGGGCCTTGAGCCCAAAGTTTAAAATTTTTATAATTATCAAACAAAAGTTTTTCTTTGAAAAATCATGGATGACTCAGACTCACTCCTACCTCACAATCTAACACCTCACACAGACACCACCATTGTAAATATTACACTGGAAATGTAAGCAGTAGCAATATTTTAAATTTGTCTCAGGCAGACCTTCATTTCCCGCTATTACCAATGACTGCAGGTGTTAAAGCCGCCACCACCACCACCGCGACGACCACCACACCCACCACCACCACAGCGACAACAGTAACAAAAGAAAAAAAATTAATTAACTCGTGACATCGAAATGAATTCAACCAAAATGAACTCTTCCACACCGAATACCACTGACGCCACCACCACCACAACTGAAACTAAACTTAACAATAGCAAAAATAACGATAACAACAACAGCAACAATGACATTAAGAAAACTACCCTGGATATTGCCAGAGTAGCAAAATCGTGCGAAGCGATCCAAGTAACTCAGGAGGAATTAGAAGAAGCCAAAAGAATCGTAAAGAAAGATGGGTATAGGGCCAGCCTCACTCCCCCACCTAATAAAATGGAGCATCGTCGCCTATGCACCGTGTCTTATCAGACAATTAACATAAAATCGCGCCGAGTGGAACGCGCATCCGAGTCCCAAATCCAAAAAGCTTTGGGACATGTGTGGGCAAAAAAAAAAACCCACATCAGACGTGGGCAGAAGTATGGGACCTTGGACGTGTTCTTTGAAACACCAGAGGAGGCCAGAGAACACTCCATGGCCCCATTAAGAAGTGACGACTTCACACTCGTCCCAAGCTATTGTGGCCAGAGACTTGTGAAGATCAGGGTGACCCACGTTCCACCGGCCATCGAAATTCCCTGGCTAATAGCGGCCGTCCTCGCCGGCATCGAAGCCAACACCAAGATAATGGCAATAGCAAATTGAAATAGCGAAAGAAAATCAGGAGAAGTGGTCCGGATCTGGGATGGAACTCCTGATCCAAGCGGACCATAAAAGCATTGAGGAGATGCCAGAGGTAATAGACCTCACTGATGGCAGCCACCTCACCGTAATCGTTGACGGCAGAAGACCTAGGTGTGTCGTTTGTGGTGAAGGAACCCTCCTAAGGGCTTTCTGCCCTCAGGCTAAAAGGTTGAGGCCACCTCTCTTACCCACCCCAGTGACTCAACCATCAACACCACCAGCAGCAAAAATGGCCACAACAACTGTAGCAGCAACAACAGAAGCAACTGTAACAGCAACAACTCCAGCAACAGTAGCAAAACCAACACCACCACCACCCAACGCGCCAGAACTAGCACCAGCGCCTACACCATCCATCACGCCGCAACCAAAACCAACGCCTCTGGAGGAAACAAATAAATTATTAAAAAAAAAAGTTAGGACAGATATGCCACCATCCACACCAGCATCACCAAACCCATTACCACGAACACCAACACCATCACCATCATTAACCCCAACACCACCATCACCAATACCACAAAAGTCACCAAAAAGCGTAATAGAAACAAACCCACAACAAACGCAAACAAAACAAAACAACCAAAACGATACACACTACACAGCATTAAATTTGAACAACAACCAATTATTACACTACATGCAACACAACACCAGCCTCACAGAAAAAGACTACACAACAACCCAAAAGTTCACACCACCTCCACACATACAAATCACTCGCATCACACAGAAAACGTACACGACACTAAAACAAAAATTTCCCAAAGACATCGAAGACTTCCGACAAACACTCTCCAGGAGGATTTATAAGGACATCCTTGCGGAGGCGGCCACAAGCAGTGAAAGGGATGGAAAAACCATCCTTCCTCTACGAGAAGTAAGGTAAGTGGTCTTTCCCATCTTTTCCTCTCCATTTCAACATGACCTCACTCAGAATAGGCAGCATAAATGCGCGTGGATTGGGGTCGTCATGGAAGCAGGGCCACCTGCTCAACGACCTCAGGTCATTAAACATAGATGTAGTGGCCAACAGCGAGACCAGCATCTCCGAAGCACGGACCTTCGCACCGATCTTAGGCGGCTACGATGTGTACGCATCTCCCAGCTGTCCGGGATCGGGGGGAGGGGTAGCTGTGCTTTTTCGGAGAGGTTTGGATCTCGCCATACGGGCCATCTTCCTGGACCCAGAAGGTAAGTTGGTGGTGCTAGACGTGACCAGCGGAAACGGGCAAGCTTTCAGGCTAGTGGCCGTCTATGCCCCGACAGGAGCAGGGCGGCCTGATTTCTTCCGGCATCTGGAGACCTTTCTTGGACGTCCCGCTCTTTAGTGTTAGTGGGCGACTGGAACGGGATCTTAGATGCACGCTGGGACTGTATGGGATTAGCGGGTAGGGGAGAATGGTGCAAGAGCCTCACCAACCTGCTCAGGCGTTTTGAACTGTCTGACTGGTACCGATTGGATTTCCCGAATGTGCCAATGTGGACTTGGACAAATCGCATGGGGTCATCCAGATCATATCTAGATAGAATATTTTGTAGAGAAATAGATAAATCTAGCATAGGCTGTCCACAATTCAAGATAGTCAGCTACACGGACCACAAATTCAAGATTTGTGTGCTTGACTTAGATAGTCTTCATAGACGAGGACCCGGCTACTGGAAGCTAAACGCGTCCTTACCAGCGCGCAAGGCCTACAGAGACCGGATAAGCGAACTAGTTAAGCGGGCGTTGACGGAGGCCATCGTCAACAACAAGTGGTGGTTTGCACTGAAAAGCGCAATTAGAATAGAGTCCATTAGGTTTAGTAAGGCTTTAGCAATAGAGAAAAATAGAGCAGAGGGAGAATTAGTTAGAAAAATAGACGACGCGCTTAGAAAAGGTATCGCGACCGACGTACTTGACGAGAAATTGGCCTTTGACCAATTCTTCAATGCAAAGCACGAAGGCTGCGTTGTCAGAGCTAGGATGCGTGCTCTCAGACACGAGGGGACGAAAGCCGTTCAATGGGTCCGAGTGGCGGAGGTGCCTGGTGGCAACAAAGCCACGATCCGGTCATTGGTGGACCACGACGGGCGCATGCTACTCGATCCGGTGCAAATGTTTGAAGCTTTTCAGCGACACTTCCCTCAGTTTATCGGGGGCAGCGACGGGCCGGATCGAGGGATGGACTTTAGTGTCTACCTCGACGGACTGCCGCGGTTCTCGGCCACTGAGGCGGAGTGTTGCGAAAAGCCGATAACAGCCGCTGAAGTACGGGAGGCAATGACTAGCTGCACAAGTGGTAAATCGCCTGGTTTGGATGGTCTGCCCTATGAACTTTACGTACAGATGCCAGACTTGTTCAGAGGCCTCTTGGCGGTCGACTACTGCAACTGGCAACAGAAGGGGAGAATTCCCAGCTCTGTCAGCCGAGGAGCGGTGGCGCTGCTGAGAAAGGATCCGAACAAGGGGGAAAACATATAATTTTAGGCCCAAAACTCTGCGAAACACAGAGTTCAAGATATTGGCCAAAGTGCTAGCAAAGAGATTGGCGCTTGTCGTTGGTGGCCTGGTGGGAGAGGCGCAGACATGCGCCATTCTCGAAAGATCCATCCACGTACCTCCACCTCATGCGATACATGCTAGAGAGGGTAGCTAGGGAATCTGGCACGGGTGGGTCCTTGATCAATTTAGATCAGTCGAAAGCTTTCGATAGGGTCGACCATCGTTACCTAGCGGCAGTCCTGAGGGCGGCTGGCTTTGATCCCGTCTTCAGAGGCTGGATCGCTGCCATGCACAGCGACATCTGCTCTGTGGTGAGGGTGAACGTTCACCTTTCGGAACCGTTCAACATCATGCGCTCGGTCCGCCAAGGATGTCCCCTCTCGTCACTCTTGTACGTATTGACTCTCGAGCCATGACTGCACAAACTGTAGACGTTGAGGGGGGTCCCGCGGGAAATAGGATGCGGAAGATCCGTGTCAGCATATGCGGACGATGTTACCGTAGTGGTGTCGAAGACCAAACACATCGAGGCGATTGGCACTACACTAAGATAATACGAAGCGGTGACAGGAGCAATGATCAACCAGAAAAAGTCAGTGGGCTTGCAGCTCGGCACCTAGAGAGTCAGGTCCATGCCGTCCAACTGACGGACCAGTTAAATTGCCCGGGGTCTGGTTCGGTCCGGATCGCCGGACGGACAAAAACTGGGACGAGGTGACGAGCAGGGTGGCTTCTATCACCCAGAAATGGGCCGAGAGGAAGCTAACCCTGAAAGGTCGAGCGGAGGTGGCTAACGCGTATATCGCCTCCATCATCTACTACTGCCTGACCGTCATACCGTGTCCTAAGCCCCGCCTGATTGCGCTGGAGCGTTTGCTCTTTCGCTATTTGTGGAAGGGACGCGCTCCGATGGTCAGGCGGTCCATCTGCTGTCAACACCCGCTACGTGGAGGGCTGGGAATGCCGTGGCTGATGATGCGCAGACACGCGCTCAGGCTTCGAGATCTCCACCTCTTCCTCGACGGTGATCAGGTGTGGTCTCCATTTGCTAGATGCGTCTTTCCCCAGCTCGTCTCCTTGACGGAGCTGCAGTCCTGGTTCAAGCGAAGACCGAGAGGGAGCGCTTGGAGACTGGAATGTCTTCAGACGCTCATAGCCCTCGACCAATCGGACAATGTGATCGATGGAAATCCACCTTGGCGTTCTATAGAGGATTAGTGGAGGGGACGAGCGACGACGTACTCGGGGAAACTCTAGGCGTCGACGAAAATCAACTAGCCAATCTCTTCGGAAGAACTTTCGGGCCGGGGCCTACGGACAACTTCCAGAAATCCCTGGCCTGGCAGTGCTACCGATGAATTTTGCCAGTTCGGGATAAACTCTACAGGCATGGAGGTGCCGTCAGCCGGGCATGTCCAAGATGCGCGCAGAGCGACGAAACCGTCCTGCACGCACTCGTCCAGTGTCCGAGCCTTGCTGACTTGTGGGTTTATGTCAAACACCTGCTGTCGCGTGTAGGACGGATCCAGCTATCAGCTGAGTCCATCGTGAGGATTGCCCCCCCCCCCTTCCTTTAGCCGCGAAGGGCAGGCAGTTTTTTTCTGTCTGGTGGCCATGGCGAAAGAGATAGTATGGTGGACACGTTTGAAAGGGCTGAAGACGAGCACTTACCTCTTCGGTGATGCCCTGATTAACTTTTTCAAATTTAATTTCAAAAGGAAAAATCAGGGTAGAAAGGGAAGTGCTCTCTTCCCAGCATTTTGTTGAAAGATGGGTGAGACAGGCAAGAATGGCACGATTGTATGGGCCTACTCTGAGTATGTGATGTAAATTAATGGTGGAAAACTGGGAGAGGGCACTTGCCCTTGTGGTCAGGGTTACTGTGGCTTTGTAATGGGCTTTCTCCACGAATGTCCCTCGGAAGTCTCCCCCCTATTGGGGAATTTTTTCATTGTTCTATTATTATATTCTCTGTTTCTTGTTTTTTACACGCAGAAATGCCCATTTGTAGCGCCCTGTATTCTCCTGCACTGTCCTTAATGTCTACTCTATGTAGATCCTTGTGGTTAATAAAGAAAGCATATTATTATTATTATTATTTCATTTATCTTACTCTTATTTTGATAGGAGTTATCACCAAGTCACAACCAGTGAACTCAAGAGACAACAAGGTCAGCCATGTTCAGGAAAGAACACACACACACACATGTTATGTGTTTAGACTTGTGATGTATTTATATTGACAGAATCTTCCCTATTCTATTCCCATTAGTACTATCTTTTGTATTTCTTCTATACGCATGTTTCCTGGGAGTTGGGATAAGTAATCTTTAGACCCCTTAGGTATCATTCCAAGAGCGCCTACAACCACTGGTATTGTTTTAGTTCTCAACTTCCACATTTTTCCAATTTCTATCTCCAGGTCCTTATATTTGCTCAATTTTTCAAATGTTTTTATAGATACATTCTTGTCTATTTGAACGGACATATCAATTAGCAGGCATACCCTCTTTTTAAAGTAATTCAGTATTATATCAGGTCTATTTGCATCTATTTTTCGGTCTGTTTGGATGCCAAAGTCCCACAAAATTGAGATGTGACCTTTTTCAAGTACGGGAGGTGCTTGATACGCCCACCAATACTTTTGATGGGGAAGGTCAAAATGCTTTTTTTATTACCTCTTGATGTTTGCTGCAATCCTGTAATTGATTACCTAATCTTTACAATTTACACGTGATGACGTCGCCAAAGGCTTAGGTCATTGTCTAATGATGTAAACAGAACATAGAAATACCTATTGTGACTTTGCAACATTGAAATAATATTTGGAATCCGGCCTTTTTGTGTCATAAATATAGTGTAGCTAGTCAATTTTGCCATTCTGTCTTCGGGGCGCTGCTGAAACACCAGTCCGTCTTGTGTGCGCAGTCTGCTGCCCCTTTCCTATCTCTCGTTTTCTCGTTGCTTTATTCTTTTCTCTTAATCAATTTCGTTTTTTCCATACATTTTTGTATCTTTGTTTGTCATGTGTATTGTAGTTTATTAAACGGATGCTTATTTAGTTGCCACAAATAAATTTGACAAAGAAATAACCATCCAATTGCTAAAATAATTGAGGAATGGATTATTTACCTACCCAATAATAAAACTGAATTGAAATTCATCTGAGATGTTTATTGTATTTGTTATTTCGAAACAAGATACTTCTAAATAATATAAAAAATGATATATCTTTCAACACCCGGGTTGTATCAACAATCTTAAAAATCAAATACAAAAATATAGAAATGGGGACACAGCATGAACTCTATCGATACGTATAAGTAAAGATACCAAGTCCAAAATTTGACATCCAATATTGAGCATATCTTTGATGTTTCGAAGAATATAAGTGGTTTTAAAGAATAGTATAAATATATAAGGCCAAGTGTAAAGTGAAAATGTGAATATCATTAAGAGGGCTAGTAAACGTTTCGTGCGTTCCATTACAGGGGGAATGAAGCTCATTATATATGTGTGGCTTGGCAAGAGCTGCGCTACTTGCAAGTAAATTGAACAATTTTATTACGGTTTCCATTTCGATTTCCAAGTTATTTCATCGTGATAGAATTTGCTGCATGTAACTCCGAACTTTAACATTATGTCGATTAAATTCACTCGATATTTTTTTAGCGTTCTGTTATGAATTCATCTTCTAAAGTAAGAAAATATGTGTATATTTGTTTTTGTATAGTTAACATTTGTTGCAATGTTTATAAATATATCTAAATACAATAAATTTGACAGGTACGTTTTTCTATGTATTTTTAGGCAACTAGTATTTAACACTCTTTGTTTATTTTTTCCGCTCTGTTTTAAAATTATTTTGTCTACATTCTTAAAATGATCACAATCTGTACTAAATTTTCTTTTCATTTATATATTATTTATTTCAATTTCCAACGAAATATACATACGTGTGTGTACGTGTATATATCTGTGTATGTGAATATGCCTGTATCGCTTTTTATTGGTTTGTTTTTGTTGTTTTTTTTATATAGTTTTGGAAAATTATATATCTACCATGTACGTTCGACAAGAAAGTAACAAACATTGATATAGATGTACAAATATCGATAAGTGCTTCGCAGAGGGAAGCATAGCAAAATGACATCCAGGATGTATTCTAAACTAATAGATGTCATTAAGGAATTACTTGGTATCATTCTATCAAAAGCCAGTAGGTATAGATTAGGGGCATTATCACGTAAAAACAAATTGAAATTGGATTTCAAAAACTTAATTGAAATATAAAAGAAAGTAGAAATAAATAAATAAATAATTATTCATATTTATTGAATGAAAGTATCTACTCCATGGGTCATTTTCATTTTCCTACCACTTTTTAAACAACAGGAGGGCCACAGATGCAATTAGAATTTTGGAATTTCACTCCGAGACAAATTGCATAGCTAAAAGAATATTCTCTTAATACATATGCATATATATACATCTCTCTCTCCCTCTTACTCTCTCTCTCTCTCTCTCTCTCTCTCTCTCTATATATATATATATATATATATATATATATATATATATATATATATATATATATATATATTTGTATATATATATATATACATATATATATATATATATATGTATATATATGGAACTCCTTTAACTATATGTATATATATATATATACAAATATATATATATATATATATATATATATATATATATATATATATATGTATATATATATATATATACAAATATATATATATATATATATATATATATATATATATATATATAGAGAGAGAGAGAGAGAGAGAGAGAGAGAGTAAGAGGGAGAGAGACATGTATATATATGCATATGTATTAAGAGAATATTCTTTTAGCTATGTAATTTGTATATATATGTGTGTGTGTGTGTGTGTATATATATATATATATATATATATATATATATATATAATGAGATCAATATACCCACAGATACTAAGTACCTACGGAAATATGTAGGGTATCTATAATACAGTTGTTGTTCTATGGTATTAATTTGAGATACCAGAACTATAAAAATGAGATGAGCGGAACAAGCAATCATTAAACAACCTTTTAAACAAATTAAAATACGATTTAAATAACCACCTGTTCAAAGAGCTGTTACCGACGGTTTCACTTCACAAAAGATTGGAAATTCAGAGAATTTCCAATGGAAAGATCAGTTCTTCAGACAGCTATTTCCATTCTATATGACATAAAGCCGCACAGTTTTCTAAATATATCGCTTACTGCCCGATGTATGAAGTCAGGCCGTTAAATTGACCCACACATAATCAGGCCGTCAGTAAAAGCAGGAATATTATAGACTTGTTGTCTATCACGCTACTAAATAAATAGCAGCAAGATACAACATTTTTTTCTCTACACAGAGGGAGAATACATAAAAAGAGATTAATATACCCACCGGTTGGTATATATATATATATATATATTAAAATAAAATAAATAAGTCAAATATTTAAAATTTGGCTTCGTTTATTACTGCTATATATATTTCGGTGACAGCCATCTTTGGCTGAGGTTTAAAGACCGGTGTTATAACCATCGCCATTCCTTAAATAGGGAGGACAAAAGGAAGCGTACGGTTCTTTCCGAACTGATCTGGAAGCTCAAGCTGGACAGGACCCCGTACTCTCTGGCCTGGTCCATAATCAGGGATGTACCACCTGATAAAGGGGGATCTGGCATCTGCAAACTATCACTGAGCGAGACCCTCGAGATACTAAGAGGTGGAAGCAGCCTGATGAACATCAAAACTGACTTCTTCGGGACATGTAGACACCTTAGAGCCGGGACCTTCCTCAAGATATATGGACAGTAACAGCAGATTGGGATGGGAACTTCCCTCAAGCTATAAGGCCCCCTCCGGGACATGCAGACACCTCAGGGCCGGGACCTTCCTCAAGCTATATGGACAATAACAAAACATTGGGATGGGAACTTCCCTCTAGCTATAAGGACAGCACCCCCACCATACCCCTGCCTCGATCGACTCCTGTGACAACACATACTTATGCATATGTCCATACATAGATACTGTTATTTAAGATTGTACATGCACAGATACTTGCATGAAACCTGCGGGTCGCGGTGTGTGCGTGTGCATGTGGGGGGGTGGGTGTGTGTGTATGTGTGTATGTGGGTGTGTGTGGGATTTTTTGTTAGTATGTGTGTGTATGGGGGGTGCTTAGGGGGTGCACGTGCGCCTTTCCCTGTGCGTGTGCGTTGAACGATGTGAGTTGACATACACGCATATGTGCTCTATGCCAAAATGGGAACTGCAGTCCTCTGCATTTCCGGATTTTAACACTCGGGTTCTGGGGTTTTACACTTCACCCTTGTCTCATTTGCTCTTAAAATGCACCACACTATGATAGTGAAAAGATTGATTCTGACACAGCCTTTCTACTTCGGTCAATATCTTCCAAATCTTCCAAACTTTGAGATTGGTTATAACACACACGCATTTTATTTTATTATTTTATTTTATTTTATACTTCTTATTTTAGTATTTTATTTTACTCTTTTATTTCTTTATTTTATTCATTTATTTCCGGATTTTAACACTCGGATTCTGGTGTTTTACACTCTATCCTTGTCTAATTTGCTCTTAAAACACACCATGATAGTGTAAAGATTGTGATCCTTTGCACTTTTTGATTCTGACACACAGCCTTTCTACTCCGGTCAATATCTTCTAAATATTTCAAAAATTGAGATTGGTTATAACACACACACGCATTTTATTTGATTATCTTATTTTATTCTTTTATTATCTTATTCCTTTTACTATTTTATTACGTTTTTGTTTATTTATTTTTTTATTTTATTTTATTTTATTTTATTTTATTTTATTTTATTTTATATTTTTTTTATTTTTTTTTATTTTACGTTTTCATTTCTTTATTATATTCTTTTATTTTTTTAGTTTTTTACCTTTTCATTTTTTATTTTTTTATTTTCTTCATTTTATTGCCTTATATTCTTTTATTTCCCCGTTATACTTTATCTTATTTCTTCATCTCCTTGGCACAACGTCTGGAAGTATATATTTTCCTTATGCATATTAACGGCTGAGTAAACCCATACGTACATATATATATGTGTGCATGTATGTATATATATATATATATATATACATACAACTGTACGTCTGTATACATATATGCATGTACGTATACATACTTATATTTAAGTAACATCCGTACTAAGAGTGAGAAATGATTTTTCATTTTTTCCATCTATCTATATATATATATATCATATAAATATATATATATATATATATATATATATATATATATATATATATATATATATATATATATATATATATATATATATATATATATATTATTATTATTATTATTATTATTATTATTATTCTTTGAGTCTCAGTCATTGATGTTATTTAACTGGAAAGTTTGTTGAAATGAATATCAAGCCGCTACCTGCAGACTCAGACATTCAGGATTTGACGGAGGGTTCATGCTGTCCCCAGCAAGCATTACTTTTGAAGTGTTCCAAAAAACGGGGCTGCACTAACCTTCTTTAACCGTCCTTGGAAACTCTTGGTCATTATTATGCGGTGGATTGGCAGTATCGGTAGAGGGTCGGATACCATGATTTCCAGCATAGTTACGTCCCTTTACGATCTGAGATCAAATCCCGCCGAGGTTGATGTTGCCTTTCATCCTTACGGGGTCGATAAAATAAAGTACCAGTAATGCACTGGTTTATTGCTGGCTTTGTGCCAAACGTAGACACAATTATCATTATTATTATTATTATTGTTATTACTCTTTGAGTCTCAGTCATTGATGTTAGTTAACTGGAAAGTTTGTTGAAATGAATATCAAGCCACTACCTGCAGCCTCAGATATTCAGGAGTATCGGAGGGTTCTTGCTGTTCCCAGCAAGCATGCCTTTTGAAGCGTTCCAAAAAGCGTGAAGGGGCCAATTTTCTTTAACCATCCCTGGAAACTTTTTGAGATAGTCCCTAGTGCCCCTATGACAATCGGGATCACTTTGATTTCATGGCAGTTCCAAATCCTTTTTACCTCCCACTTTAAGTCCTGGTATCGGTTAATTTTCTCCCTCTCCTTCTCTTGCACTCTCGTGTCGAATGGGCAGGCCACATCCACAATCAGGCACGATCTTTTTTCTTTGTCCAAAATCACAAGGTCAAGTCTATTGTGTTCCAGTTTCTTGTCTGTCTGTATCCTAAAATCCCACAGCACCTTCACCTGATCGTTTTCTATTACCGCCTCTGGCTTATGCTCATACCACTTCTCAGAATGTGGTAAATTGTTTACTTTGCATAGGTGCCAGTGGTTCACCCTGCCCATCACATCATGTCTCCAGCCCTTATAGTGAGTCTGGGCTAGGTGTTTACACTCGGATACAATGTGAGCCACAGTCTCCTCTCTCTCTCCACAGGTCCTGCACAGTGGGCTAGCCGCCTCCTTGTAAATATGGTGTTTCAACCACTTCGCAGCCATTAACATTCCTTCTGTAGCCTTTTTAAGGTCTCCTCTTTCCATCCAGTTCCATGGCTGTGGATCTCTGAATTCGGTTTTCTCAAAGAAGGTACTACGAAGGGATTTTTCCTGAAGGTTGCTCTTTCTCCTTGATGTTATTTCCTCCTTGGACATCCCCTGGCCTATTGTCCCCTCCTTCAGTACAGTTCTGAACATTGGCTCCTTACTATCAGTCACGTATTTGTGTAGGTTGTTTTTCTCCATCTGAACACAGTCCTCTATGCTGATAAGACCTCTACCACCTTCAGATCTCCTTAAGTTAAGTCTATCGATATCACTCCTCTTGTGGAACATATTGTAGATAATCAATAGCTTCCTAGTCTTCCTATCCATTTCTTTTTGTTCAGCAACATTCCATCTCAGAATTCCCGCACTGTACCTAATAATAGATACAGCTCGGGAATTTACTGCACTTATGGCATTCCTACTGTTCAGATGTGACTTTAATACGCTCCTTACTCTCCGAAGGTATTCAGTTCTTATCAATTCCTTCATTTTTTTGTTCTTGATGCCATTAGCCTCCAGAACACCCAAATACTTGTATCCTTCCTCAGTGTCAATTTCCTTTATCATGTCACCTGTTGGTATCTGGATTCCGTTACTTCTGCTCAACTTACCCTTCCTCATCACAATGACTCCACACTTACTAATACCAAATTGCATACATATATCATTGCTGAAAATACGGACAGTGTCAACAAGCACATCCAACTCCTTCTCACTCTTCCCGAAGAGCTTGAGATCGTCCATGAAGAGGAGGTGATTGATGGTAAGCCCTCCCTTTCCCAACCTGCATCCTGCTCTCACTTTTCGCAGTACACTGGTCAGGGGCATCAGGGCAAGGACAAACAACAGAGGGGACAGACTATCTCCCTGGAAGATACCTCTCTTGATTTTCACGCTTCCCAAGGATTCCACAGTTGATGTTAACTCTGTTTCCCAGGACTTCATACTTTTGCCCAACAACTGTCTGATGTTATCTGCCACCTTGAAGATCTCCAGGCTTTTGGTGATCCAAGAATGAGGCAACATGTCAAATGCCTTTTTGTAGTCTATCCATCGCAAGGCAAGACCACTGTGTCTCCTCTTGTAATTCCTCATTACCATCTTATCAATAAGTAACTGGTCCTTTGTACTACGTGACTTCTTTCGGCATCCTTTCTGTTCGTCCGGTAACAAGTTGTTTGTGTGGAGGTGATGGTAGATTTCCTCAGACACAATGCTTGTCAACAGTTTCCACATTACGGACAGACTTGTGATAGGTCTATAGTTGGTAACATCATTACTCTTGATTCGGTCTTTCATTATCAGAACTGTGGTACCTTTTGTCAACCACTCTGGTACCTCACCTGACATCAAGCAGTCATTGAACATGGTTGTCAGTTTCGGGTGGAGGGATGTTATGTTTTTAATCCAATACCCCTGCACACCATCTGGGCCAGGTGATTTCCAGTTGGTTAGTTTTTTGGCTTGCCCCTTAAGAGTTTCAACTGTGATACACAAATCAGTTTTTTTATTATTATTATTATTATTATTATTATGTGTCTGTAAATTAAAGGTGGAAAACTGGGAGAGGGCACTTGCCCTGGTGGTCAGGGTCACTGTGGTCTTTTAATGGGCTTTCTCCACAAATGTCCCTCGGAAGTCTCCCCCCTATTGGGGAATTTTTCTTTGTTATTTTATTACATCCTCTGTTTTTTACACGCAGACATGCCCATTTGTACCGTCCTGTATTGTCCTGTACTGTCCTTAATGTCTACTTTATGTAAACCCTTGTGGTTAATAAAGAAAACATTATTATTATTATTATTATTATTATTATTATTATCGAAACTTAAGGTACACATCTTGATTTAAAGAGGGGGATACCTCTCAATATTCGGGCTCTAAGCCCGAATATTCAGATTTATTTTTAAAAACTTCGAAAAAAAATCGCTTCTCCACCAAAAAAAAAAAATTATGGAAATTTTCGACCTTGAAACGGTAAACAACGTTCAGGTCAAAAGTGTAAAGGCAGCCACTGGAGATTTCACCACGACAACGACGGCTACGGTCATGCCTGTCATCCACTCTACTGAATGTGAAGGCAAAACTCAAAAGCTACCATCACAACCTTCTGTGATAGCAGCAGTATCATCTGAAAACGACATCACCACCACCGCCACCACCACAATAACAACAACTCAGAGCAATAACGACAATAACACCGACAGCTTCAATGTAAACACAGATGGCGGTGGCAACAACATCAACAAACAAAACAACAACAACAACACCAATAACAACAGCAAGAATGACAACACCAACAATATGAGCATCAGAAACACCACATTTGCTGCAGCAACAGCAAAAACAAAGCGCTTATTGAAAATTGATATTGATATTAGCGATAAAGACGAACAGTTGGCCCAAGCGTGGAGGCTAATTAAACGGGAGAAGTCCTGGGCAAACCTGACTATCCCGGACGAGGCAATAGCGGCCATGCAAAGGAAGACGGTGTTCTTTCGATGCATTTCGGTGCAGACACGAAAAGTGGAACTTGCCAGCCAAGCAGAGATCGAGGCTGCTTTGGAGTGCATCGGTAGTAACATAGAGTATAAGGCAAGAGGCAAACAGTTCGGTACCATCTCGGTACTGTTAAAAACCGAGGCCCTCGCTATTAAGCACTCGGTGACCCAATGCAGAACGGAACCCATTATCATGCACCCGTCTACATGGGTAAAATGATAGTAAAGGTCCGCATTCCCAGCATCCCACCAGGAATGAACATATGGTGGTTGCTGGTATGCGTAATAGAGGAGGGGACAGACACTACCCACCTGGACATCAAAAGGACAGAGAGAGAGGACTGGTCCGGAATGGATTTGGAGATTCTTCTCCAAATGAAACCGGAGGACATGAACAACATCCCGGATTTTGCCCGCCTGCAGGACGGGACAACAATCCAACTAATCATTGACTGAAGAAGGCCACGCTGGTTCGTCTGCGGGGAAGCAACGCATCTGCGAGCCTTCTGCCTTCAGCGCAAAAATGCAGGGGGTTGCAAACCTCCTTTGTTGCCAACGCCAGTGTAAGCACGGAAAGCTGCACTACCACCACCACCAAAAACAACACCAACAAAAACACGAACACCAACATCAAAAACAGCCGGATCACCACCAAGACCAAAACCAATCCAAGGAGAAAACGAGCCCCCCCCCCCCAATTAATACACATAGACAAAACAATAAACGAACACACAGACACAGAGACACTCACAGCCACAAACCCTTTGTCTTCCAGCAGCGAAGATGAAGGAAAACCGAAAAGTGCCAAAAAACAGAGAAAACTCACTAAAAAAAGCCCCAACAAAACACAAAAACATACATAGCAGAAAATACAGACACCACTAACGCAAACACTTCCCCAATAACATCATCACCAACAGCAACATCGACACCACCTCCACAATCCCCGAAACGCAAACAACCTAAACAAACACAAGTACAAATAAACACACAAATACCTGAAAATGCAGAAACCACACCTACAACAAAACACAGACATACCCGAAACAACACCACCAAAACCATCACCACCGCAGCCACCAAAACGAAAACAAATAAAACCGCAGCAACAAAATGTTAAACACTTCGTGCTTGTCAGAAGGGCCAACGATAAACTGATGGCCCTCTTAGCACGAAGCAAGGACATTCAAACAGTGGGGAAGATTTTTGAAATGAGCACATTTTGCGTGCCAGAAGATTTGCTTCTGGTCCGAATGTCACTCAATTCCTTCAAAGAGATTTGAGAAAGCTTTCCTCAAGACGTGTAAACCCCGAATGTGAAACCCATATCAAGACTTTTAAAGGGGTTCTCAAAAGAAACCCCAACAACCATGGAGGTCGAACCGCCCGACATTCACAAGACGCCGAGAGGTAAGTAAACCTTCCCTCTCTCTCTGAGCTTACCAATATGGCCATATTAAGAGTAGGAAGTTTAAATGTTCGCGGCCTGGTGTCACCCTGGAAGCAGGGTCGCCTGCTCAACGACCTCAGGTTGCTGGAAATGGATGGGATTGCCGTCAGCGAGACCAGAATTTCCGACACGTGCGCACTAGCCCCCATTTTCGACGACTATCAGATCATCGCATCTGTTAGCAGACCGGGAATGGGAGGTGGGGTGGCAGTGCTGTTTAGGAAAGGACTGGATCTCGAGGTAAGGTCGATCTTCCGAGAACCGAACGGTAAGTGGTGGTCTTGGATGTGAGCAGTAGCGAAGGTGGTGCCTTTATACTGCTGGCCGTCTACGCCCCTACAGGGGACGGACGACCGGGCTTCTTTGGGCGCCTGGAGACCTTTCTGGGTACGTCTCGCCCTTTACTGTTAGCGGGGGAATGGAATGGCATCTCCGACGCACGCTGGGATTGTGTGGGAGTAGCCGATAGGAGCGGGGGGTGCAAAATCCTCAAGCACCTACTCAGCCAGTTCCAACTGTCTGACAGGTATCGACTAGATTCCCCCAATGTGCCAGTATGGACATCGACCAACCGAATGGGGTCATCTAGCTCGTATATAGACAGGATCTTCATTCGGAAAATAGATAGAAATTGTTTGGGCTGTCGGTTTACCTAGATAAAACGCGTAGGTTAGGACCGGGTTACTGGAAGCTGAACATGTCATTTCCGGCACGTAAGGCTTACAGGGACCGCAACAACAATTTAGTTAAGCAAAAGTTGATAGGGGGGATCATCAACAACAGAGTGTGGGGGGGCTCTCAAAAGAGAGATTAGAGTAACTTCGATAGAATTCAGGAAAGAACTAGCGTTAGAGAAAAATAGAAAGGAGGGGGAGCTGGTAGATAAGTTAGACGAGGCTATTTGTAGTGGTATTGCAACTGACGTGCTAGTAGCGAGAATGGCATTAGACCATTTCTTCAATGCGAAATACGAAGATTCCATTGTCAGAGCTAAGGCGCGTATGCTGAGAAACGAGGGAACCAAAGCAGTTCGATGGGCCCGCGTGGCGGACGCGCAGCGTGGTAATAAAACCACAATTCGGTCTTTGGCGGACCGAGACGGACACGAGATAAGCGATTCCAAGCGGATGTGTGTGGTCTTTCGCCAACACTTTGCTCGGTTGTTCGGGGAAACTGGCGAGTTAGAGAGAGTAGCGGATTTCTTAACGGCTTGCCGCGCATCTCGACGGTCGACGCTGAGCGCTGCGAAAGGCCGATTACTTCAGCTGAAATTCAGGACGCCCTTGTCGGCTGCATAATGCGCAAGTCACTCGGTTTGGATGGCCTGCCCTACGAGCTTTACGCCAATATGCCAGACTTGTTCTCCGAACTCCTCGAAGCACTTTACAGCAACTGGCAGCAGAATGGGAGTATTCCCAGTTCTGTGAGCAGGGGAGTGGTAACGCTGATAAGGAAAGACGAGAACAAGAGGGATACATTAGACAACTTCAGGCCCATAACTCTGCTCAACACAGAGTTTAATTTAAAATTTCGGCCAAGGTGTTATCAAAGAGATTGGCGCTTGTCGTCGAGGATTTGGTTGGGGAGGCGCAAACTTGCGCAATCCCACCCAGGTCCATACACGACAATCTCCACCTCATGCGATACATCATAGAGAGGTTAGGGTGTAAACCTGGCTTCGGTGGGGCACTGATCAATTTAGATCAATCGAAAGCATTCGATAGTTTCGACCATTGGTATCTGGAGTTTGTCCTCAAAGCAGCTGGAATTTCAAAGCAGCTGCAATTTCACAGCGGCACATGCTCGGTGGTCAAGGTTAATGGCCACCTCTCGGAACCATTTCGGCTCTCCCGATCGGTTCGTAAAGGTGCCCTCTCTCTTCCCTTCTGTACGTATTGACTCTCGAGAATTTACTGCGGAAGCTGGAGCTGTTGCATGGCATCCCGCTCGAACCGGGACGTGGAAAGGCGGTGTCGTCTTATGCGGACGACATCACCGTGATGATGTCGGACACCTCAGAAATCGAGGTGGTCGTCACCTTATTGAAGGAATATGAATGGTTCACAGGAGTCAAACTTAACCCGGAAAAGTCGGTGGGCTTGCAACTCGGCACCTGAAGAGGCAAGTCCTTGCCGTCCAACAGCGTCGTTAGGCATGGACGGACGGACCGGTAAAGTTGCTAGGGGTTTGGTTCGGGCCAGACCTCCAGGGGGATAATAATTGGGACGTGGTAATGAGCAGAGTAGCCAGTCTCACCCACAAATGGGCTAGGAGGAAGCTATCACTGAAAGGTCGCGCGGAGGTGGTAAATGCGTACATCGCGTCCGTCATCTACTACCGCCTGACCGCCGTGCCTTGCCCCGTCCGCGCCTCGTCAAGTTGGAACGGCTGCTCTTAAAATTCTTGTGGAGAGGACAAGTTCGGTTGGTGAGACTGTCCATCTGCTGCCAGCACCCTCTACGCGGAGGGCTGGGCACGCCGTGGCTAATGATGCGTAGGCATGCGTTGAGGCTACGACATCTCCGGATATTCTGCCTCAACGGTGAACAGGTGTGGTCGCCGTTTATCAGACGGGCCTTTCCGCAGCTCATTTCTTTGACTGAGCTGCAATCCTGGGTCAAGAAGAGACCGAGACTGGGTGATTGGCACCTGGAATGCTACCAGGCACTCACTGCCCTCTACCAAGCGGGCAATGCGATCAGTGGAACTTCCACTCTCGAGTTCTATAGAAGATTAGTAGTGGACAAGTGCGATGACGCACTCGGAGAAGTTTGGGCCTCGTCGAAGTCGAACTGACCAGTCTGTACCGGAGGACTTCTGAGCCTGGGACGATGGACAATTTCCATAAATCCCTCGCTTGGCAGTGCTACCGGGGGGCACTGCCGGTTCGGGATAAACTCTACAGGCACGGAAGTGGTGTCAGACGGACCTGCCCAAGATGCGCACAGAAACGACGAAACCGTTCTGCAGGCACTTGTCCAATGTCCGTGCATTACTGACTTGTGGAGTTATGTTGAACAGCTACTGTCGCGTTTGGAACGAATCCGGCTATCGGCCGAGTCCATAGTGAAGATCGATCTACCGCCTTCCTTAGCTCAGGAAGAGCAGTAAATTTTCCTCTCTCTGGTAGCAGATGCGAAAGAGGTTATATGGTGGACCAGGTTAAAAGGACTTAAGACAGACACTTTTCTCTTCGGCCAATCCCTCATCAACTTCTTCAAGTTTCACCTGGAAAGGAAGGCGAGTGTGGAGAGAGAAGTGCTGCCCCCCAGTATATTTGCTAAAAGGTGGGTGCATTTGGCGAGAATGGCTCGTGTGAATGAGCCTACTCTGACCATGCGCCTATAGGCTAGCTAATTTGAGGAGAGGGGTGCTCTTCCTGGGTGCCCAAGAAGCGCAGGGTGGTTCAGGATTGGTGGGGTACCCGAGTCACCCCAGGGTCGTCCACCCCCTATCGGGGAATATATTTTGTTGTATTTATGCATAGTTTATTTTATATTTTTATATTTTCATTGTTAAATTAGTCTTGCCATTGTGCACTTTTACTCAACCTTATTGCAAACCCCCACTGTCCCTGTCTTTGTATTGTCCCCTACATGTCGGCCCTTGTGGCTAATAAATGAAATCATTATTATTATTATTATTATTATTGGTCTAAGCGGACGTATTTTGCTCGCTCACAGTAAGTCGCTTTCTTTGCCTGTTAAAATTATTTGTTGTTAAATATTTCTTGTTGTGTAAGTGATATAAGCCCTTAGACTTTGCCCCGTGAAGAGGAAAGTATAATATTTGGGCCTTTTGGCCCAAATATTTGAACTTTTTTTACGTTAAAACATTTACGAAGAAAAAAAAATATGTTTCTTTTAACTTTTTCCTGTCTACAAATCATAGGTTCATAGGTTTCCCACTATCATTGTTCAATTCATCTACCACTAAGTTTAGGATATCAACTAAATCTTGTCCTAGCCCGTCAGCATTCATCTCCTCATTGGCCGTATCTTTGTTCCAGGTATTATTTATTTCAGCATTCAGATCATTGTCTGCTTCGGATGCTTCCTCCGTTCTCCCAACCTCTTCACATTCATTTCCCATTGGCTCGTTTGCCTGGCATACTCCACTCTCCATTTCCAACCTAATCTCTCTGCTCAGTTCCTCCAGTTCCAGCTCGCTTATCCATCCATTAGTTCTTATTACCCGAGCCTGCCCGGCCAATTTTTGTTTATTTAATTTAAATAGACCAATCTCGTTCCAGATGTTATGCATCCGTCTCCTATAGCCTTTTCCCTTGGGTTACTCTTTAGGTAACATTGCATAACAGTTCTATTCAATTCTTTCGTCCAGTTGGTTCTGGTCACTTTCCTTCTTCTTCTTCCTCCAACACCAGCAGTATTTAGATGACAGCCAAGTCCCTGTAACTGGGCCAATGAGCACCTGCTTGGTGAGAGTCTGTCACATAAGTTCCAGTCTCCACTTCAGCGTTATTCTAACTGTTTAGGTTCGACATTTAAACACTCATATCGAGGATTGGTGAATGTATGGTTACATAACCACCGATGATTTCATCACCCCCAGTGATTTGATCACCCCCGGTGATTTTAGCGAGGCACTATCACGCTGTAGACGAACATAAATAAATAAACAAATAAATAGATAAAAACTTTTAAAAATATACATAAGTTTCATTGTAATGTTTGAATGTCTGAGTTTGTTTTTGTGTTAGTATTTTGATTTTTTTTTTTTCCTTTAAGTTTTTCGTTTTTCAAGGCCAGTAGCATCGGTTACTAGTGTTATTGTTGCTACTGTGCTGTTTTGATTTTAGCTTCGTGGGAAGTAGGTATTGTTTCGTTCAAAACTTTTGAAATTTGTTTCGACTTGTTGCTTATCATTATTATTATTATATTGGAGGATTGGCAGTATTGGTAGAGGGTCGGACGCCATGCTTTGACGTTTAGAGTGACGGCCCTTGCCATTCTAAGTTCAAATCCCGCCGAGGTTAACTTTGCCTTTCATCCTTACGGGTTCGATAAAATAAAGTACCAGTAATGCACTGGATATTTGCTGGCCTTGTGCCTAACGTAGAAACAATTATTATTATTATATTATACGAGGTCCATAAAACAAAGTACCAGCAATGCTCTGGGCAATTGCTGCCCCTGCGCCAAAAAAGCAGAAACAATCATTATTATTATATTACAGTTTAGATTTGACATCTTTTAAACTAAACATTTTGAGAGAGTTTAGAGGTACAACAGCAATAATGTTTTTGGTGTTGTTGTTGTTGCTGTTGACCCTGTCACCAAATCAGTCTATTTATATCTTTTGATACCTTCCTCGCTTCTATTCATGTTTAGTGGGACTACTACCATCACTCTCTCTTAACAGGAGGTGGTGAGAGAATAGCGGCGGTAGCGATGATGATGCAGTGGTGGTGGTGATGTGATAGTAGTAGTGCAGTGAAGGTGTTTATCTAGCCGCTGGGTTTGGTTTGTTTGTTTGGCTGGCTAGATTTTTTTTCGTGGTAGTGGTGATGGTGATTGTGGTGGCTACGGTAGTGGTGTTGGTGGTGAAATTATTTGCCATTTTTCTTTTTTGATTATAACATTTCTGATCCAAAATTAAATATTAATTATTGGAGCCCTATGCCATAATGTGATGCGATGTCACTTCCTGAGAGTTAAAATTGGTGTCTTATGTTCCATTTGTAATAAGAATTATTCTATCACAATTGTTTAAAATACGTAAAAATCAAAAACTTACGGGAGCGATTCAATAACAATCTATCCATCACGTGCGTGTCTTCCCATATCTTCCCTTATTATTATTATTATTATTATTATTATTGGCGTCTTACGTAGGAAATCGTATCATCGTGAGCTCCGCCAAGGTTTGTAGTTTTCCTTTGTTTAAAATTGGCATTTATGGAAAATTATTATTGTTAACTGTATCTAAGTGCACATACATTGTTTTCCTAAAAGCACACTCAAAATTATTGGGGCCTTGAGACCAAAATTTAAACTTTTATAATTATCAAACAAAAATATGTCTTTGAAAAATCATGGACGACTCACAGCCAGACCTTCCTCACAAACTAACACCTCACACCGATACCACCATTGTAAATATTACTACGTTTGCCAACACTAAAAATATAAGCAGTAGCAATAATTTAAATTTGTCTCATGCAGACATTCATTTCCCGCCATTACAATGACTGCAGGTGTTGAAGCCGCCACCCTCACCACCACCACAGCGACAAAAGAAACAAAAGAAAAAAAATTATCTCGTGACATCGAAATGGATTCACCCAAAATGGACTCTTCCACACCGAACACCACTGACGCCACCACCACAACTGAAACTAAAAATAACAATAACAAAAATAACGATAACAACAACAGCAACAACAACGATGAGAATAAGAAAACCACCCTGTCTTTTGCCAGAGTAGCAAAAAAGTGCGAAGCAATCCAGGTAACTCAGGAGGAATTAGATGAAGCCAAGAGAATGGTTAAGAAAGATGGGTACAGGGTCAGGCTCATCTCCCCACCTAATAAAGTGGAGCATCGGCGCCTATGCACCGTATCTTATCGGACGATTAACATATAATGGCGCCGAGTGGAACGAGCATCCGAGTCCCAAATCAAAAATTCTTTGGGACATGTGTGGGCAAAAAAAACCCACATCGGACGTGGGCAGAAATATGGAACCTTGGATGTGTTCTTTAGAACACCACAGGAGGCCAGAGAACACTCCATGGTCCCATTAAGAAGTGACGACTTCACACGCGTCCCAAGCTATTGTGGCCAGAGTCTCGTGAATATCAGGATGAACCACGTTCCACCGGCCATCGAAATACCCTGGCTAATGGCTGCCGTCCTCGCCGACATCGAGGCCAACACCAAGATAATCGAAATAGCGAACAAAAAGCAGGAGAACTGGTCCGGATCTGGGATGGAGCTCCTGATCCAAGCGGACCAAAAAAGCATTGAGGAGATCCCAGAGGTAATAGACCTCACTCACGGCAGCCACCTCACCTTAATCATCGAGGGCAGAAGGCCTAGGTGTGTCGTTTGTGGTGAAGGAACCCACCCAGGGGCTTTCTGCCCTCACGCTAAAAAGTTGATTCTCCCTCTCATACCCACCCCAGTGACTCAACCATCAGCACAACCATCAGCAGAAATAGCAGCAACAACTGTAGCAGCAACAACAGAAGCAACAACCCCAGAAATAGTAGCAAAACCAACACCACCACCACCCAGCACGCCATAACTAGCACAAGCGCCTACTCCATCCACCATGCCATAACCAAAACCAACGCTTGTGGAGGATTTTCCACGCCCTGACCTATCGCAACTGGAGACAGATTGTGACGACGAGGAATGGGAAACAGTATCAGGAAAGAAGCCAAAAAAGAAACAATTCTCTTCCGTCCCCCTCCAAAAACAAAATACAGAGCTAAACAAATAAACTATCAAACAAAAAAGTTGGGACAGCTATGCCACCATCCACAGCAGCATCACCAATCCCATCACCACAAACACCAACACCATCACCATCATTAACGCCAACACCACCATCACCAATACCACGAAAGTCACCAAAAAGCGAAACAGAAACAAACCCACAACAAACGCAAACAAAACAAAACAAGCCAAACGATACACACTACACAGCATTAAATTCGAACAACAACCAATAATTACACTACATCCAACACAACACCAGCATCACAGAAAAAGACTACAAAACAACCCAAAAGTTCACACCACCTCCACACATACAAATCACTCGCATCACACAAAAAACGTGCACGACACTAAAACAAAAATTCCCCAAAGACATCGAAGACTTCCGACAAGCACTCTCCAGGAGGATTTATAAGGACATCCTTCTGGAGGAGGCCACAAGCAGTGAAAAGGATGGAGAAACCACCTTCCTCTACGAGAAGTAAGGTAAGTGGTCTTTCCCATCTTTTCCACTCCTTTTCATAGATGTAGTGGCCATCAGCGAGACCAGAATCTCCGAAGCACGGGCCTTCGCACCGATCTTCAGCGGCTACCATGTGTACGTATCTCCCAGTCGTCCCGGATGGGGGGGAGTAGTTGCTGTGCTTTTTCGGAGAGGTTTGGATCTCGCCATACGGGCCATCTTCCAGGACCCAGAAGGTAATTTGGTGTTGCTGGAGACGGACAAGCTTTCAGGCTAGTGGCCGTCTATGCCCCAACAGGTGCAGGGCGGTCTGATTTCTTCCGGCATCTGGAGACCTTTCTTGAAACGTCCAGCTCTTTCGTGTTAGTGGGCGACTTGAACGGGATCTTAGATGCATGCTGGGACTGTGTGGGGTTAGCGGATATGGGAGGAGGGTGCAAGAGCCTCACCAACCTGCTCAGGCATTTTCACCTGTCTGACAGGTACCGATTGGATTTCCCGAATGTGCCAATGTGGACTTGGACAAATCGCATGGGGTCATCCAGATCATATCTAGATAGAGTATATTGTAGGGAAATAGATAGGTCTAGCATAGGCTGTCCACAATTCAAGATAGTCAGCTACACGGACCACAAATTCGTGATCTGTGTGCTTGACTTAGATAGGCTTCATAGACGAGGATCCGGCTACTGGAAGCTAAACGCGTCCTTACCAGCGCGCAACGTATACAGAGACCGGATTAGCGAACTAGTTAAGCGGGCGTTGACGGGGGCCATCGTCAACAACAAGTGGTGGTTTGCTCTGAAAAGAGCAATTAGAATAGAGTCCATTAGGTTTAGTAAGGCTTTAGCAATAGAGAAAAATAGAGCAGAGGGAGAATTAGTTAGAAAGTTAGACGAGGCGCTTAGCAAAGGTATCGGGCCCGACGTACTTGCGGCGAAATTGGCCCTTTACCAGTTCTTCAATGAAAAGCACGAAGGCTGCGTTGTCAGAGCTAGGGTACGTGCTCTCAGACACGAGGGGACGAAAGCCGTTCAATGGGCCCGAGTGGCGGAGGCGCGTCGTGGCAACAAAACCACGATCCGGTCTTTGGTGGACCACGACGGGCGCCTGCTACTCGATCCCGCGCAAATGTGTGAAGCTTTTCAGCGACACTTCGCTCAACTGTTCGGGGGCAGTGGCGGGCCGGTTCGAGGGATGGACTTTAGTGTCTACCTCGACGGACTGCCGCGGCTTTCGGCCACTGAGGCGGAGTGTTGCGAAAAGTCGATAACAACCGCTGAAGTACGGGAGGCAATGACTGGCTGCACAAGGGGTAAATCGCCCTGTTTGGATGGTCTGCCCTATGAACTTTACGTACAAATATCAGACTTGTTCGGAGGCCTCTTGGCAGACGTCTACTGCAACTGGCAACAGAAGGGGAGAATTCCCAGCTCTGTGAGCCGAGGAGCGGTGGCACTGCTGAGAAAGGATCCGAAAAAGGGGGATAACATAGATAATTTTAGGCCCATAACTCTGGTAAACACAGAGTTCAAGATTTTGGCCAAGGTGCTAGCAAAGAGGTTGACGCTTGTCGTTGGTGGTCTGGTGGGAGAGGCACAGACATGCGCCATTCCCGACATATCCATCCACGACAACCTCCACCTCATGCGATACATCGTAGAGAGGGTAGCTAGGGAACCTGGCACAGGAGGGTCTTTGATCAATTTAGATCAGTCGAAAGCCTTCGATAGGGTCGACCATCGTTACCTAGCGGCAGTGCTGAGGGCGGCTGGCTTTGGGCCCGTCTTCAGAGGCTGGATCGCTGCCATGCACAGCGACATCTGCTCTGTAGTGAGAGTGAACGGTCACCTTTCGGAACCGTTCAACATCATGCGCTCGGTCCTCTCGTCCTTATTGTACATATTGACTCTCGAGCCATCACTGCACAAACTGGAGACGTTGAGGGTGGTACCGCGCGAACTAGGATGCGGAAGATCCGTGTCATAATATGCGGACGATGTCACCGTAGTGGTGTCGAACGCCAAACACATCGAGGCGATCGGCACTACACTAAGAGAATACGAAGCGGTGACAGGAGCAATGATCAACAGGAAAAGTCAGTGGGCCTGCAGCTCGGCACCTGGAGAGGCAGTCCATGCCGTCCAACGGCGTCGTCGGGCGCTGGACGGACGGACCGGTTAAATTGCTAGGGGTCTGGTTCGGTCCAGACCTCCAGACGGGCAAAAACTGGGACGAGGTGACGAGCAGAGTGGCTTCTCTCACCCTGAAAGGTCGAGCGGAGGTGGCTAACGCGTACATAGCGTCCGTCATCTACTACCGCCTGACCGTCGTACCTTGTCCTAAGCCCCGCCTGACTGCGCTGGAGCGTTTGCTCTTTCGCTTCTTGTGGAAGGGACGCGCTCCGATGGTCAGGCGGTCCATCTGCTTTCAACACCCGCTACGTGGAGGGCTGGGCATGCCGTGGCTGATGATGTGCAGACAGTGGCGCTCAGGCTACGACATCTCCACCTCTTCCTCGACGGTGATCAGGTGTGGTCGCCGTTTGCTAGACAAGTTTTTCCCAAGCTCGTCTCCTTGACAGAGCTGCAGTCCTGGGTCAAGCGAAGAGCGAGAGGGAGCGCTTGGAGACTGGAATGTCTTCAGGCGCTCACAGCCCTCGACCAATCGGGCAATGTGATCGGTGGAAACTCCACCTTGGCGTTCTATAGGGGATCAGTGGAGGGGAAGAGCGACGACGTACTTGGAGAAACTCTAGGCGTCGACGAAAATCAACTAGCCAATCTCTTCGGAAGGACTTTCGGGCCGGGGCCTATGGACAACTTCCAGAAATCCCTGGCCTGGCAGTGCTACCGGGGAGCTTTGCCAGTTCGGGATAAACTCTACAGGCATGGAGGTGCCGTCAGCCGGGCATGTCCGAGATGCGCACAGGGCGACGAAACCATCCTGCACGCACTTGTCCAGTGTCCGAGCATTGCTGACTTGTGGGTTTATGTCGAACACCTGCTGTCACCTGTAGGACGGATCCAGCTATCAGCTGAGTCCATTGTGAGGATTGCCCCGCCCTCTTCCTTTAGCCGGGAAGGGCAGGCAGTTTTTATCTGTCTGGTGGCCATGGCGAAAAGATAGTATGGTGGACACGTTTGAAAGGGCTGAAGACGAGCACTTACCTCTTCGGTGATGCCCTGATTAACTTTTTCAAATTTCATTTGAAAAGGAATATCAGGGTAGAGAGGGAAGTGCTCTCTTCCCAGCATTTTGTTGAAAGATGGGTGAGAGAAGCAAGTATGGCCCGAATGAATGGGCCTTCTCTGAGTATGTGTCTGTAAATTAAAGGGGGAAAACTGGGAGAGGGCACTTGTCCTGGTGGTCAGGGTCACTGTGGTCTTTTAATGGGCTTTCTCCACAAATGTCCCTCGGAAGTCTCCCCCCTATTTGGGAATTTTTCTTTGTTATTTTATTTCATCCTCTGTTTTTTTTACACGCAGAAATGCCCATTTGTACCGTCCTGTATTGTCCTGTACTGTCCTTAATGTCTACTTTATGTAAACCCTTGTTGTTAATAAAGAAAACATTATTATTATTATTATTATTATTATTATTATTATTATTATTATTATTCAGCCCAAGACTACAATGAAGCCATACGTTGTTTATGTATCTAGGTATACGTTTTGAATAATACGTCTAAGTTCCAACTGCATCGGATTGACAGAATCGGATTAGGTTGTTTTTAATATCTAACATAATAGAAAATGGAAATCACAGAGTCCCCCCGTCACCCTGATCCTCCTCATTCTCTTCCTTCTTCTCCTTTTCTTCTTTCTTCTTCTTCTTCTTCTTCTTCTTCTTCTTCTTCTTCTTCTTCTTCTTCTTCTTCTTCTTCTTCTTCTTCTTCTTCAACTTATTCCGGGGAGGTTTCAGCGGGCTCCTTCCAGAGGTTTCTGTCAGAATCAACCGTCTCCCACTGATTCAGCTGGAACCCCAAAAGACACCAGTCAAACTCGTGGATGTTATGCAATCCTCGTGCTTGGAGTCTACCCCTGGGTCTCCTTTCCCATAATATCTTTGCAGGGATTCTTTCTTTAGACATTCTAAACATATGCGCTTAGTATCGGATATGTGATGTTTCATTCCTGAAAAGTAGCGGCTCTACCTGGAGTAACTCTCTGATCTCCGAGCTACTCAATATATCGAGTAACGTTACTCCACAGACCCTCTGAAGGAACCCAATTTTGCGCGCATGTTTTCGCGATTGTATTCTTTCTGTCATAACCCGAGATTCATTACCATATGCTAGGGTTGGCACGAATACCTCCCTTCTTTTGATTACGGATTGCTGAAGCTGGTGGATTACTGCACCAACTCCTGTAATTCCTTCACTAAATTCACACTCCTGATTTCCATTATTCGTGAATGCAGGCCCGTCACAATTTCTGATAGGCTATCCATTTTGCAACTGCAAACTATACGTGCTGAATATTCATTGCGCTTTGTTTGTTGAGTAACATAATCAATAATATATTTTATCTATGTAGATTAAACCTAATTATAGTATATAACTGCTCAAAATTGAAACATGTAGTTTCCCATTAGAAGGACACGTGTGTTGCTATCTTCAGCAAATATTTTGACTAGTCCTGTAAAATCTGTCCTTCCTTAAAACGTTAGTTTAGCACCATGCGGTTTTATTTGGGCGGTTTGCATGGGCAGGTACTGGTTAATGTTCAGTGTGAGATGTATATCGATTAGATCTTAACTCTTACTGGAGATTGGTAATCCGAGGTCGTGATGATGCTTATTAGCAAGGTCGGTGATTGATACCAATCATTGAAATCGATTATAAACATCATGTTCTTGTATTCATAAAACGGCCGCATAAGAGAGATTTAGCCTATTCGGGAATGATTCTTTGTTAAAGTGCGTACATTTATTGTTTGTCTTATATGTACACTATAGTAGCTGTTTCTGACATTGGCATATGAAAACATTTAGCTTTCTTCATTGAGTAACATAATCAATATATGTTTTATATGTATATATGAAACCTAATTATAATATATATATATGTATACCTATTTCTTCTCATCCATGCTCTTGAATATGCATGCTCGTAGTTCGGCATAAATACACAGTTCGGCATAATATCTTGGAGGAGAAACACAGCATGAAAGCACACATGTATGCTCAGACATACATACATGCACAGACCCACATATATGCACAGAGACGCAAAAGTATATAGAAATACATTCACACCCACACAACCACACACACACACACACACACACACACTCATATGGATGAGCAGACTAGATACACACCTCAAACATACTAGATGGAGTAGACAAAAGAAGATCTCTAACAAAAGAGAAAACTTAGATTAGCAAGTTTAATCATTAAGGATGTTACATATACGTAACAAAATAGGTTTAACAATTAGCAATGCAACAATCACTAAACTATGAATCAATTCACAACTCAACTAATATTAAAGAGATGTGAAACTGAATCGGTGTGTGCGTTTCTATTGTCAGAATGAGCTTCCGAAATTATAATAGCGAACTATTTCAACACACGATATTACCTGAAGAATCGTGAATATACATAGTACGTATATACATAGTATGCATGTACATAGTATGCATATACATAGCATGGATATACATAGCCTTCTCAATATAGTTGTTTTCTACATCTTTGCTTTCCATTTCTCCGTTGCATACCAACTACTCTATGTTGTTTTACACACACCAACATTGCTTAGTGAAAAATATTGACCTTTAGTTATTAATTATTCAACACCACCTATGACACATACTGACAGCACCAGCTATAAATAAATAAATATCTCTTACGAGCTCAAAAACAATCAAGTACATTTTTCCCGCCTCGGCCTTACCATACCAACTGAGACGCAAACCTATTTAGTTTACTTTGAGCTCAATTTTGACCAACAATAGCTACAAAACAACCAGCCCGGTAAATCACATTCTACTTTATCAAATACATATCATACCATTAATGTATCCTTCATACGAGCAATAAGCTAAAACTCTCAAACAAACCAGTATGTTTCTAGTCTTAATTGCAACACATTGCTATGCATCGTTATGCTATCTCAGTGTGCATCCATGTATATCACACTTCTTATCTCCCACACTATCCCACCACATCCGCATAATATTGTCCGAATCTAATTTTTCCCCATAAGTGCAACATCCATTTTTCAAAACATTTACAGTGTGAATAATCCTGATATGGAATATAATTGCTAGTTACAATTTGATCTACAATTCCTTTCAGTTCACTCTTTCTTAAGCATGGTATGAATTGGTATGCTCAACTTACTCATATATGAATTAAACAAAGTATAACGAGCCCTTAACTCCTGATGGAGTGGAAGGCTGGTGTTCTGATATATGGCGTATATGTGCATTTTAAACATGGGGGGTCTATCAATCTCCAGGCCAGAAAACATGCCAAATATTTCAAGAGAAGGATAAAAAGAGAGAGATGGAGAATTAGAGAGGGTGAGATGGAGAGAGAGTTAAAAAGAGAAGGGATGATAAATAGAGATAGAGAAAGAGTCGAAGATACAAATGATGAAAATCAAAGGGATTTCACCACGGAGCGAAGCAGGCCGTAACAAATAAGGAGGCATTTAAGCACACATCTTATAAATGTATGTATATATGTAAGTATTGCTTGGTGAGGAGGGTGATTTTGGACATCCTACGGGATGAAAAGCAGGAGAGTCAACGGCCATCTGATAAAGATAATTTCTTCTGGAGTGTGATACTCGTAGTCTTCATTAAGACATCTCGGAGATGATATAAAACCTGCGACTTCGTTTGAATCCAATTACGTAGACCAGTACTTCTTTTCGGGTAAACGCATTCGCTAATCAGAGAGTGAGATCGGCTCCGTGCAAAGCCTTCCTCCACTTAAAAAAGCTTCAAACACAGATATCGCTTGATATGTGACATTCTTTTCGATGCATGGCATGGCTGGCCATAGGGATGTCCTTAACCGGACTCAAAAGCCGCATCAAGCGATGGCATTATTCGAGATTGAGTTGCTGCCATCCTGTATGTATGTATGTAAACAAGCTGCTCACTATTCCACAGACACGTGTCCCTGTAAGTTAGTTCTCATGGAGATTCAGTGAGATGAAAATGTATGGATGGATAGATGGTTGTATGAATGGAATGATAGATGGATGAATGGATGCATGTATATATGAATCTTCTGCTTTAAATATATGTTCGCCACTATAATGAGTGTTAGTTTCTACCGAAGAAACAAGACTCTTTCATTGGATTTTAGACATCAACCAGCTAAATACGTATGTATATCATTATGTGTTGGTGTATGTGGGATGTGCGCGTGCTGATAAGTGTGTTGTTGCATTTATCAATCTGTTTGTTTTGAGATATGACTGTAGACGTATTTATTTTTCTATATCAATAAATGTGTATATGCAGTTATTACAGTTTGAATTTCTGAAACATTTGACATATTTGTATAGTACCATTAATGGACAGTACTTGCGACTTCCTAACTAACCGTGCCCTTTCTGGTTCTGTGAAGCCGAGTTTCTAAACATTTGTAGTAATATTAGTAACATATCCCAGAGATTCAATGAATCAGAAGGTATAGTCAGAGAGATATATCTGCAGGTTCCTCATTAGTTCAGTGTGAATATTCTCCTTTTCGCCAATCGTTGGCATTTTATTGACATCTGCTGGGAACCTGATTACTACTATGTCCCATATCACTATGTACATTTATTTATGTTTGAATTTTGTTGGAAACATTCCATCAGTATACTTTCATATTAGGTTTGTATATGCTATCGTTCCTACGGATTGCATTCTATGTATTAGCCACTGTCTGATGCCTCATTAGTAAAAAGCATCATGATGACATCTTTGGACAGCTGTATATGATATGGGTGACATCTTGGATGTTTATTCCATAGTGTTTGCATCTGTTGTCACATATAGGTATTTTGTCTGCATCACTGTTACTTTTGTGCATTAAGTACTTCGTGAGGCAATATCCCAGTTGTTGGTTCAGGATAGACTGCTTTCCTTAACTACATTACTCTCATGTTAAACGTTTCTGGCAATATAGCCATGCATATTTTGCTGATAAACATGCAGGTATTCATCCAGAGAATGATTTCCCTAGCAGTGACATGTTGATTATCATGCAAAGAGTATTTCTCAAGGATCTTCTTCGTCACTCTCATGATGTTATCTGTTCTATATAAGGGTTTCTATGCATATTGATTCGTAGATGTTGTCGGAGGATTATGATGCTACAATCAACTACTGTTTGGACTGTTATTAAGCCTCTCCCTCTCTCTTGACATTTCACGTAGAGTTAGTAAATGTAATTGCTGACTTAGCTAGAATGTTTCGGGTTTTAACATCAATTGCTTGGACTTCATCTAACGTCCAGTCAAGTTGTCCAATCGCTGTGTTAGGACAGCCACAGCAATCGCAGTTTGGGCTACTGATTTATTTTGAGCAGATAATTTACTATACCAAATATTTTATTCATATGTTATATTTTCTGTTTACTCATTGCTTGTTAAGATACTATCATAGTATATATTTTCATTTACCGCTATATATATGTAGCAGTCTTCATCGGATAGTGGTGAAACAGCCAAGCCATTGATATACATTTTACTAGATTGGCTGGCAGTTTTTCCTCAGTTTGCAATCATGTAAGAACATTTATCTTGGCCAAACTCCATTCTTATATCTTTCGAGAAAATGTAACTGGGTCAACGTTTTCTTCATATTATTTATACTTTTCATTTACGTAAGTATTTTCCCAAAATGGCTAACTGAACACACGCGTGCTTTTACTCCAAACATTCTTTTTCTATCCTTTCCTTTTTTCAATCACTATCCTTCTATTTCTCCTTTTGTTTATCATTCTGTCTCCCGAGGGAGAACTGTTCGAAATGTTAAGAATATTTTCCTATTATAGCAAGCTTTAAACTAATATATATTTGTTATTGTTCTGTATTATACATATATATATATACGCGCGCGGGCGTATGTGTGTGTTTGTGCGTTCGTATATCTGTGTACGTGTATGGGTGCACATGCTGGTGTGCATGTGATATGTGTGACAGCGTGTGCCTGTGTTTTCTCTATACGTGGGTGTTCTCTATATGTTTATGAGTATTCATTCACATCGATATGACATTTCCTAAAGATGATGCATAGCTTAATAGTTAGCTATGTTTAGATAAGCCGTACATGTTCCATCTAAACATGTTAATATTTAATGAGATATATTCTACCGTACTATGAACAATCTTCGAATGTTTATATTATGATACTTCGATCAATTGCTACCGAAAGTTTATACCTCTTCATACAACAAACATGTATATTACCATTAGATTTTCACAAGACAATATCTCTTGCTATTTGCCACGTGGACACATACTTTCCCAAACTCTGTTTATTTGTACCAGATTATTCCTTTAATGATGGAGGCTGTAGAAGATTTTATATATAAAATTAAAAAATATGTACATGATCGACTGGCTTAGAAAGTTATATCACAGACATGTTCTTTTATATTCGTCACCGCTGCTCGACACTTTGAACAACAATCTTCGGCTATAGCTTCAGGTTATTTTGACGGCATAATGAACTCAAATCTTAATAATAATTAATCCAAAACATTTGATATGCTGAAAATTAAGCTCATGACATTTTAATGAATAGAAATGGAACTGTAACATATCGCTGTCGTCGGGTTTTGCGAAACTAAAATATATATTTATAAGAATTTAAGATCGTGTATATATACGTCTAATATTTAAACGTATATATTTATATATATATTTACGTATATATTTTACGATTTTGCAGATGTGCAACGAAAGATTTATGTAAATTATGTAAACTATATATATGTGTTTGTGTCTATATTGTATCTGTATTATTTTTGACCGTCGGTCAGTCAATGGCAACATTGAGGACCGAGTAAGTTAGATCGCAGATATAAAAGACAGCGAGAAGCGAAAACCAACCAAACAGTGAGTGTGTTCTGTTATTAATTCTGGCAATATTACGCAAATATGACCCTCCCCAAGTATAAATATATTTATATAAATATATATATATATATATTTATTAAAATAACAGATTAAAATTATTATTACTATATATATATTGTTATACCTTGGGAAGGTCATGTTGTCAATAAGAAACACACGCACCAGTTGCTTTCACTTCTCTTCAATGACTAGGGATTCTTTTCTTTGTTTTGTGCCTCTCCTTTGTTCTGTCCTACACCATCTTGTTTTTGTGTGTGTTGTGTGCTTAGTTTGCGTATGTGTTACATCTGGGTGTCTGTGTGTCTTTTTATTTGTTTATTTATTTGTTTATTTACATGTTATTAGTTGGTTGTTTGTTCTATGTTATTGCAACATGGCCCTCCCAAAGTATAACAATATCGGTTTCAACACACGTTTTCAAATAAAGAATCTTGCTAAACAAATTCATTATCTGTGTGTATATATATATATATATAAATATATATATATATCCAAAATTAAAATTAAGAGTTGTCATGTCTGAGAGACATGCGCCATATCCACTGTAGAATAAGCTCAAAGATTAGATCCGAACATTACGTATCAACTAGAAATAGATTGACATATATATATATATATATATAAAATAAACATATGAAACAATCACAGGGAATAGTTTGTAAAGAATGTAATCACACATAGCTAGGTAGGTAACTAATTAAAGTTTAACTAGAACTTCAAATATAGATACCTTTTAAAATGATTAATCCCCTTTGTATATATTTATTTAAGTAATAAATATATTTCACCTATTAATACGTAAATCACAGCAGTTAAATTATTGGATGTTCACCACATGGTTATCTTCTTCTCCTTTGGTGAACATCCAATAATTTAACTGCTGTGATTTACGGATTAATAGGTGAAATATATTTCTTACTTAAAGAAATATATTCAGAGGAGATTAATCATTTTAAAAGGTATCTATATTTGAAGTTCTAGTTAAACTTTAATTAGTTACATACCTAGCTATGTGTGCTTAAATTCTTTACAAATTATTCCCTGTGATTGTTTCATATGTTTATTTTATACATATATATGACAATCTATTTCTAGTTGATATATGTATATATTTTTGTTATATATATATATATATATATATATATATATATATATATATATATATATATATACCACAGACCCTCCATCTCAACTCACCTTTTGAAAAGCAGAAGAACTGCGAAACCGGTAAAGGAACCAAATAAATATAAATATTTTTTAAAAAAATAAGACTCCAGTTGCATTTTCGATTTCATCTCTTTTTCTTTATACTTTCACTCGTGTAGGACACCTCGGTTATTTTTCATTTTGTAAAAAAAACCTCACTTTCTAATATATATATATATATATATATATATATATATATATATATATATATATATATGTAAATGTATATGTGTATCTCTATGTACATGTATATGTATATGTGTATGTATATGTATATACGTATGCCATTCTATTAAGCACCAACACGTGATCCTTGGTGCCTGTAGCGGTTTTTATTTTATTGCAATTTTTCTCTGAGGATAACCTGATATACTAATCATCTATTTGAAAAACATTGAACATTCAATTGACTGCTGACAACATCGAGTTCCAAGCTAATCTGAAACCAAGGACGTATAAATTAATATGACATTGGAAGACAACCAGCGATGAAGCCGATCTGACAATTGTGTATATAAATAATTGACGAACTTATTTTAAACTCTAAACATAGGGTTGAGTTTCAGAAAAAAATTAATCTCATTTTGCCTTATATGTTTTGTACTTCTCTCAACATAAATAGTAAGGTCCTATATCTTGATGCTGCATATAATATTGGATACGACTTATGAACTGGTCTGAAAAAAGTCACAAATCTCTTTACAAATTATTGAACTACACACGTAGTAAGAAGAAGTAGTCAAATCCGATTTACTCATGCTTTGAAAGCCAAGATATGGCGTGAGTTTACGTGAATCAGCGATGAAATTTCATTAACAATTCTAATTAACAATTATCCTCAATCATTTATAATCCCCACCCATTCTGTTGGGTATCATTACGCACTTTAACCAATAATTATTCTTAAATATCCCCACCTTTGGATAGTACAACCTTCCAAAGTAATTCTATTTACATACCGAAGATCTATTATACATCTGATATTCTCATAACACTCCAATCACAATATAACCGTTAATGTTTATATCCCGACAGATTATATAGCGGCTCTTCATTGTGTTGTTTTTAACCCCGAGAATCAATTGCCAAAATCAGTAATTACATTCTCGATAGTAAACTGCACTCCAAATGATGTTTCCATTTTCAATACCCTACATCTGTATATATAGATTAAATACATTTCTAGATTACTAGAGACATTATCTTTGTATCTATTTTCTATATTGCCTTATGGTGAGTGATTGAATTATATGATACATGAGTTTTTAACCAATAAAAATGATTGCTGAATTATGGAAGAAATATCAGATTTTATGTGAAGACCAATGTGAAAATACTAAATAATCAATCATATTATCTCTTAACAAATTACTTGATTGATATTTCTAGAGAAATATTTGCTTTTAATGATACTTATCACGACTTTCAAACAGAAATCAGAATGTGTTATTTAGTGTGTGACGTGTTTATTCAGTTGACCATTTGAAATCGTTATAATGTACAACTGCAAATCAAATTCGGATCTACTTTATGTCATTGATACAGTAATTCTCCAGTTTTTTATGCCTTTTGATATGGGAATTCGGTTAGTTGGCATCATTCTCTTCTGTATGTAAATTTACTATTTTGGGAATTTGTTTCGGAATATTTCATCATATATCTCGTGTAAATATATACGTATGATACAAAGAATATTTACATATACCCTCATATTGTGTCCTATTTGCTGCTAGATAAACCTTGTCAATGCTAATATACAATCAACTTTCAATTGTTATATTTATCTAGAAATGATTTCACATATGTCTTCTTCAGAAAGAATGGTGTTAGAATCGTTTAATGTTCAACAACATTATGATATATAACGGCGGTGGATTGGCAGTATCGGTAGAGGGTATGACGCCATACTTTGACGCATAGAGTTACGGCCCTTGCCATTCTGAGTTCAAATCCCGCCGAGGTTAACTTTGCCTTTCATCCTTACGGGGTCGATAAAATAAAGTACCAGTAATCCACTGGTAATTGCAGGCCTTGTTCCAAAGGTAGAAACAATTATGATATATAAATGTAATATATTTCTACAGCTCAAATTATCTGAAACTAAATCATTAAAAAAGTATTACTTATTATGAATATATATTAAATTACCAACGAGTTATAATAAATGATAGCGTAATATATTTCATATATTTTAACAATTGCTTTTCTGCGAGAGTTTACAAGTATTTTGTCATAAAGAGCCCTAATATTCTATTCAATTTGAATTTCCACAACGCTCATTGGAAGCCAAATCAAAGAGATATCCTGTTAGTCTACTTAAGGAACACATCGATATTAAACTGTGCCCGGTTTTAATCGGTTGCTCTCCGACAGATTTGCGGTCGATCCCCTAGCAGTGGAGACTTCTGGTGTCCTTGGCCCTTGGGCTACCTCCCTACATATCATCACAAGCACTGAACTGGCTAGCCGCAGGTGTGAGCCTCGCGAGATGGAATGGTTCTTCCAACGCATCTCCCTTACCATCCTCTGGGGAAACGCGTTCTCAATTCTGTCCGCTGGGGCCATGGGGCTGGCCAGCGCGTGAAACCCCATAATACAGGGAGATGGGAAGGGCGAGAGAGATGGATGCGATGACGGTGGGAGTTCGGCTCTTCTTTGTTCGGACCTGCTGTGCAGCGTCAGTTGTCCGTAGGGAAGTCGTGATTCATATATATATATATATATATATATATATATATATATATATATGTATATATATATATATAGGTATCATATCACTACTTACATATAAAATATAATTTCCTGCCGCCACGTAAATCTGTAAATCGGTGGCCGATCGGGGGTCGGAGTTGTATCAGATTCCAGTTGCTATTCACTTTAATGTGCCGGCCGTCACAAACAGTCTCAGCCGGCATGGACTGGAATTGAATTCTGTCGATCGATTGGTTATTGATTTGGCGATACACGCTGTATTAAGTGTTGCTGAAACTCGAGTCCGGGAACTAATTTAGGCACCCGTCTACGTGTGTTGTATTGAAGCGAATAACTATGTGTATACTCTGGAATGTGTTCTACATTATCTATTGAGTACGCTGAAATAGAACCGATCCTGGCATTATTAAATATGCTGGGTCCGTCAACTCCTTATTATATATATATATATATATATATATATATATATATATATATATATATATATATATATATATATATATATATATAAGTTAGTTCACCTGTTGTGTTACCATTTATACGTAACTCGTCCCATGGACTGAGCGCTCTACCACTACAGATATTATCTTCCAGTTGTCTACCTTTCTATATATATATATATATATAACGAAGGAAATGTGGTAAGAAACTAGATGGAACATAACGCACCAGAGTACTCAATACTTAGGGTAGTGGAGTGGGTTATAAATAACCGTTTCGACGGCTATTTCTGGACTGAGTCCATAAATAGCCGTCGAAACGGCTTGAGCTCTATCGTCGGGGTCATAATTTTTCCTATATATAGTAATAATAAATTAGAAGACTAAAATCCAAAGAGGGTTCGATAAGGATAAATATATATCAAATATATAAGAACCGTAGAGCAAATATTTATTAAAATAACAGATTAAAGTTTAACCAAAGAATCGCTGCTTTCACCCTTAACGGGATCTTCTGAAACTAACAAAGTCAATCTGTGAACGCAGAAGTGAATATTTCAAAAAACGTTGCAACCGGAGGAAGACAGGAAGATGATACTTTGGTTCGTGGAAACGTTCCCTGGCAAAGAACTGGAAAAAACGAATATAATACGTCATTATTAGGAGCGGTAAAAAACAATTACACGCAAAGACAGAATCACGTTTATGGTATAAAAGAAGTCGTAGACTAAAATTCTAACTAGGAAACCGAATGATTCTCGGCTTCAGACTTAAGAAAAAAGTAAATAAAATACAGAGTAATTGTTTTTCACCGCTCCTAATAATGACCTATTATATTCGTTTTTTCCCGTTCTTTGCCAGGGAACGTTTCCACGAACCAAAGTATTTTCTTCCTGTCTTCCTCCGGTTGCAACGTTTTTTGAAATATTCACTTCTGCGCTCACAGATTGATTTTTGTTAGTTTCAGAAGATCCCGTTAAGTGTGAAAGCAGCGATTCTTTGCTTAAACTTTAATCTGTTATTTTAATAAATATTTGCTCTACGGTTCTTATATATTTGATATATATTTATACTTATCGAGCCCTCTTTGGATTTTAGTCTTCTAATTTATTATTATGACTATTTAGCTCCCTCGGTTGAGCACTCTATTGACTTATATTCATCATGCAGAAACAACATCTGAATATTTCTACAAAGAACATACCCGTACTAAGCAGGAAAACATACCTAAACTCCTGATACAGAAAACTGACGCGTTCATTAAAAGGTTGCGTTGGCGTGCCTTTTATTTCGATAATCAGCGAAAAACAGACAACAAACAGGATAAATTTGGATTTAAAACCTATAATAACGCTCCGTGTATCCCAGCATTGCTACGCTTCGAAAATGATGTCTTGGAACTCATACGGAGTATCAAATTTCGGAATAGGAGCAATTCCTTCCAGCAGAACCTGAAGAATAGAATTCGTTCTATTAAGGATTCTAATGCCGTGCATGTCAATTCCTACAAAACTGGCAACCTATATCAACTGGAGCGCAGTACTTACCATCAACTACTACATAATGCTGTAACTAAGGATTACCGTAAAACTAATCGGTGCGACATTAATGAAATCAACGATGCTGGGTTTAAAATCACCTCTGATCTCAACATCCTGGACCGAACCGAACCTCTGGAACCTATTTCTCCCCACTTTACCCTGAACGATCACAAATCCAATTTTCCGAACAACCACTCTATTTGGTTCATTAACCCTACGAAGTCCGATTTAGGTAGACTTAGTAAAAGGATTCTTGATAGAATGACACCTGAAATTAGAAATTTGGCCCCTCTTGCACTGTGGAACAATTCTTTCGCGGTGATTGATTGGTTCAACGGCATATGCAACGAGTACATTGCCGTTTTATCCAATTCGACATCAATAATTACTACTCCTCCATCACTTTACCACTTCTCCTTAGAGCTATACATTTCGCTAAAACACTCACAGGGGTTAAGGATTTCGAAGTTGATGTCAACCTCAATGCCCTTAAGACGGTGATTAATTTCGACGACTCTATTTGGATTAAACAATCTAATATTACCCCATTCGACGTGAGTATGGGCGCCAGCGATTCTGCGGACGTTACTGATCTTATCAGCCTTTTCCTTCTTTTCTCTATCAAGGACGAATTGCCCAATGTAGGTAGTGTTTTGTAGCGTGATGATGGTCTTCTGACCATGACTAAGTGCGGCCCACGTGCTTGCGACAGGTTCAGAAAAGAACTCACAGCCATCTTTAAAGGTTTCAACCTCTCTATACAGGTCGAGGCCAACCTCTCGGTCGTTAATTACTTCGACGTTACCCTTAATTTATTGAATGGCTTGTTTTACCCGTATAGAAAGCCGAATGATACGCTTAATTACATAAGTAAGCATTCTAACCCTCCTGCCAGCATAACCAAGAACCTGGTAAGAAACGTTTCTTTGAGGCTTTCCTGTCTATCTACTAACGAACATATTTTCAACGACCATTCCACATATTACAATGAAGCTCTTGCTCGGAGTGGATTTGTCGATAAGGTAGCAGAAAAAAGATTCGAGAATAGACCTAGAAGAAATAGATCCCAACGCATTATATGGTATAACCCACCATATAATATGGATGTGGCCACACTATTAGCTAAGATCTGTCTATCCCTTATTACGAAACATTTTCCCCCTGCACATAAATATAGTAACATTTTTAATAGTAATAAAATTAAAATGTCTTACTCTATGACTCCTAACCTTGCACATAACATCACAGCTTCAAATTTAGCTAAACTACCTAGCCGTAGGAACACGTGCAACCCTGTAGTTAGTACTAACTGTAATTGTAGGAATCGGGTTGACTGCCCCTATCCGGGGAATGCCTCTCTTGTATCATTGTCTACAAATGTAAGGTTGAAACACCCACATCCCATAGGGCCTAAATAGGGTTAACCGCCAATAGATTCAAGCAGCGTCTTTACATACATACCCATTCTTTTCGTTACCCTCTAAGAAGGAATATGACATCACTTTCGGCTTATATCTGGAGTCTAAAAGACAACCAAATCCAATATAAGTTGCACTGGGAGATCCTAGCTACAGCTAGATCGTATAACGGAAATAAAAGACCATGGGACCTCTGCGCCGCTGAGGCCCTGGAAATACTCTACGCCACAGACCACATCTTAAACAAAAAATCTGAGGCAATTTCGGCTTGTAAACATGAATTGCACAAAACTTTCCTGTATTACAGTCCGACATTATACCCTAACGGATAGCACAATCTATACGCGGATATTTTACGTCTTGATGTGGTAGCTAAGTATATGTTATGTTTATACCATTACTTATTTGTATAGGTAAGTATATATTACCTGTATGTTTTGTGAAGGTACGTTTACTTTCTCGTACGTATATTTGATTGTATATGTTATGGCGTATATTATATATATTCTGGTACATATGCTTTTGGTTATGTGTATACGTGAGTTTTGCGACTGTGTGAGTATGCGGGTTCGTACGTATGTAGGGTGTGTGTATATGTGTACTTCGTGTTTTGGTTGACGTATGTCTCCGAACATATGTGTATTTACAAGTAGGTATGTGTGTGCGCTTGTTATTACGTATTTATTTAATTATATACTTTTATTTAATTTTTTGTATACACGCACACACACACACATATTTATATGTGCGTGTATTTGTATACCTATGGTGAGTGTTTTCGCGTATGCTTGTGTATGTACGTATATGGATGCGTGTATGTATTTATTTAATTTCAATTACCTCTGTATTTTATTTACTTTTTTCTTAACTCTGAAGCCGAGAATCATTCGGTTTCCTAGTTAGAATTTTAGTCTACGACTTTGCGTGCAATTGTTCTCCACGCTCCACATAGGACGTATTATCTTCGTTTTTTTTTCGTTCATTGCCAGAGAATGTCTCTATGAACCACCTAATAGAATATTAGTCTACGACTTATAAAAGTGGTTTTTGTCTTTGCGTGTAATTGTTTTTCACCGCTCCTAATAATTGTTTCTACTTTTGGCACAAGACCAGCAATTACCCAGTGCATTACTGGTACTTTATTTTATCGACCCCGTAAGGATGAAAGGTAAAGTTAACCTTGGCAGGATTTGAACTCAGAATGGCAAGGGCCTTAACTCTATGCTGCAAAGCATAGTCACCGCTCCTAATAATGACGTATTATATTCGTTTTTTTCCCGTTCTTTGCCAGGGAACGTTACCACGAACCAAAGTATCTGTTCCTGTCTTCCTCCGGTTGCAAGGTTTTTTGAAATATTCACTTCTGCGTTCACATATTGACTTTGTTAGTTTCAGAAGATCCCGTTAAGGGTGAAAGCAGCGATTCTTTGCTTAAATTTAATGTTATTTTAATAAATATATATATATATATATATATATATATATATATATATATATATATATATATATATATACATATATATATATATATATATATATATATATATATACATATATATATATATATATATATATATATATATATATTTATCTGGCTGTCTGGCTGTCTACTGTTCTGTCTATACGTCTGTCTACCTAACTATCTATCTATCTATCTAAGGCGGGTAAAATTCCCGAGATCCATGGACGAGTTCTCTCCAGCGGTCTCTGTCCCTCATTATCGCTGCCATATCCTGCATCTCCAACAGACCAGTGTCTGTCCTTAGGGCATCAACATATGTTAACCTTCAATCTAAATTAATGTATATTTACCAATGTATCTCTTTGAGCGAAGAAATCAATAACAAAAAGTAAGTCATTGTACTTCAGTGTACAGTATATATATGCCTGACAATGAGTATATTAAATATGGAAGAAAATTATTGTAATTAATTTATATGTAAAATGGATTACGGTGATGCCAAAGAAAATCGAAGATTCATGCAATACAGAATACAGTAATCGAGACATTGTTGTATTAATTAGTTTCTACGAAACACACCTTCATTTGCGAAGGCCATTCCGTTAGTTTGTATAGAAATCAAATGCAGAGAATGAAAATAATATAATTTCCAGGTACTAAGAATCTCTGATAAGAGAAGACCTGATAAAACAAAGAGGTCCAGGATAGCGAAATGTCATACTGTTCTTTCTACATTTTCTATTCATCGTGTTCTCTGATAATCATTTCTAAAGATATTGCAATGGGTGTATTTGATATCTTCGTAAACATGACTCAACGAAAATCGCTTAAGTATATTGAGCTCATTATTATCGTCCCCAGGGGGCGGTGAATTGGCAGTATCATTAGAGTGTCAGACACCATGCTTTTCAGCATAGAGTTACGCCCCTTTATGGTCTGAGTTCAAATCCCGCCAAGGTTAACTTTGCCTTTCATCCTTACGGGGTCGATAAAATAAAGTACTATTAATGCACTGGGATAATTGATGGCCTTGTGCCAATAGTAGAAGCAATTATTATCGTCCTCTGAATGTTTTATTCATATTTATTGTATCATTTACCAGTGTATGGTAAACTTCTGTCACACTTAGTTTTGTGCCTCTGCTGGTATTTCCCCCCCCCCCCCCCCCTTCATTGAAATCAGAGATGGGTTTCTAGCATGGATATTACTATTTTGGCAGTTAAACATCAAATCTTCTTTTCTCATCTCCGGAATAATGATACTTTATATGTATTTTATAAATATTTTCATGTTACTTCGTTTTCTGAATATTATTCACATGTTTCTTCACGTTAGATTACTTATCTATTAGTACGTCTTTCTAGAAATTCGCATTCTTCTACTATGATTGCCCCTAAAATGGTATTACACACATTCAAACAAAATGGAATGTTATAATGTCTATGATATAAGATGAAGCTACATAACGACAACACATATGAAAGCAATGGTATCAATCTCTATCATTCATAACAAATACTAATACATACAGAATGAAAACTGACGCAACTAGTTTAGAGGCATGAAAATGTAAAACATTAAAATAGTCAATGAGGGAATGAGTATAATCAGTTACTTAATAAACATTAATGTGTGATTGAAACATTAATGTGTGATTGAGTTCATGCTAAATATATCCGAAGAAAACGCTATATATTAGGCCTGCACGAAATATGGGAAACAGAAGTCGCTCTACGTATTGGAGCTCTGCATTTGTTTGATGAACAAATGTTAGATAATATTTGAATGTAAGTAATCTGTGATCAAGTAACGAGGAGTGTATTCTGATTTTACTTCTAAAATTCATATTGAAATTAATCATCTGGTGTACTTAAAGTAAACCGAAAACCCTATATTTTAAAATCTATGTTTATTTAAAATATAATGTTACACAGTGTGCATAATCGCAATGCTAAGGCAGTATTGTACTTCTTGTATTTAGATAAGGAAACAAGGACAACATTCTCAACATTTTTTTACTGCAGGCAACCTCGCCCATCGTCGATAGCGATGAAAGGAATTGAGGATTCAATCGCAAAACTGTAGACCTGGTCAATATTTGTAACTGAATGAATTCTGCTAACCGCCCTCAAGCAAGTTGTAGGGTGCCGCAACATGTGATCGAAAATATCTCCCACTAAGGAACTGACGCCGACTCACTAACAATTCCACCAATCAAACATGGTAGACTAGGTCTTTATTACATTTACAGCGAAAGGGTGAAAGGCAGATCGGAGGGATTTGAACATAAGGTGAACACCATAGAAAGAATACTTTCTCCAATGAATACTTTCTTCAATTCATTCTTTCTGTATCTTCAGACATATTTTATATATTTGTGTAACCCTATATATATCTCAACACACTTAGTATTGATGAACAGTAATTAGATTATGTGACTCCAATAACCGCCTCAAATTTAAATAATTGTTTCTACTTTAGGCACAAGGCAAGCAATTATTCCAGTACATTACTGGTACTTTATTTTATCGACCCCGTAAGGATGAAAGGCAAAGTCAACCTCGGCGGGATTTGAACTCAGATCGTAAAGTGACGTAACTATTTAAATAATTAAGTTTGTTTATAGTATTTTAAACGAAGCGTAAATTCGGTAATATGCTGGTCAACAAGAATGATTTATGATACCCATGGTAATAATACCTCACATGATGTTAATTCGGAATCTATGATCATCTTGCTGCCCATTTGAAATATCCATTAATATCTGACTTCAGAAAATATGCCAGAGGGATCCGTATGCAATAATATCCCTTGTAATTACTCGACACTTGGAAAATAATAGAATCATTTTTAGTCGAACACAGTATTCCGCTATTGTTTGATGCATTTTTGTAATTCGTTTATCATGGGTAAACTGTTGCATCAGTCAGAAATTACTAGATATTGCCAAACCCTAAAACGAAAGAAAACTGTTAATGTTGGTATATCAAATCATAACGTAGAACTTGTAACAACTTCGAATAAATATACATGTATATTTATGAAGCATGGAACACACAAATTACGGTAGTTTACAATCGGGGTAAAAATCCACCGAGATAAAATGTTGATCATTCTACTGTCGATCAAATACACTACTAGTCAAATATTAAAGTCGAGTTAATCGTATAACCTTACCTCAAATTTCTTTAGAAACAACGTCATTCAACTCCTCCCGTCGAATAACTTTAAAACAATGTCATTCAACCCCTCCCGTCGACTAACTTTAAAATCTAAAATTGACCTATGGTTGGGCTTTGTTTGTGATAACAATTCGGAAATAATGTCTCCAGTCCCATAAGGGAAATGCTATTAAAACTATTATTGATTAACCATTTCTGTCATTGTAACTATTGATATTATTGTTTAGTCCAAAAGCTGCTCTGATCATATTAACCAATCTCCAAAGTCTTTCTAAATGTATTATTTTGCCGTAACCCACCAAATTTTATATTATTCTGATTTTGCTTTGAGGACGACAAAGTAAGAGTTGGCAAAGATTTAGCTATAGGACTCAGAGTTCTCACTGGTACTTTTCTTTCTATTTTAGTGTTGTACTTTTCAACTGCTAATCTTTTCCTGATAGAAACTAGAATTACATTACTCAATTAATATATCAATATATATTATCAAATTTCGGTATAAAATACTAGCATAAATTACTGAAATGGGAATAGTCTATAACAATATGTTACATTAATACATATCTACAAACGTTATCTGTTAAAATCTAAACATTTTTTCAGCATATATCAATATTTAGAATCAATCAACACTGAGCAGCAAATTCATGTACAGTAAATTAAAAGTATAGTATTGTATCATCTAAACACAATAAAGTTGGTTAAGATTATTTACAACGATAATTGGTTATGCATCGATTCTACCGGGAATCATAATGGCACCATATTGACCTACCGTGTGTCTGGAACATTTTCAAACCTGTTCTTGACTTCCTTATCTGCCAGTGTTTCCCGTTTATCTGTATGTCGACCTGGACATGCCAGTAATGTGCGCTCTCTTGCTTTAGGTAGTCTCTAGTTGCTGATAACTAGATGGTAATCAGTTGACAGTTAAGCCTCTCTTGTAACAAGAAAATCCAGCAGAGAATTGAAGAGATCAGAAACAATAACAAAATAATCGATTCCCATCATATATAGTGTATTTATGGATGTTTTTGTGCCGAGAGAAATTGTTAATAATAGACAGCAAATTACATGAACAGAAGTATCATAAGGCCTCTCCATCGTATTTGGATCGGAATCAACATACCTTCTCTCCACACATTTCCATGTCAGGTTCACAGTGCCAATATGAGTATTGAGATCTATAAAGATATGTGACTTAGTCATAACTACAACCAGCGATGCAGTAACTTCATCAAAACAGGATCTGTATTCAGTCTCTCTGTTTGGACAATATATATGCACCACACAGAGAGGCATCTTACAGCCTAAACTCAATGAGCTAATACTCCCTCCAAATTGAATCCAGTCCATAAATTAATAAGTGTTCCAGTGGCTAGGCAATATTCTCCCACCCGCCTGATTTTGCGTCGGAACTAACATTGTCGCCTATTACTGCCGTAGTAGTTTATCGCTGTTTTTCCATGGTTGATTATTCGTCCGTCAGGAGCCCGCTTATATCGCAACTAACATTCATATCTGGTGGCCCTATCACTATTCGATAAAATGAAGTTAAAGTACATGCTATATTTAAAATGTCAGCGCCTAATTTACTGTTCCTTATAATTACATGTGTAACTCTTTTTAAGTAACATCGTTCACAGCCGATTCAAAAATGATGGGACAACTGAGCTAAATCACGATGGTGCGTACCTCGTCACAAGTGATATTTATTCAAATAAGTTTGTTTGATGTAGCTTAACTCTCTATTTTATTAGAGTATATGAATACACATTTCATTAGAGTTTAGACACCGGAAACTCTATAAGGGAGTTGTTAATAACAGTGCACTGTGTGTATTCCCACAAGCTACTATTGAATATATAGAAGCTACAATCACAACCAATTTCTGCTATGTAGGACTAAGTCTTAAATTCAACTACATGTTATATGATAGCATTCTTGTTGGGAGAGTGAGTGTGAGCATGAGCATCACACTTTTCCCTTCATTTTATAATCTAGTGAAAAGAGTATATATAGAGTACTGACGCAAATATCGTACACTATCATTTTTCCGATTGAATCAAATACACCCGCAAATATTGATCTCGTGGGAATATAACAATTCATGGCAATTTATTCAAAATTTACTATTTGAAACCAACAATTAGAAATAGGGATTCTGAAAACGATGTATTGTATGAAATGTAGTGAAAATTTAATCGGGCTATGATTTAACATATTTAAACTGCTCAAGCCAGATTCATTATGAAAACATACATTTGGATGGAAATATACTAAAATTGAAATATATATTACCTCATCAATTCTGTAATAAATTGACCCAAATGTTTAGAAATATAGAGAATACACGTAATTTTCCATCATGACTGTAATTGATGTCGAACAAGCCAGTGAGTCATTCTATGACAACTTTACAGCATGATGGAGGTTTGTATTAAAATGATTAATTGCTGACACTAAATGATATGTATTATCTTAATGGAACGATCAATTAACAACGGCATTTTATTATATTGAAACTTGTTCGGAGTAATTCTCAGCAATATTTTGATTCTCACTTTACAGTTTAAGATAATATGTTATAGGAAAGTTTTTAAATATCTTAGTTTAATATTAAGTTATTGTTTACAAAACAGAAACATCAAATTCCCTTCTTTGGATTTAATATGATATTAATGATAATTATACCGATAGTGAATAAGTAGGGACGCAGCACAGGAACCAGTTTGTAACTATGTAAACATGAGCTCACCATTCTTGTGTTCAGTTTAAATGCACTACCAATAGATATATATATATATTTCTCATGACTTTAGAATGAGAAGATACACGCCAAAATTATATTCCTAAACAGGGTTTATTATCTTAAAGACGATTCTTTATTTCCTGAACTTTCTTATTTGTTTTCATAATTTCTATCGCCTACAAATACATCAAATATTCCATTTCTCTCACGATTTCCATAGCACCGCCATATTGTAATCTATTTCCACATTTAATTAGATATTTCATTACTATACTTTAATCACGCCATTCTGAAACAGAAAAATCCCCACATACGCACACGTATGCACCTCCATACACACATACACATATATATATAATTATATATATAATTATATATATATATATATATATATATATATAACATTAAAATTAAGAGTTGTCATGTCTGAGAGACATGCGCCATATCCACTGTAGAATAAGCTCAAAGGTTAGATCCGAGCATTACATATCAACTAGAAATAGATTGACATATATATATATATATATATATATATATATATATATATATATATATATATATATATATATATATATATAATAAACATATGAAACAATCACATGGAATAATTTGTAAAGAATGTAAGCACACATAGCTAGGTAGGTAACTAATTAAAGTTTAACTAGAACTTCAAATATAGATACCTTTTAAAATGATTAATCTCCTTTGTATATATTTCTTTAAGTAAGAAATATATTTCACCAATTAATCCGTGTATGACAGTAGTTAAATTCATATATATATATATATATATATATATATATGAACATTTTCACAATGAAAGTATTTCGAGATCCCAACCATCCTTTTCAAACATTTGCCCTAGCCGCCCAAACATTCTCTTTTATAGTATTCCAGATCTACCGTCCACGTCTCGCAAACAGTCTCGTCCTGATAACTAATACTTTTCAGAGATTTACCATACCTTTCAACACAAGCCGTTTTATGTCGCATTCATTTATTCGATAAAGAAAAATAGCTGAAATTCTATGTTTAGCATTATTCAATCTCTATAAAATATATTAAATCCAATGAAAGTATTTGCTCCGGGGAGCCATAACCTTTTAGACTAACGAAAGAGAATCTTTTAAAAGCAAAACTTGTCGCTTGTTGCCGGAGCGATAAGCAATACTATTTGCTACTTTCTATTTTTCGTTTTTATTCCCCAAACTCTTACATTTTTAACTCAAGAGAGTTAATCTTTAGCGGTGCTTTGCAATGTATAACTATAATACCATCTTCTTGTCAGGAGCTTCTTAAAAGATAATAAAAATACAGCAATGAAAAATGAAAATAGATGCTAACAAAGTAGCAAACCAACATAAATAAATAAAGAAACAAAACAATGTCTCGTAATGTTGGTTGCTATTTTTCTTCTAAATGTATTGACATTGTTCCTTTTCGTAAAAGCTTCACTTCAGAAGAAGCCATACGATCTCTTGACATTCTGATACCATATTTTGTATAAGTCCCCTCAGGTTTTAAGATCATACGCTGTTTAGAATAAAAATTTTCTTATGATAATTCCCATAGAATTAAGTGCAAAAAGAAACAGAAAACAAGTTAAATATTAACAAAATAAAATTAAATCATGTCAAAATTGAAATGATATTTCTTAAACATTTGCACAGCAGGTAAACATTTCTAATATGCAGTGCATTGAAGTACAGTGCAATAACAGCAAAAATCGATAGGTAAGAAATAATTGCAGATCTTTCACCCTGGAAAGATTACATTAACTCTTTGAGAGCATGAATAGTTCTCAGTTTGTTTCATATAGAAAAATGAACATTCAACTTCGACATGAATAATTCACTACTCATATGACAGGAAAATAATCAAATTGTTGTTTATTTAAAACTAGAGTTGTGCTTAGGTCAGTTTTTATGTAATATTATCAGTATTTTATCAATTTCCTATAATTTTATTTATATTTATTTTGTTAACTGTAGTTTTGATTAAATCATACGGTCATTTATTCATTATCGTATTATTATTGAATGTTATGTCATTATTGATTTGAACATTTAATGTCTGATATTAGCAATATTTCTAACAGTTTAAGAAAGTTTATTTAGTAGTTTATATCTTGTGTTACCGGTGCGGTTATAATTTTATATCATCAGTTGAAACTGTGAGTTTTCATTCGATTATATAATAATTGCATGTGATATTTTAGAATTTAATATCTAATTAATAATTTGTGTCAATTATTAGACATTAATACTTAACATTTCGGCACTTGAACAACAACCACACCACCACCAGCATCACCCAAAACACCAAAAACGCAAATACAACAAAACACACACACCCAACAGCAACAACAAGAAAACAGCAACAAAATCACCTCTCCCCCCAAAAGTACACATAAACATGGCAAATAAAGAACTCTTACAAAATATAAAGCAGCACATAGACATCACAGAAAATAATTACTACACCCCACCAACCCCAAGAACGCTCCCGACAAACATCATTGAAATCAAATAGAACATTACAAATTTTTAAAACAAAAATTCCCTAACGCAGTTGGAGACTTAACAGGGCCGGTTATCAAGAAGTTATACACCGACATCCTCTTGGAAACACCCATGACCAGCCAAAGGGACGGTTCTACTGTCGCTTCACCACACGATCAAGGTCAGTGATCCTTTCTCACTTACCCTGTTTCTCATCCAATATGGACGTACTTAAAATAGGTAGTATAAATGTACGTGGCCGGGGGGTCGTTTGGAAGCAGGGTCACCTGATCAACGACCTCAGGTCACTAAACATAGATGTGGTGGCCATCAGTGAGACCAGAATCTCTGAAGCCTTCGCAACGATCTTCAATGGCTACGATGTATACGCATCACCCAGCCCTCCAGGATCGGGGGGAGGGGTTGCCGGGCCTTTTCGGTGGTGCTGGACGTCACCGGCAGCAAAAGCAATGATATCAGGCTAGTAGCCGTCTACGCCCCGACAGGGGCAGGACGGCCAGACGTCTAGAGACTTTTCTTGTAACGTCCCGCTCTTTAGTGTTAGTGGGCGACTGGAACGATATCTTAGATACACGCTGGGATTATGTGGGGCTAGTAGACAGGACAGGAAGGTGTAAAAGCCCCAACAACCTGCTGAGACGTTTTGAACTGTCTGACAGCTATAGACTGGATTATCCGAATGTGCCAATGTGGACATGGACAAACCCCACCGGGTCATCCAGATCGTATTTAGATAGGGTATTCTCTGTAGGGAAACAGATAAGGCTAGTGTAGGTTATCCATAATTTAAAATAGTCGACTACACGGAACACAAATTTGTGATCTTTGAAGTTGACTTAGATAGACTCCATAGGCAAGGGCCTGGCTACTGGAAGCTTAACGCGTCGTTCCCGGCGCGCAAAGCTTGAGAGACCGGATTAGCGTATTAGTTAAGCCAGCGTTGTCGGGTGCGATCGTCAACAACAGGTACTGGTTTACCCTGAAAAGGGCTATTAGAGTAGAATCGATAAGGTTTAGCAAAGGAGGTGTGATAGAAGAAAATAGAGTAGAGGGAGAGTTAGTTAGAAAGCTAGAAGAGGCGTTTAGGACAGGCATCGCAAACGACGTGCTTGCGGCGAGATTGGCACTCGAACGATTCTTCAAAGCAAAGCATGAAGGCTACATTGTCAGAGCTAGAACGCGTGCTCTAAGACACGAGGGGACGAAAGCCGTTCAATGGGCCCGGGTGTTGGAGGCGCGACGTGGCAACAGGTCCAAAATTCGGTCTTTGCCTGATGAAAACGGGCGCATGTTGCTCGAACCTGAGCAGATGTGTGCGGCTTTTCAACAGCACTTTCCTCAATTGTTCGGGAGCGGCGGCGCGCCGAATCGGAGTATGGACTTCGGTGCATACCTCGACGGACTGCCGCGGCTCTCGATGACCGCAGCGCAGTGCTATGAAAAGCAGATAACAGCAGGTGAAATACGGGACGCGATGTCTGACTGCATGAGGGGTTTATCGCCAGGCTTGGATGGCCTGCCCTACGAGCTTTATGCGTATATGCCAGACTTTTTCGGCGACCTCTTTGCAGATGTCTACTGCAACTGACAGTAGAACGGGAGCATTCCCAGTTTTGTGAGCCGGGGAGCGGTGGCGCTGCTGAGAAAAGACCCGAACAAGGGGGACGTTATAGACAACTTCAGGCCCATAACTCTGCTAAACGCAGAGTTTAAGATTTTGGCCAAGATGTTAGCAAAGAGATTGGCGCTTGTCGTCGGTGATCTGGTGGGAGAGGCGCAAACATGCGTCATCCCGGACAGATGCATCCACGACAACCTCCATCTCATGTGATACATCATAGAGAGGGTGATTAAGGAACCTGGCACGGGTAGGGCCCTGCTCAACTTGGATCAATCTAAAGCATTTGATAGGGTCGGCCATCGGTATTTGGCTGCGGTTGTCGAGGCGACCGGCTTCGGGTCCGTTTTTATGGGCTGGATCGCTGCGATGCACAGCGACATCTGCTCGATTGTGAGGGTGAATGGTCACCTGTCGCAGCAATTCAGCATCATGCGCTCGGTCCACCAGGGTTGACACCTTTCGTCCCTCTTTTACGTACTGGCCCTATAGACACAAATTGGAGACGCGAACTGGGATGCGAGAGATCCGTGTCAGTTTACGCCAACGACGTCACCGTGGTGGTGTCGAGCACCAAACACGTCCAGATCCTCGGCACCGCTCACAAAGAATACGAAGCGGTGACAAGACAAAGGTAAACCAGGAAAATTCTGTGGGCTTGCAACTCGGCACCTGGAGAGGCAAGCCCATGTCATCCGACAGCGTCGTGGGGCGCTAATGGACGGACCGGTTAAATTGCTCGGTGTCTGGTTCGGTCCAGACCTCCAGAGGGAGAACAAATATAGCGAGGTGACGAGCAGAGTGGCCTCTCTGACCCAGAAATGGGCCGAGAGGAAGCTGTCCATGAACGGCCGGGCGGGGTCGTGAATGCGTACATAGCGTCCGTCATCTGCTACCGCCTAACCGTCGTACCTTGCCCGGCCCAACTCTGACCAAAATGGAGCGCCTTCTCTTCCGCTTTTTGTGGAAGGGACGTGCTCCCATGGTCAGATGATCCATTTGCTGTCAACACGCGTTGCGTGGAGGACTTGGCATGCCGTGGCTGATGATGCGCAAACATGCGCTGAGGCTGTGATCTCTGGTGCCTCCTTAACGGTGAACAGGTGTGGTCGCCGTTTGCCAGACGCGCTTTTCCCCAGCTCGTCTCTTTGACGGAGCTGCAGTCCTGGATAAGGAAAAGACCGAGGGATAGCGCTTGGAAGCTGGAATGTCTCCAAGCGCTCACCTCCCTCTACTGGCTGGGCACTATGATCGGTGGAACATCCACCTCGGCGTTCTATAGAGATCTAGTGGAGGGAAAGAGCGACGACGTTCTCGGGGAGACCCTGGGCGTCTAAGACGATCAGCTGTTCGCTCTCTCCAAGAGAACTTTGAGACCGGTGACTATGGACAACCTCCAGATATGCCTGGCCTGGCAGTGCTACCGGAAAGCGTTGCCGGTTCGGGATATGATCTACAGGCACAGAGATACTGGCAGCCGAGCCCGTCCGAGAAGCGCTCAGGGCGACGAAACCGGCCTGCACGCACTCGTTCAGTTCCTAACGATTGATGACTTGTGGAGCTATGTATAACAGTTGCTGTGCGTGTAGGACGGATACGGTTATCGACTGAGTCCATTGTGCAGATAGCCCCGCCATCGTCCTTTGAAGAGGAGGAAGGGAAGGCAGTTTTCATCTGCCTGGTGGCCATGGCGAAAGAGATTGTGTGGTGGACAAGGTTGAAAGGGTTAAAGACAGATACTTTCCTCTCCGGCGAATCCCTGATTAACTTTTTCAAGTTTCACTTGAAGAGGAAAATCAGGATGGAGACGCAAGTGCCGTCTTCTAGCAACTGTTTTGAAAGGTGCGTGAATATAGCGAGAATGATACGAGTGAACGGGTCCGCTCTGAATATACGCTTGTAGTTTGAGAAATTGGAACAAATTGAGAGAGGGCGCTTGCTCTAGTGGGCAGGGTGGCCGTGGTCTTTTGTGTGGTTTTCGCCACGAGTAACCCTCGGAGGTTTCCCACCTATTGGGGATTTTTTTATTGTTTGAATTTTCAGTTTTATTGTTTATATATATATATGTTTCTATGTCTTTTTTTCTTTTCTTATATTAATAATAAAATCTTTACACGCACAAAACCCACATCGTACCGACCTGTGCCGTCTGTAATGTTTTTCTTTGTGTCAGTCCTTGTGGCCAATAAAGAAATCATTATTATTATTATTATTATTATTGTTCTTTGAGTCTCAGACATTGATGTTATTCAACTTGAAAGTTTGTTGAAATGAATATCAAGGCACTACCTGCAGCCTCAGATATTTAGGACGTATCGGAGGGTTCTTGCTGACTAATTTTCTTGACCAATTTTCTTTAACCATGCTTGGAAACCCTTTGAGATAGTACCTAGTGCGCCTATGACAATCGGGACCACTTTGACTTCATGGCAGTTCCAAATCCTTTTTACATCCCACTTAAGTCCTGGTATCGGTTAATTTTCTCCCTCTCCCTCTCTTGCACTCTCGTGTCGAATGGGTAGGTTACATCCACAATCAGGCACGAACTTTTTTCCTTGTGCAAAACCACCAGGTCAGGTCTATTTTGTTCCAGTTTCTCGTCTGTCTGTATCCTAAAATCCCACAGCACCTTCACCTGATCGTTTTCTATCACCGACTCTGGCTTATGCTTATACCACTTCTCAGAATGTGGTAAATTGTTTACTTTGCATAGGTGCCAGTGGATCACCCTTCCCATCACAACATGTCTCCAGCCTTTATAGTGAGTCTGGGCTAGGTGTTTACACTCGGATACAATGTGAGCCAATGTCTTCTCTCAATGTTTCAGCCACTTCGTTTTGAGAGCCTGCTCTTGCCCATCCATTAGCATTCCTTCTGTAGCTTTTTTAAGGTCTCCTCTTTTCAATCAGTTCGATGTCTGTGGATCTCTAAATTCAGCTTTCTCAAAGAGGTACTATGAAGGAATTTTTCATGAAAGTTGCTCTTTCTCCTTGTTGTAATTTCCTCTTTGGACATCCACTGGTCTATTGTCCTCTCCTTCAGTACAATTCTGATCATAGGCTCCCTACTATCAGTCACGTATTTGTGTAGGTTGTTTTTGTCCATCTGAACACAGTCCTCTATGCTGATAAGACCTCTTCCACCTTCAGATCTCCTTAAGTAGAGTATATCGACATCACTCCTCTTGTGGAACATGTTGTAGATAGTCAATAGCTTCCTAGTCTTCCTATCCATTTCTTTTTGTTCAGCACCATTCCATCTAAGAATTCCCGCATTGTACCTAATAATAGACACAGCTTGGGAATTCACTGCACTTATGACATTCCTACTATTCAGATGTGATTTTAATACGCTCCTAATGTACTCAGATCTTATCAATTCCTTCATGTTTTTGTTCTTGATGTCATCAGCCTCCAGAACACCCAAATAATTGTATCCTTCTTCAGTGTCAATTTCCTTTATCATCTCACCTGTTTGTACCTGGATTCCGTTACTTCTACAGAAGGACTCCACACTTCATCAGAAGGACTCCACACTTACTAATATTAAATTGCATACATATATCATTGCTGAAAATACGGACAGTGTCAACTAGCACATCCAACTTTTTCTCACTCTTCCCAAAGAGTTTAAGATCATCCATGAAGAGGAGGTGAGATGATGGTAAGCTCTCCCTTTCCCAACTTGTATCCTGCTCTCACCTTAGCAGTATAATCGTCAGGGGTATAAGGACAAACAACAGAGGGGACCAACTATCTCCCTGGAAGATACCTCTCTTGATCTTCACGCTTCCCGAGGATTCTCCAGCTGAAGTTAACTCTGTTTTCCAGGACTTCATACTTTTGCTCAACAACTGTCTGATGTTATCTGCCACCTTGGTTATCCAAGAATATGGTATCATGTCGAATGCCATTTTGTAGTCTATCCATCCCATGGCAAGACCAGTGTGTCTCCTCTTGCAATTCCTCATTATCATCTTATCAATAAGTAACTGGTCCTTTGTACCACAGGACTTCTTTCGGCATCCTTTCTGTTCGTCCGGTAACAAGTTGTTTATGTGGAGGTGATGGTAGATTTCTTCAGACACAATGCTTGTTAACAGTTTCCACATTACGGACAGACATGTGATATGTCTATAGTTGGTAACATCATTACCCTTGATTCGGTCTGTCATTACCAGAACTGTGGTACATCTTGTCAACCAATCTGGTACCTCACTTGACATCAAGCAGTCATTGAACATGGTTGTCAGTTTCGGGTGGAGGGATGTTATATTTTTTAATCCAATACCCCTGCACACCACCTGGGCCTGGTGATTTCCAGTTGGTTAGTTTTTTGGTCTGCCCTTTAAGAGTTTCAACTGTGATACTCAAATCAGTTTGTTGGTGTTATTCTTCACTAATCTCCTTTTGTACTGTCTCACTCCACACTGCTTGATCATTATGTTCAACATCCTGCTCCCGTATTCCTCTCCAGAATGTCTTAGACTGTTTCACCTCAGGGATCAAGTGGCTGACTCTTTGTTTCCCTTTAAGCTGCCCAAACAACATCTTCTGGTTGTTTTCAAACAAGCGGGTTTGTCTATACTTACTGACTCTGCCCTTTTATTGCCTAGTCTTTTCACTCTTTGCTACAATGCGTTGCTTCAGTTCCTCTATAATAATATTTAGCTTTTTCCTCCTAGTTTTCTACTTTACTTTCAGTCTATTTATAGTGTCTATGTATTTTAGTGTCACATTCAGTAGGGACTCAAGCTTTCCAATCTGATTTCTCATTTCCCTGAATTGACAATTTAGTCGTTTCTTCCACCAAAAGTCTAATCTTTCTTGTTTGTTGTTTCCTATCGTTTTTATGCCAAGTAATTTCCTCACCGCATTTGCTGTTACTTTGAGGATTATTATTAATATTATTATTCTTTGAGTCTCAGTCATTGATGTTAGTTAACTGTAAAGTTTGTCGAAATGAATATCAAGCCACTACCTGCAGCCTAAGATATTCAGGACGTATAGGAGCGTTCTTGCCGTTCCCAGCAAGCATGCCTTTTGAAGAGTTCCAAAAAGCGTGAAGGGGCCAAATTTCTTTAACCATCCCTGGAGACTTTTTGAGATAGTACCTAGTGCGCCTATGACAATCGGGACCACTTTGACTTCATTGCAGTTCCAAATCCTTTTTACCTCCCACTTTAAGTCCTGGTATCGGTTAATTTTGTCCCTCTCCTTCTCTTGCACTCTCGTGTCGAATGGGCAGGCCACATCCACAATCAGACACGCTCTTTTTTCTTTGTCCACAACCACCAGGTCAGGTCTATTGTGTTCCAGTTTCTTTTCGGTCTGTATCCTAAAATCCCACAGCACCTTCACCTGATCGTTCTCCATCACCGCCTCTGGCCTATGCTCATACCATTTCTCAGAATGTTGTAAATTGTTTACTTTGCATAGGTGCCAGTGGATCACCCTGCCCATCACATCATGTCTCCAGCCCTTATAATGAGTCTGGGCTAGGTGTTTACACTCGGATACAATGTGAGCCACAGTCTCCTCTCTCTCTCCACAGATCCTGCACAGTGGGCTAGCCTCCTCCTTGTAAATATGGTGTTTCAACCCCTTCGTTTTGAGGGCCTGCTCTTGCGCAGCCATTAACATTCCTTCTGTAGCCTTTTTAAGGTGTCCTCTTTTCAACCAGTTCCATGTCTGTGGATCTCTGAATTCAGTTTTCTCAAAGAAGGTACTATGAAGGGATTTTTCCTGAAGGCTGCTCTTTCTCCTTGATGTTATTTCCTCCTTGGACATCCACTGGTCTATTGTCCTCTCCTTCGGTACAGTTCTGAGCATTGGCTCCTTACTGTAAGTCATGTATTTGTGTAGGTTGTTTTTCTCCATCTGAACAAAGTCCTCTATGCTGATAAGATCTCTTCCACCTTCAGATCTCCTTAAGTAGAGTCTATCGACATCAATCCTCTTGTGGAACATGTTGTAGATAGTCAATAGCTTCCTAGTCTTCCTATCCATTTCTTTTTGTTCAGCAACATTTCATCTCAGAATTCCCGCACTGTACCTAATAATATACACAGCTCGGGAATTTACTGCACTTATGGCATTCCTACTGTTCAGATGTGACTTTAATACGCTCCCTACTCTCCGAATATATTTAGTTCTTATCAATTCCTTCATGTTTTTGTTCTTGATGTCATCAACCTCCTGAACACCCAAATACTTGTATCCTTCTTTAGTGTCAATTTCCTTTATCATCTCACCTGTTGGTACATGGATTCCGTTACTTCTACTCAATTTAAACCTCTTCATCACAAGGACTCCACACTTACTAATACTAAATTGCATACATATATCATTGCTGAAAATACGGACAGTGTCAACTAGCACATCCAACTTTTTCTCACTCTTCCCAAAGAGTTTAAGATCATCCATGAAGAGGAGGTGAGATGATGTTATCTGCCACCTTGAGGATCTCCAGGCTTTTGGTGATCCAAGAATGAGGCACCATGTCAAATGCCTTTTTGTAGTCTATCCATCCCATGGCAAGACCAGTGTGTCTCCTCTTGCAATTCCTCATTACCATCTTATCAATAAGTAACTGATCCTTTGTACCACGGGACTTCTTTCGGCATCCTTTCTGTTTGTCCGGTAACAAGTTGTTTGTGTGGAGGTGATGGTAGATCTCCTCAGACATAATGCTTGTCAACAGTTTCCACATTACGGACAGACATGTGATAGGTCTATAGTTGGTAACATCATTACCCTTGATTCGGTCTTTCATTATCAGAACTGTGGTACCTTTTGTCAACCACTCTGGTACCTCACCTGACATCAAGCAGTCATTGAACATGGTTGTCAGTTTCGGGTGGAGGGATGTTATATTTTTAATCCAATACCCCTGCACACCATCTGGTCCTGGTGATTTCCAGTTGGTTAGTTTTTTTGGCCTGCCCCTTAAGAGTTTCAACTGTGATACTCAAACCAGTTTGTTGGTGTGCCTGTTCACTAACCTCTGTACTGTCTCAATCAACACTGCCTGGTCATTATATTTAACATCCTGCTCCCATATTCCTCTCCAGAATGTTTTAGTTTGTTCCGCCTCAGGGATCAAGTCGTTGACTCTTTCTTTCCCTTCAAGCTGCCGAAACAACATCTTCTGGTTGTTGTCAAACATGCGGTTCTGTCTATACTGACTGACTCTGTTCTCGTATCGCCTGATTTTTGCACTCTTTGCTACAATGCGGTTGCTTCAGTTCCTCTATGATAATATTTAGCTTTTTCCTCCTAGTTTTTTACTTTAATTCCAGTCTATTTTTAGTGTCTATGTTTTTTAGTGTCCCATTCAGTAGGGACTCAAGCTTTCCAATGTCATTTCTCATTTCCCTGATTTGACCACTCAGTCGTTTTTTCAACCAAGGCTCTGATCTTTCTTGTTTGTTGTTTCTTCTGTCTTTAAACCAAGTAATTTCCTCACCGTATTTGCTGTTGCTTTGAGGATATTGTTGCACTGGTGAAGGCTCCTCGCCTCAAGGTATGGGATGACTTTGTTTACCTTAGCTGTTGTTTCTTTTAACTTTTTCCTGTCTACAAATATTAGGTTCATAGGTTTCCCACTATCATTGTTCAATTCATCTACCACTAAGTTTAGGATATCAACCAAATCTTGTCTTAGCCCGTCAGCATTCATCTCATCAGTGGCCGTATCTCTGCTCCAGGTATTATTTATTTCAGCATTCAGATCATTGTCTGCTTCGGATGGTTCCTCCGTTCTCTCGACCTCTTCACCTTCATTTCCCACTGGCTCGTTTGCCTGGCATACTCCACTCTCCATGTCCAACCTAATCTCTCAGCTCAGTTCCTTCAGTTCCAGCTCGCTTATCCACCCATTAGTTCTTATTACCCGAGCCTGCCCGGCCACTTTTTGTTCTTCTAATTTAAATAGACCAATCTCGTTCCAGATGTTATGCGTCCGTTTCCTATAGCCTTTCTCCTTTGGGTTACTCTTCAGGTAACATTGCATAACAGTTCTATTCAATTCTTTCGTCCAGTTGGTTCTGGTCCCTTTCCTTCTTCTTCTTCCTCCGACACCAGCAATTTTTGGTTGACAGCCAGGTCCCTGCTACTGAGCCAGGGAGCACCTGTTGGGTGAGAGTCTGTCACATGACATTCTAGTCTCCACTTCACCGTTATTCGAACTGTTTAGGTTCGACGTTTAAACACTCTTATCGAGGATTGGCGAATGTATGGTTACATAACCACCGGTGATTTCGTCACTCCCGGTGATTTTTGTGTGGCATTATCACGCTGTAGACGAACATAAATAAACAAACAAACAGGCAAAAAAAAACCCAGAAATGAATAAGAATAAGTTTCATTGTAATGTATTATTTGAATGTCTGACTTAGTTTTTCCCTTCCATTCTCTGTCCGTCTGTTTGTTCTTCTCTTCATTTTTCTTTTCTTTACGTTTTTCGTTGTTGCTGTGCTGCTTTGATTGTGATTTTTGTTTTTTGATTTTAACCGGGTCATCAATTCAGTATATTTTTATATTTTGATGCCTTCCTCTTTTAGTGGGGACACTACGATGTAGCAGGAGGTAGTGGGAGAGAATAGCGGCGGTAGTGATAATGAGGCAGTGGTGGTGGTGGTGGTTCTGTGCTAGTAGTACCTAGCAGGAGGTAGTGGGAGAGAATAGCGGTGGTAGCGATAATGAGGCAGTGGTGGTGGTGATGTGATCGTAGTACTGTAGTGATGGTGTTGAAGTTGAAGTAGAAATAGAGTTTGAGGCAACTTGACCGGAGTTTTTAGCATGGTGGTGTTGGTGGTGAAATTATCTTTAGCTATTAAGCTATTTAATCATTTTGCCATTTTCCTCCCTTTCCACTCCAACATTCCTGATCCAAAATTATATATTAATATTGTTTATTAATATTGTCTAGTGATACCGCCACCGTCCCCTTTCGTAAGTTAACAGATGGTAATGGGGGAATAGCGGTGGTAGCAATGAAGGAGTGGTGGCGGCGGTGATAGGATAGTGGTAGCAATGATGGATGGAGTGATGGCGGCGGTGACTATAGTGATGGCGTTGTCGTTACTGAGTTTTGTTGAATAGACTGTAGTTGTTTGATCGTTTAACCGGCGTATCTATGTGGTTAGTCGCGTATGTTTAATATATGTGTTGACATATTTCTTTAATATTGGAATTAAACATTTTGTGAAAACTTGAGACAATAATAATAGTAATTATTATTATTATGCTGGGATTGGTGGTGAAATTGCCGTTATCTGGCTGTTGTATTTAGTGTACACAGAGGGGGTGATGGGATAGGTGGTGCATCTAGTTTGTGGTGTTGGTGAAATTGCTGTTATTTGGCTGTTCTATATAGTGTAGACAGAAGGGTTTTCTTCCATTTATAACCATTTCCTTTTTTGAATATAAAATGTATAATACAAAATTAAATATTTGAGTGATATAACAGAATATTATGGATCCGAATTTTTCTGATGGTTGAGTCTGGTGCTTTATGCATCATTTGTACTAAGAATTGTTATTTCACAATTGATTTAAATATGTTAAAAATCAAAAACTTACGGGAGCGATTTCATAACCTTCTATCCACCATGTGCGTCTTCTTCCCTGATTGTTATTATTATTATTATTATTATTATTATTATTATTATTATTATTTTGTACGTTATCATTGCATCATTGAGCGGAGGTCTGTGGGCCTTGGGTATGTTCTGGTGGTGTGGTGGAGTGAGGGTGGATTAGGTCTTCATCTCACCTACATATGGTCTCAGTATATTATAATTATTATTATTATTATTATTATTATTATTATTATTATTGAATGCTATGGTTGACGGAGGCTCGGCTGTGTAAGGTATTGTAAATTTTGACCGCTATAACAATTGTAAATTGTTTAAAACTTTAACCAAATTGTAGACTAAAACACCCTCCTCCTCGTGAGAGGGGTCTTTCTGCCCGTTTTTTTGCCCTTCGGGTTTAAATAACCTCTTATTGGGGTTTTGTGCCCAATATTTATTTTAAACCCCAAAAAAACCATGGCTACGAAAAAGAATTTTCACAAGTCACTCCCACTCATTCCGTTTTCTTCTTCCTCAATCGTCACTACAGCAGAGAGAAGATTGTCTCTCTCCCTCCCTTCTCTTTCGCAAGCGACGCCAGTAAAGAAAAATGACGTGCAAAGCGTGCAACATTTCTCCACGACGATGACGACAGCGACGAAAAAGGTGTGTGGGAAATACGAAAACCCATTTCATTCGTCTGACGTCATGAATAATAGCAGTAGCAGCCGTAATAACAGCAGCAGCAGCAAGAGTGACAAGGAAAACAACAGTAGCAGCCGCAACAGCATCACCAGCAGCATAAGCAACAACAGCATTAGCAGCAACAGCAACAACAGCAGCAGCAGCTACAACAACAACAACCACAGCAACAGCGGCGGCGGCAGTAGTCGTAGTACCTGCAGCAACAACAAAAGTAACAGCAGCTCTGACGACAACAACAACAACAACAACAGCAGCAAATAAAAAACCAATCTCGTTTGCAGGTATCGCAAAGAACCTGGAAACCATCCTCATAACAAATGAGGAATTATAGGAAGCGAAGAAGATGGTGACGAAAACCGGACACAGAGCAATCTGCAAGGCAGCCGAACAAATTTTCGAAATCCAACAGCACTCTACGGTAACTTACCGAACAGTAAGCACAAAATCCCGTAGGGTTGAAAGATCCAAAGAGGCTAAAATACAAACAGCCTTAGGGTCTGTGTGGCAGCGGAAAACGGATATCACTCAAGGCAAGAAATATGCCACCGTAAACGTGCTTTTTGCAACACCCCAGGAGGCAAAGGCTCAATCCTTAGTGACCCTAAGGAGCGAGGAAATGGTGTTGGTGCCCTCCTACTGCGGGCAAAAAATTGTGAGGGTCAAACTGACCCACGTCCCCCCCCCACGGGATGGCCCCTTCTTGGCTGGCCGAGTCTGTCCTCGTTGGAATCGAGGACAAAACAACTGTACTGCAAGTACAGAAAATAGTAAGAGAAGATTGGGTCGGCACCTCCATTCAGATGTTAATCCAAACCAACCAGGAGTGCATCGAAGCTATCCCGGATGTGAAAGACTTCGATAACGACACTCAACTGCCCATAAGGGTTGAGGGCAAACGCCCGAAATGCTTTCGCTGTGGATCGAAGACTCACCTCAGAGCCTTCTGCAACGAGAAGACCCTGAGAAAGGAGAAAATCCCGCTCCTTCCGAAACCGGCTCCACGGCTACCAGCAACAGGACAAGCTGCAACCAGGAACGATACGTCCGTGGCACCCATACCTATGCCACGGAAATCAAGAACAGCACCAGCAGTGAAAGTATTAATAACAACAACAGCAATACCAACTGCAGCTGCAACAGAGACTCCACTGCAAACATCACCAACAACAACAAGTGAAAGAGTGGAGCTGGGACCCCTCCCCTACCTCACAGAATTGGACATGGAGTGTGAGGTGGGAGAGGGATGGCAAAAGGTCGCAAGAAGGCACAAACGCAGAAGCAGCGCAGAGACTCACAGCAGCAACACCACCAACATCATCACCACCCACACTAGCACCAGCATCACCACCGGCGACAACGCCACCATCAACAGCAACAACACCTTCAACACCAGCACCACAAGCACCAACATCGCAAACACAACAACAAAACACACACACCCAGCAACAACGACAAGAAAATAACAGAACCACACCCCACCCCCAGAAACACAAATGCACGGCAATAAATACACACAACAAGAAACTAATGACTTACATAATTTAAGACACAGACATTTCACAGCACGACTACATAATACCAGCACCAATCAAAGTGCCAAAGTACATAAGACTGGTAAAAATTGCACAGAAAAAATACACAAACATTAAAATGAAATTCCCCAACGCAGTTGGTGATTTTAGAGACCTAGGAGGGACTCTCAACCGGAGAGTATATTCGGACATACTCATAGAAGAGCCGACGACCAGCCGAAGGGACGATTCAACGGTCCCTCCACCAGACGATCAAGTGAAAAGGGATGGAGCAACCATCCTTCCTCTACAAAAAGTAAGGTAAGTGGTCTTTCCCATCTTTTCCACACCATTTTAAACATGACCTCACTCAGAATAGGCAGCATAAATGCGCGTGGCTTGGGGTCGTCATGGAAGCAGGGTCACCTGCTCAATGACCTCAGGTCACTAAACATAGATGTAGTGGCCATCAGCGAGACCAGCATCTCCGAAGCACGGGCTTTCGCACCGATTTTCGGCGGCTACGATGTGTACGCATCTCCCAGCCGTCCTGGTTCGGGGGAAGGGGTTGCTGTGCTTTTTCGGAGAGGTTTGGATCTCGCCATACGGGCCATCTTCCTGGACCCAGAGGGTAAGTTGGTGGGGCTGGACGTGACCAGCGGAGACCGGCAAGCTTTCAGGCTAGTGGCCGTCTATGCCCCGGCAGGAGCAGGGCGGCCTGATTTCTTCCGGCGTCTGGAGACCTTTCTTGGAACGTCCCGCTCTTTAGTGTTAGTGGGTGACTGGAAGGGGATCTTAGATGCACGCTGGGACTGTGTGGGATTAGTGGATAGAGGTGGAAGGTGCAAGAGCCTCACCAACCCTGCTCAGGCGTTTTGAACTGTCTCACAAGTACCGATTGGATTTCCCTAATGTGTCAAAGTGGACTTGGACAAATCGCATGGGGTCATCCAGATCATATCTAGATAGAGTATTTTGTAGGGAAATAGATAGGTCTAGCATAGGCTGTCCACAATTCAACATAGTCAGCTACACGGACCACAAATTCGTGATTTGGGTGCTTGACTTAGATAGGCTTCATAGACGATGACGCGGCTACTGGAAGCTAAACGCGTCCTTACCAGCGCACCAGGCCTACAGAACATTAGACGAGGCGCTTAGCAAAGGCATCGGCCGACGTGCTTGCGGTGAAATTGGCCCTTGACCAATTCTTCAATGCAAAGCATGAAAGCTGAGTTGTCAGAGCTAGGGTGCGTGCTCTCAGACACGAAGGGACGAAAGCCGTTCAATGGGCCCGAGTGGCGGAGGCGCGTCGTGGCAACAAAGCCACGATCCGGTCTTTGGTGGACCACGACGGGCGCATGCTACTCGATCCCGGGCAAATGTGTGAAGCTTTTCAGCGACACTTCGCTGGAGCTGTTCGCGGGCAGCGGTGGGCCGCGTCGAGGGATGGACTTTAGTGTCTATCTCGACGGAATGCCGCGGCTCTTGGCCACTGAGGAGGAGTGTTGCGAAAAGCTGATAACAGCCGCTGAAGTAGGGGAGGCAATGACTGGCTGCACAAGGGGTAAATCGCCTAGTTTGGATGGTCTCCCCTATGAACTTTACGTACAGATGCCAGACTTGTTCAGAGGCTTCTTGGCGGACGTCTACTGCAACTGGCAACAGAACGGGAGAATTCCCAGCTCTGTGAGCCGAGGAGCGGTGGCACTGCTGAGAAAGGATCCGAACAAGGGGGATAACGTGATAATTTCAGGCCCATAACTCTGCTAAACACAGAGTTCAAGATTTTGGCCAAGGTGCTAGCAAAGAGGATGGCGCTTGTCGTTGGTGGTCAGGTGGGATAGGCCCAGACATGCGCCATTCTTGACAGATCCATCCACGACAACCTTCACCTCATGCGATACATCGTAGAGAGGGTAGCTAGGGAACCTGGTACGGGTGGGTCCTTGATCAATTTAGATCAGTAGAAAGCTTTCGATAAGGTCGACCATATTTACCTAGCGGCAGTCCTGAGGGCGGCTGGTTTTGAGCCCGTCTTCAGAAGCTGGATCGCTGCCATGCACAGCGACATATACTCTGTGGTGAGAGTGAACGGTCACCTTTCGGAACCGTTCAACATCATGCGCTCGGTCCGCAAAGGATGTCCCCTCTCGTCCCTCTTGTGCGTATTGACTCTCGAGCCATTACTGCACAAACTGCAGACGTTGAGGGGCGTCCCGCGCGAACTAGGATACGGAAGATCCGTGTCAGCATATGCGGACGATCTCACCGTAGTGGTGTCGAACGCCAAACACATCGAGGCGATCGGCACTACACTAAGAGAATACGAAGCGGTGACAGGAGCAATGATCAACCAGGAAAAGTCAGTGGGCCTGCAGCTCGGCACCTGGAGAGGCAGGTCCATGCCGTCCAACAGCGTCGTCGGACACTGGACGGACGGACCGGTTAAACTGCTAGGGGTCTGGTTCGGTCCGGACCTCCAGACGGACAAAAACTGGGACGAGGTAACGAGCAGGGTGGCTTCTCTCACCCAGAAATGGGCGGAGAGGAAGCTATCCCTGAAAGGTCGAGCGGAGGTGTCTAACGCGTACATCGCGTCTGTCATCTGCTACCGCCTGACTGTCGTACCTTGTCCTAAGCCCCGGCTGACTGCGCTGGAGCGTTTGCTCTTTCGCTTTTTGTGGAAGGCACGCGCTCCGATGGTCAGGCGGTCCATCTGCTGTCAAGACCCGCTACGTGGAGAGCTGGGCATGCCGTGGCTGATGATGTGCAGACACGCGCTCAGGCTACGATATCTCTACCTTTTCCTCGACGGTGATCAGGTGTGGTCGCCGTTTGCTAGACACGTGTTTCCCCAGCTCGTTTCCTTGACGGAGCTGCAGTCCTGGGTCAAGCGAAGACCGAGAGGGAGCGCCTGGAGACTCGAATATCTGCAGGCGCTCACAGCCCTCGACCAATCGGGCAATGTGATCGGCGTTCTATAGAGGATTAGTGGAGGAGAAGAGCGACGACGTACTTGGGGAAAATCTAGGCGTCGACGAAAATAAACTAGCCAATCTCTTCGGAAGAACTTTCGAGCTGGGACCTATGGACAACTTCCAGAAACCTCTGGCCTGGCAGTGCTACCAAGGAGCCTTGCCAGTTCGGGATAAACTCTACAGGCATGGAGGTGCCGTCAGCCGGGCATGTCCGGGATGCGCGTAGGGCAACGAAACCGTCCTGCACGCACTCGTCCAGTGTCCGAAAATTGGTGACTTGTAGGTTTATGTCGAACACCTGCTGTCGCGCGTAGGATGGATCCGGCTATCACCTGAGTTCATCGTGAGGATTTCCCCGCCTTCTTCCTTTAGCCGGGAAGGGCAGGCAGTTTTTATCTGTCTGGTGGCCATGGCAAAAGAGATAGTATGGTTGACACGTTTGAAACGGCATAAGACGAGCACTTACCTCTTCGGTGATGCCCTGATTGACTTTTTCAAATTTCATTTGAAAAGGAAAATCAGAGTAGAGAGGGAAGTGCTCTCTTCCCAGCATTTTGTTGAAAGATGGGTGAGAGAAGCAAGAATGGCCCGAGTGAATGGGCCTACTCTGAGTACGTATATTTAAATTAAATGTGGAAAACTGGGAGAGGCCACTTGCCTTGGAGGCCAGGGTCACTGTGGCCTTTTACTGGGCTTTCTCCACAAATGTAGCTCCGAAGTCTCACCCCTATTGTGGAATTTTTCATTGTTATTTTTTGTTACATCCCCTGTTTCTGTTTTTACACGCAGAAATGTCCATTAGTACCGTCCTGTATTGTCCTGCACTGTCCTTAATGTCTACTTTATATAAACCCTTGTGGTTAAAAAAGAAATCATTATTATTATTATTATTATTACAGCTGCATTTATCTTGCTTTATGTTCATACAAGTTATCACCAAGTCACAACCAGTGACCTCAAGACACAACAAGGTCCGCTATGTTCAAGAAAGAACATACATACTCACACATGCATCTTTAGGTATTTAGACTTATGATGTACTTATATTGACAGAATCTTCCTTAGTATATGAGCAGTTCCCATTAGTACTATCTTTTGTATCTCTCCTATACGCGGGTTTCCTGGGATTTGTGACAAGTAATCCTTAGACCCCTTAGGTATCATTCCTACAGCGCCAACAACCACTGGTATTGTTTTAGTTCTCAATTTCCACATTTTTCCAATTTCTATCTCCAGGTCCTTATACTTGCTCAATTTTTCAAATGTTTTTATAGATACATTCTTGTCTATTGGAACGGACATATCAATTAGCAGGCATACCGTCTTTTTAAAGTCCTTCAGTATTATATCAGGTCTATTTGCATCTATGTTTCGGTCTGTTTGTATGCTAGAGTTCCACAAGATTGAGATGTGATGTTTTTCAAGTATGGGAGGTGGTGATGCTCCCACCAATTCTTTTGATGGGGCAGGTCAAAATGCTTACACATTATCCAACGTATGTATTGTGCAGCTCTGTCATGCCTGTTTAGGTATTTGTTTGGAGCTATAGGACTGCACATTGAAATTATATGGTCAATGGTCTCTGGTTGTTTTTTACATATCCTGCATAATGGGCTGCATCTATTTTTTATTATGTTGGCTTGGTAATTTTTTGTTGGCAGACACTGATCTTGTGCTGATATAATCAGTCCTTCAGTCTCCGATTTCAGTCCAGAGGATGCCAACCACTGATGGGTTAAAGTTTTGTCAACATCAGGATTGTTAGCTCGTTCTGGGTATTTTCCATACAGAGGCTTTTGTTGCCATTTCTTAGCCAGTTTCTGTAGCAGTTCTTTCTTTGCAGTTACTTTTACCTGCTTTGCTTTTTCTGTGTTTTCCATTTCAGCAGTAAATGGGACTTCTGAAATTTGTAGTCCATTACTGTATCTTTGTGCATCTTTTGTAATGGAGTATGATCTTTTGATGCTTTCGTGTTTCAAAACGAGTTTGATCATCCAAACATGTGATTCCCTTAGATATGTAGATAATCCAATTGTTGCAGTTTTCAACGCAATGTCTAACTGGATTAACCCACGTCCTCCTTTTTTCCTACGGAGATATATTCTATCTGTATCTGCCTTAGGGTGATGCATTCTGTGCATGGTAAAGAATTTTCGAATTTTTGTATCGAGCCTACGGATCTCTGTGCTTGACCAGTTGATGACATTGTAACTGTAGGTTACTACTGGTATGGCAAGCGTGTTTATGGCATCTATCCTATTCCTTGCATTCAATTCCGTTCTTAAGATTGCTCTTACTCTGCGGTAACATTCCTTCCTTATCCTTTCCCTCATTTTCGAGTGCTTGATTCCGTCTCCTTCACAAACACCTAGATATTTGTAAGTTTCCTCTTGATCAAGTTCTTATCACATTCCTCCGATGAAGATTAATGTCTGAACTTTTCAGCAGCTTTCCTCTGGTGAACGTTGCTTTGGCGCATTTATCTAGTCCAAACTCCATTTTAATGTCATCACTGAACTGCAACACAGTGGATAATAGACCTTGCAATTGTTCATCATTTTTTGCAAATAGTTTCAGGTCATCCATGTAGAACAAGTGATTAATGGTTTTGTCATAGACTTTATATCCATGTTTTGTTTCATTGAGCATTTTACTTAATGGTATAAGTGCGATGCAGAATAAAAGCGGTGATAAAGAGTCACCCTGAAAAATTCCACAATTAATATTATCTTCTCCAGCTTCCAGTGATTTTGTTTCACTATTCAAAAGGAGTGTCGTTTTCCATGTCTTCATACTGAATGACAAGAACCTCCTGACAACGGGAGATATTTTGAAAATCTCTAAACATTTTTCAATCCAACTGTGTGGCAACCTATCGAATGCTTTTGTATAATCTATCCAAGCAATTGATAGATTGTTGTGTCTATTATGACAATCTTCCAGTATCATTTTGTTAACCAAAAGCTGATCCTGACAGCCATATGAGCCTCGTTTACATCCTTTCTGCTCAATGGGAAATAGGTCATTTGTTATCAGGTGGTCATATGTATATTCAGTTAGGACTGATGTTAAAATCTTATACATTGTGGTCAAGCAAGTTATCGGTCTGTAATTTTTGGGATTGTTTGTCTCATCATTCTTCGGAAGCAGGAATGTAATGCCGTTAACTAGCCATGATGGTATCTTTTCTGGCTCCTTAACTATTTCATTGTAAAGTTGGGCTAACAGCTCATGAGACTCTGTGAAGGCATTTATCCAAATGTTTTGTATTTTGTCTTTTCATGGGGATTTCCATTTGCTGGTTCTTCTTAGAGCCAAACTCAACTGTTCAACTGTTATATTTTCCCATATTTGTTCCTCAAGGTGAGCTGTATCTTTCATTTGTCTGTCTATCCATGTTGCATGTCTATTATGAACTTTTTCTCCGGTCCAGATCTTTTACAAGAATTCTTGCACTTACTCCTTGGGTGGTATTGATTTAGCAGTTATTGTTGAATTACCAATTTTTCGGTAGACGTTTCTTTGGTTGTTTTTGAACATATTATTGTCCTTATAGAATCTAGATCGTTTTTCAAAGCGCCTTATACGAGCAGCTTTGGACGACACTTTTTGCTTGATTATTTCTATCAGCATGTCTGTGTCACTTGTTGATTTTATACTGTACTTTCTTTTCAATTTTCTAAGTTTAGTTTATTTAACATGTTCACCTACTTTATAGTTTGTTAAAATTTCTATGTCAGATCGGAGAAGGTTTATTTGGCGATTGATGTTCTCTTGCCAAGTAGATTTCTTGTGGGAATTCCTTTGTTTTTTCATCTTCACTCCACATAAGTGAGTGGTGACTTTAGCTGATGCATAATAGAGATGATTTAAATCAGTAATGTTCAGTTTGTTTGTGATGATAATCTTTTTTAGAATTATGTTAGTCTTGTGTATTATCTTTTGGTTCTGTTTGGAGTTTTGGATCTTAGGGAAGGTGTCTCGTTGCCCCATGTCAGATTCTTTCATTTTCATCCATTCGATCATAATTTCATCCTTCAAGTTGACAAGTTCATTCTCATTCATTTCTTTATCATTTGCGATCTCATTATTTTCATTTGGAGTTTCATCTTGAGCATGCACTCCCTCCACTTTTTCGATCCTTTCTTTAATTTGTTCTGTTGTCAGTGATTCCGCCCCAACCCTGGGATTCGAAGTGTTACAATTTACCTCGTTTTCACTGACACGTGTTTTATTTTCCCTTCGCTGACTTTGTGCTAATAGCTTGATCTGATCAATTTCTATATCAGTTAGTAACTTTTTTCTTACAATATTTCTTCGTATATTGGCTAGTTTGTTACTGTCAATATAGCCTATGTTTTCGGGATGTTTTTTTTTCCAGTTGATATATGTCTGTTCTGTATTCGATGTATTCGATCGGTAGTACATGGCAGTGTAGAAAGCATCAAGGACTTCTTTATTATCTTCCCTTGACCATTTTTCTCTCTTTTTCTTTGGATTTCTTGGTGGTGAGCATGGAGGGCCAACAGTAGGAGTATTCCGGTTATGGAAGGTCTCCAGCTACGAAGTGATGGGCAGGTTTGAACCATTAGCTGATTTTTCGACCCCAGTCTGGTTCCTGTCTGAGGGACGCGGCCCTTTTTGACCCGGGTGACGGCCGATCCGGTATGAGATTTTATCATTAGACATTTACTTTATTTTGTCGGGTTTTATCCTTTTCCGCCAAGGGGTAATCATTTCTTGTTACCACTTCTAGGACGATTGTCAACCAAGACTAGAAGGGTCGTCCTGCCCTAGAGACACGGCTATTCCCCGCCGGCTGCCATCCCGGTATTTCTTGGTCACGGGGTTTTCTTTTTTGTTGTTTTTTAAATTGTTATTATCATGAGTGGTTCCTTAATGTGAGCATTGCATGGCTTAAGAATGAAATCATTAATAATATAATATAACTTTTGTTGAAGTTGCCTGTTATTGTTTTGGTTATGTCGGTGGTGGTGCTGGGGCTTTTTCTATTGTTGGTGGGGAAGGGGGGAGCCAGCAGCAGTGCCATAGACGTTGACGTTTGGCCGGTGGCCGGGTCACTAAGTCAATCTATTTATATCTTTTATAATAATATTATTATTATTATTATTATTATTATTATTATTATACACACATACACACATACAGATAGCTTGGGGATTCCCTAGTTGAGGGCTACAGTATCCTATAATGAAGAGTGTTTTAACGTACTCTGGCGGTTGACTCAAAAGTTGTTTACTACGGTAGGTTTATTGAAGTGTAGTCCCTTGATAGTTCAGTGATCATAAATACCTGATTAGGTTTTCAAGCAATAAATAACTGATCTGACCCTAACAGTGATCTTCTATAGATATATTATAGATTCCGGGTGTGTGTATGTTTGTTTTCTTTCGTTTATTTATGATCTGTTCGGTGAAACATTATGTAACAGACATGAAACCTAAGTACTGAGATCAATATCATGGACCAAAACCCTTATAGGTGATGTCCCAGCATGGCCGATGTGTAATGAATGAAAATCGCAAAAGGATATATGAATGAAATAATAATATTAATATGAAGAATATTATATATATATCTAAAACAGAGAATGTCTGTATGTCTGTCTGACTCCCTAAACTCGAGATCCACACAAACATTACACATGTAATACTTATGGTCGTGTGAGTATTTTGAACAAAAGAAATTTTAAATTTTCAATGTCCTAGGAACAGCATTAGGCGCCGAACGTCGCACCCTTATAATATTTGTTTGTATGTTTGGCTTTCTGCATTACGACATTATGACGCTATCTGTGTGTGTGTATATATATATGTATATATAGTGTGTGTGTATATATATATATATGTATATAGTGTGTGTAACGTTTTTTCGAAATATTTCCTTCTGCGTTCACAGATTTATTTTTTTAGTTTCAGAAGATCCCGTTAAGGGTGAAAGCAACGATTCTTTGCTTAAACTTTAATCTGTTATTTTAATATATATATAGGCGTGTCAGAAAAGTTCCAGGACTGATGTCACAAAAGATTTATTTCAAACCCAAACTTCACACAAGGAGTTTTCTACTTCAAATTAATTCCCCTGAAGTATGTAACTGTAATCTTAGCTCTCTGCAGAGATCAAACTCTTTTCTTCATAATTTCATATACATGTCCTCTGTTTCAGGTCGTCAATCAATGAGCACAGAGCAACGAACAATTTGAAGTTTCTGGTACGGCTGGGGAAAACTCGGTCAGAAGCACTGGGATTGCTGCAGCAAGTGTATGGAGATGAGACGCTGTCACGCTCACGTGTTTTTGAGTGGTGCCAAGAGGTTTAAAGAAGGACGCGAGGACGTGAAAGATGACCCCAGGAGCGGAAGGCACTCAACAATCAGGAGAGTCGGCTGACTGTTCGACTGATGGTAAATGAGCTGGACATGAATCCGGAATGCGCCTGGAAGATTTTCACTGAACATTTGGACATGCGGAAAGTCTGCGCGAAGATGGTGCCAAAACTGCAGAAGGGTCGACAAATGCATGTGTGCCCGGACATCCTCGAACGTCTTGAAACCGAACCAGACTTGCTAGGGACAGTCATGGATCTTCGAGTACAACCCGGAGGGTACTCGATTTGAAGACGTGGGCGACATCAAAAAGGCCGTGACGACGGAACTGCGGGGGATCCCGGAAGAATCCTTCCAGGGGTGCATGCAAGTGCGGCAGAAAAGGATGGAAAAGTGCATTAGACTCCAGGGGGTTTACTTTGAAGTAGAAAATTCTTAGTTATCGAAGACAGAATTAAGTGAAAGAACAGGATCGCGAATACAAGCATCCGAAATGGGGTTCCTCCAAAGGGTTTTTGTACTAACGTTATCCGATGGAGTGCGAAGCTCGGAGATCCGAGTGTCTCTCCAGGTAGAGCCACTACGTCTCAGAAATGAATGTTCATATCTCCGATATTATGGGCCTGGGTTTAGATTGTTTTCAGGAAAGAATCGCTGGACAGATTTTATGGGTAAAACCAACCGGCAGGAGACAGTGTTAGACTCTAAGTAAGATTGTTGGATAACTTCCATAATCTTGCCAGGTCTCTCTTGGGGATCCAGCGGGATCAGTTGTAGACAGTGCCTCGGAGATAATCCGCTGGAAAGAATGTTTGAGGAATATTCCCCCACGACTCTCTCAGGAAGAAGAAGAAGAAGAAGAAGAAGAAGAAGAAGAAGAAGAAGAAGAAGAAGAAGAAGAAAACGACGACGACGATGAGGAAGTGTGTAACTAGATTCGCTATTTTGGATTACTTAAGAAATAATTGTTTCTACTTTTGGCACAAGGCCAGGAATTATTCTAATGCATTACTGGTACTTTATTTCACCGACCCCGTAAGGATGAAAGGCAAAGTTAACCTCGGCAGGATTTGAACTCAGACCATAAAGGGCCGTAACTCTTTGCTGCAAACCATGGCGACCGATTCTCTACCGATACTGCCAATCCACCAGCCTTCATTTAAGATTACTTAAGAAATAATTGTTTCTACATTTGGCACAAAGACAACAGATACCCAGTGCATTACTGGTACTTTATTTTATCCACCCCGTAAGGATGAAAGGCTAAGTTAACCTCGGGGGGATTACTTAAGAAATAATGAAGTACGTTGAGGGCTTTTAGGCTAAAAAAACACTGCATTATATAGGAAACTAGCAGAATGACCCGGCGTTGCTCGGGATTTGCTCTAGGGTTCCTATATATTTGATATATATTTATCCTTTGGGTTTGGGTTTGAAATAAATCTTTTGTGTCCTGGAATATTATGACACACCTCGTGTATATATATATAAGTATATATAATTATATATTCGTGTACAGATATTTTAGCATACTCAATAACAAAATATAAACAAACGTAATTATTTCACGAGGCTCGATAAGGATAAATATATATCAAATATATAAGAACCCTAGAGCAAATCCCGAGCAACGCCGGGTCATTCTGCTAGTTTCCTATATAATGCAGTTGTTTTTTAGCCTAAAAGCCATCAACGTACATAATTATTTCTTAAGTAATCTTAAATGAAGACTGGTGGATTGGCAGTATCGGTAGAGAGTCGGAGGCCATGCTTTGCAGCAAAGAGTTACGGCCTTTTATGGTCTGAGTTAAAATCCTGCCGAGGTTAACTTTGCCTTTCATCCTTACGGGGTCGGTGAAATAAAGTACCAGTAATGCACTGGGATAATTCCTGGCCTTGTGCCAAAAGTAGAAACAATTATTTCTTAAGTAATCCAAAATAGCGAATCTAGTTACACACTTCTTCATCGTCGTCGTCGCATTCTTCTTCTTCTTCTTCTTCTTCCTGAGTCTTATTCCTGAGAGAGTCGTGGAGGAATATTCCTCAAACATTCTTTCCAGTGGATTCTCTCCGAGGCACTGTCTACAACTGATCCCGCCGGATCCCCAAGAGAGACCTGGCAAGATCATGGAAGTTATCCAACAATCTTACTTAGAGTCTAACACTGTCTCCTGCCGGTTGGTTTTGCCCATAAAATCTGTCCAGCGATTCTTTCCTGAAAACAATCTAACCCCATGCCCATAATATCGGAGTTATGAACACTCAATTCTGAGAGATAGTGGCTCTACCTGGAGAGACACACGGATATCCGAGCTACGCACTCCATCGGGTAATGTTACTACAAATACCCTTCGGAGGAACCCCATTTCGGATGCTTGTATTCGCGATCGTGTTATTTCACTTAATTCTGTCTTCGATCACTCGTGAACACGGCCCGGAGATATTTGAACTTCTCCAGCATCTTCAGTTCTAATTAAGGTATTAAAATTCAGAATGCCTTCAAATTTAAACCTTCAAATAGTCCTCCCGGCACTTTAACAGAAACTTAATTAGAACGACGTCAACTTTTTTCTTCAGAGTAATGATGAATTCAAGTGCAATTAAAGATCAATTTCTCGTTCGTTTAACTACAACATTTTTCCTATCCTATTTTAATTTGTTTGGGCCACTAATCCACATTTTGATGGTAGAAATTAGATGAAAATAATTATTTCATTTTATTTTAACTCCAGCATGTAGCTGGGAATTGATACATATTATATTTCTCATTTCTTGTTATTTCAGAATAATTTTAAAGAGTAATTTGAAAATACTTCCAAACAATCAAGAAAGGATTTTCTTTTAACCTCCTGGCTTAAATAAAGTTAATGATTAGATTTTTAATTGTTGCCTTCCCTTTCTAGATGAATTTAAAACTATATGAGTTTGTTCATTAAAGATTTAACTTGTTTTATATAATATATATAGATATATATATACAAGTCGGCCACCAGCCCTATACCTTAACTTTATTGCAATCCAAGTTTTAAATTAAACATCTGTCTTTCGTATCTAAATCTACTAAAATCTATATCAAGTTTACTCCCTTTAGTTAAGGGTTTTACAATTTCAAATATGCTCATCGTTACTTACTAATTCATCGCTATACTTAGCAGATGTTGCTGATAATGTGGATTCGAATTCAAAATTAAAGGCATGTGGTTTAAGGCTGATGTTCACTGTAATTTTAACAATACTCCCACTAAAATCAAATTTGGCGTTACTATCGAATTCTGTGGAAACATATTTTCTGGCACCTGGTATTTCCTGTTCTCCTATAGCTTCCGGGTCCGGTACAATCTATTTTAAGCTAAAATTAAATTTTCTGACAAAATCGTCCATATTATGAATAGATTCATCAACAGTCACAAAATATAAATTTGTTTATAATGAAACGTTTGACCGCATATCTTACAAATTGTATTCAAAGTCCAATCATACCTTTACTTTCATATTCCTATATACGGAAATACCCTAACAGGTAGATATTCCAGAGATGAGATATTTTGGATTATTCGCCACATCTTTAATGTTACCTTTAACCGTTTCGTTGGCTAGGTATATTGCAGCTAATATACTTTCTTCTTTTTTCCACATACTCAAGAATTTTTTAAATACTGTGCAGGGAATATCAAATTTCCATCAATAAAATAGCAAGACTTGGCTATAAGTTTTTAAGTTTCATAAGATTCTAAATCTACGTTTTATTAGATATATTCGTAAAGATAGCGATTGTCTATGCTTTTCAATGCAGAGCATAATTTATCGTCCTTATTTAAGAAAAACGATGTTGGTTTATGTCTGTATTTAACAAGTTTGCTGCCCGAATGTCATTTTAAATTTGTTGTTTTTTTATGCTTTTGTTTGATAAATAGGTGAGGGAAATAATGAATAAGAGCAAATAATAATCTTTACTTGCCAAACAACTTACGATACAAAATTATACATTACATTGTCATCATGCTACTAATGGATTCAAATAAGTGTTATCTTTATATTGTACTTCTCCATATCGGTTAATGTGTTATTACTGATAGTTTTCTTTTATTAGGCGTAACATTATTTTAGACGCATTCCCAACCATATTGAAAAGGGCAAGATATTTAATAATAAATTTATACGGTGAAAGAATGGTATTTAACTAATGTATTGGTACGCAATGGGGCCCACCCACAGCGACGGCCGAGAGAATGGAGAAGGCGTTTCCCCGGAGGTAGATAATCCTGATAGATAAATTAGAACAAATCTTATAAAATAACAAATATTAATTTAATTGTATAAAAAGAGAAACTATCAAGCACAATTTATTTTAAGCTGCCAGTATTCACATATTATCTCCAACTACGGTATATTTCAAATTCCTACGACTGATGTAGTATCCATCATCTAACTCGGTTACAGAGTGAGACAAATCTATTGTTGTAATATTTCCCAAGGACCGGAAGGATTTTCTTGGGTACAAGAAATAGGCCACAGAACATAGCATAAAAGACGCTGTAAGAATTCGAAATGAATTTCCTTTCCCTTATAAAATTCTGTATCCACATGTTCGTCCTAATTAATCAGTGTATTTATTTTTTGAAGAACGAAACACTTAGTCTAATGTCATTTATCAGTTGGCAGAAATGTTGGAGCGTCTGCCAGCATCATGTGCACTATATATTCTGGCCCTTTTAGTTCTGAGTTCAAATCCAATCGAAGTCAAATTTGCTTTTCATCCTTCCGAAATAAATAAAATCAATTAACAGTAAAGTACTGGGCTCGATTTACTTGACTTTCTCTCTCCCAAATTGATGGATTTGTAAGTATCCTATGAGCTAATATTTATTCTCTTTTTGTGATATAACTGATATAACAAACTTATAAACGTTTCAGGATTAAATATTTCAACCTTATCCCATTATTTAATGCTTATTCTTAAGCAGGGTATTAATTATGGAGATTTCAAGCGTTAGAAATACTAGTTACCAAAAATATATAATTTGATGGACATATATCCAAGTCAAAGCCTTTTGAAACGGATTACTCATTAAAATCTGTAAACAATTTAATGCAGATAAAATATGATTTGAAACAGAATTTCGTGGGAGGTGATATTCCTACCTAATTCTAATGATTGTAAGCCTATCCGGGAAAGGGAGGACTGGTATATTGAAATAGCTGCATAGTATATATATATAAATTCATTGTTTCAAAATAATGTTATTTATATGAGGGTGTGTTTAGTAATATTGCTGAGTTAGATCCAAGCCATGTGCTATGAGCTAACAAATCACGTTTTAAAACTATGATATGAGTTTAAGAATATATTAAATTTGCAGAGAATTGTCATGTATTTCCCTTGAGTAAAATAAACTTTAATCACGCTTCACTTATTTCTATTATTGAACACATTTAACGAGACACTAATTACAAGATTAAATTGCCTCTTATTTCATCCAATTTATTACAATACGATTAATTCAGTGTGAGTTTTAATAAGCTGATCTCATCATATAGATTAAGTTGCGTTTAAGCCAATAGATTCCAATATCTAATTATTTCCCTAATGAAAATTTTGATTTAATGAAAGAACAGCCAAGATACATTCTCACTACTGATTATACTTTCTGAATTTTCTGAATATATTTAAAACTTTTATGAGTGTATTATCTATATAGAATATGACGATTCTTCATGTGACTTACTAGATATATGGTGACTAGCTTTTCAAGCATATTGCTGCATTTGTACACGTGTCCTATTCCTCACCCAGCATGGCCTTCCTCCGAATAGACAGCATAAACGCATGTGGTCTGCGGTCGTCATGGAAGCAGGATCACTTGCTCAACGACCTCAGGTCAATGAACACAGATGTAGTGACCATCAGCGAGACCAGAATTTCCGAAGCACGAACCTTCGAACCTTCGAACCGATCTTCGGCGGCTACGCATCTCCCAGCCACCCGGGAGTGAGGAGGCGGAGTTGTTGTGCTTTTTCGGAGAGGCTCTGATCTCGCAATACGGGCCACCTTACTTGACCCAGAAGGCACGTTAGTGGTGCTGGACGTGACCAGTAGCGAAGGCAATACTTTGAGGCTAGTAGCTGTAGACGCCCCAACAGAAAGCAGGACGGCCAGATTTCTTCAGACGTCTAGAGACACTTCTGGGAATGTCCCACTCTTTAGTGTTAGTGGGCGACTGAAACGGTGTCATAGATGCACGCTAGGATTATGTCAGACAGTTGAAAACGTAGATAAGGGAGGAGGGTGTAAAAACCTCACTAACCTGCTTAGACGTGTTCAACTGTCTGACAGGTATCGACTGGATTATCCAAATGTGCCTATGTGGACATGGGCAAACTGCATCGGATCATCCAGATCGTATCTAGATAGGCTATTCTGTAGGGAAACAGATAAGGCTAGTGTAGGTTGTCCACAATTTAAAGTAGCCGACTACATGGACCACATATTTGTGATCTGTGAAGTCGACTCAGATACACTTCATAGGCAAGGACCCGGTTACTGGAAGCTGAACGCGTTGTTCCCGGTGCAGAAAGCTTACATAGAGAAGATAAACGAATTAGTTAAGCGTGCATTGACGGGTGCGATCGTCAACAACAGGTGGTGTTTTACTATTTAAAAGGGTAATTAGAGTAGAATCGATAAGGTTTAGCAAATCAGTAGCAATAGTGGAAAATAGAGTAGAGGGAGAGCTATTTAGAAAGCTAGAAGAGGCGTTTAGGACTAAAACGGGCGCATGTTACTCGAACCCGAGCAGATGTATGAGGATTTTCAGCAGCACTTTGCTCAACTGTTTGGGATGAACTTCAGTACCGATGGATTGCCGCAGCTCTCGACGACCGCGGCGCAGTATTGCGAAAGGCCGATAACAACAGGTGAAATACGGGTCTGAAAGCATGAGGTTCGGATGGACTGCCCTACGAGTTTTATGCGTACATGCCAGACTTGTTCAGTGACCTCTTCGCAGATGTCTACTGCAACAAGCAGCAGAACGGGAGCATTCCCGTTTTATTAGCCGGGGAGAAGTGGCGTTGTTAAGAAAAGACCCGAACAAGGGGGACGTTATAGACAGCTTCAGGCCCATATCTCTGAGTCCAAGATTTTGGCCAAGGTGTTGCGACAAGATAAGCAAGAGAATTTTGGCAACTGCACCCTCAAAGTGACCCAAACACTGCGATTGGTGCGGATGCCAGTACAAACTTATAAAGATATTAGGGAGAGCTTTTCTGACGAAGTGGGAACCCCTAATCTAAAAGCCACGAGTAGGCTCCTAAAAGGGTACCCAGACGAAACCCCACCAACCATAGAGGTCAAACCATCCGACCTCCACAAGACTCCGGTGGGTAAGTAAACCTTTCCTCTCTCATTTAGCCTACCAACATAGCCATATTAAGAGGAGGATGTTTAAATGTTCGTGGCCTGGGGTCATCCTGGAAGCAGGGTCACCTGCTCAATAACCTCAGGTCTCGAGAAATGGATGTAATTGCCGTCAGCGAGACCAGTATTTCCTACACGCTGCTGGCCGTCTACGCCCCTACCGGGACCGGATGACCGGATTTCTTGAGGCGTCTGGGAGCCTTTCTGGGTACGTCTCGCCCTTTACTGTTAGCAGGGGACTGGAACGGCATCTTAGACGCACGCTGGTATTGTGTAGGAGTAGCTGATAGGACCGGGGGGGGGGGGGGGGGGCAACAGCCTCAAGTACCTGATCAAACAGTTCCAACTGCTGACAGGTACCGACTAGATTTCACGAATGCGCCAGTGTAACCTGGACAAACCATTTAGGGACATCTAGATCGTATTTAGATAGGTTTCTAATTAGATTAGTGGATAAAGATAGTATAGGGTGCCCACAATTACATACGGTCGCCTATTCAGACCACAAGTTTCTGATCTATATTGTCGACCTAGATAAGACCCGTAGGTTAGGACCTGGTTACTGGAAGCTGAACATGTTGTTTTCGGCACGTGAGGCTTACAGGAAACGGGCCAACAATTTAGTTAAGCAGCAGTTGACGGGGAAATCGTCATAAATAGATGGTGGAGGCGCTCTCAAAAGAGAGGTATTAGTAATTTCGTTAGAGTTTATCAAAGAAGTAGCGTTAAAGAAGAATAGAAAAGAGAGGGAGCTGACAAATAAGATAGACGAGGCTATTTGTAGTGGCATTGCAACTGATATACTAGCGGCTAAAATGGCATTAGACCATTTCTTCAATGCGAAACACGAGGGTTGCATTGTCAGAGCTAAGGCGCGTGCTCTGAGAAACGAGGGAACCAAAGCTGTTCGATGGGACCGCGTCTCAGAGGCGCAGCTGGTAATAAAACCACAATTCTGTCTTTGACAGACCGAGACGTACGAGCTGAGCGATTCCAGCCGAAAATGGGAGGGCTTTCGCCAGCATTTTGTTCGGTTGTTCGGGGGAAGTGGTGTTTCAGAAATGGTGGCGGACTTCAATCCCTACCTCGATGTCTTGCCGCAACTCTCGACTGCCGATGCTGAGCACTGCGAAAGGCCGATAATTTCAGCCGAAATTCAGGATGCCCTTGTCAGCTACACGAGGCGTAAGTAACCCAGTTTGGATGGTCTGCCCTAAGAGCTGTACGTGAATATGCCACACTTGTTCTCCGATCTCCTCGAAGCGCTCTATTGCAACTGGCAGCAGAACGGGAGTATTCCCAGTTCTGTATTGACCCTGATAATGAAAGATGAGAACAAGAGGGACACATTAGATAAATTGAGGCCTACAATTCTGCTCAACGCAGAGTTTAAGATGTTGGCCAAGATGTTAGCGAAGAGGTTGGTGCTTGTCGGAAAAGTCGGTGGGCTTGCAACTCGGCACCTGGAGATACCGTCCAACAGCGTTGTTAGCCCCTGGCCGGACAGACCGGTAAAGTAGCTTGGGGTTTGTTTCGAGTAGACCTCCAATTGGATAAGGATTGGAACGAGGTGACGAGCAGGCTAGTCGGTCTCACCCAGAAATGGGCTGCAAGGAATCTAACACTAAAAGGTCGGGTGGAGATAGCGAACGCGAACATTGAGTCCGTCATATACTACCGCCTGACCTTCGTCCCTTGCCCCCGTCGCGTGTAGAATGGATCTGGCTATCGGCTGAGTCCATAGTGAAAATCGACCCACCACCTTCTTTTGGCCAGGAAGGGGAGGAAATTTTCCTCTGTCTGGTGGCAGTAGTGAAAGAGGTTGTATGGTGGGCCAGACTGAAAACAGACAATTTTCTTTCGGCCAATCCCTCATCAACTTTTTCAAATTTCATTTCGAAAGGAAGATGAGGGTGGAGAGAGAAGTGCTGCGCCCCATTTGCTGAAAGGTGGCTGATTGTGGCGAGAATGGCCCGTGTGAGTGGGCCTACTCTGATCATGCGCCAGTTGGCTGCTGTATTTGAGGGCTATAGGGGTGCCCTTCCCTGGTGCCCTCGAAGCGTGGGGTGGTTCATGATTGGTGAGGTACCTGAATCACTCTGGGTGGTTATCCCCACCGATTGGGGAATTCTCGTTGTATTTTTCTTGTTATTTTGTTATTGTTATTTATATTTTTACACGTTTTATATGCACCCCCCTCTTGTCCATGCCTAGTGTATCGTCTCCTATATGTCGCCCCTTTTGACCAAAAAATGAAACTATTATTCTCCTCATCCTCCTTCTTCCTCATCCTCTTCATCTTCTTCTGCCAACACCAGCACCACCACAAACAACAACAACGACACTACCACTACTACTACTACTACTATTACCACCACCACAACCACCACTACCTCTACAAATACTACTAATGTTACTACTACTACTACTACTACTACTACTACCACCACCACCACTACCGCCACAAATACTACTAATGTTACTACTACTACTACTACTACTACTACTACTACTACTACCACCACCACCACCACTACCTCCACAAATACTACTAATGTTACTACTACTACTACTACCACCACCACCACCACAACCACCACTACCTCCACAAATACTACTAATGTTACTACTACTACTATCACCACCACCACCACTACCTCCGCAACTACTACTAATGTTACTGCTACTACTACTACTACTACCACCACCACCGCCACTACCTCTACAACTACTACTAATGTTACTACTACTACTACTACTACTACTATTACTACTACCACCACCACCACCACTACTTCCACAACTACTACTAATGTTACTGCTACTATTACTACTACTTCTACTACTACTACGACGACGACTTTGCAAAGGGATTGTCGACTATGTCGGGGGATGCAGCCCCATTACTAAAAATATATCAGCGATGAAAAAGCAATAAATAATTAAAAATACATACAAAGAGGAAAAACAAATAAGTGAAATAGAAATACAGAGGGCAAAAATATAAACATACAATGCGTAAATCATAAAGATATCTTAGAACATACAAATGAAATAATAATTATAAAATTCAATATCATACCCAAGAGTGTCTGCGGAATACTGACAAATAATACCCAAATCGGAACTACAAAACGAAAATATGAACAAAAGTGAATACTTGAAAGATTTAAGAACAGAAAATTGTATAAATGAAAATATTGAATATGCCAATATTCTAAAGGTGGAAATAGTTCACCGAATTAAAGTCGATAGAAGATAACAGTATGAACCTACGAAAGATACTCCTAAAATAACATGTAACGCTAAAGTATCAACAATGATAAAGAAATCTATACTGAAATGAAAATAATCTTAGAGCTTGGAAACAAATATCTATAAAGATCTAAACCAATCAAAGTACATAGGAAACAAAATAAATATAAGGTGATTAAGAAAATAAAAATACCCTAATCTTAATCAAATAAATTACAAAAATACAATGTAAAAACAAAAATGCGGCAACCAATAAGAAGTACGCAAGACAATTAGAAGTACACAAAACCAAAGAAAAACCTAAAGCAAGAGATTTTCGCTCAACCACAAACCTGTTGTTATTATAAAATACTGCAATTATTTCGTTAAAACAAGCAGGTCGACTCCAATGTAAAACAATAAAAACAATGAGCCTTTAAATCCAAAGGGAAATCAATGCACTGTAAACGGTATGAAGAATATATTTGGAATTGGGTACGTTCAGAACTTGAATAACCGCGAACAATAATGTAAAACAAAAGCAAGTGACACATCTGAACAATCGGTAGAGGGTAGAATGTTGCTGAGATGCGAAATAAAAAAAAATAAAAATGAAAACCCGAAGAAATGTATAAAAACTCGAAAATGAAACCCATTTGATTTTAGTTAAATAGTAGTGCTATTCCAGTTACTAAATTAAGGGGCAATATATCTAGAAAGGAAAAACATGGAAGACGAAGGATTTGCGTAGATTCACAAATCTCTTATATATGTAAAATATTGGTGTTATACACCAGAAGTCTCCACTGCCAGTGGTACGACCGCAAACATATCGGAAAGCGAATCCTCAGCCCGACGTGCAGTACAACCTGGGTCAGTCGGAGACTGCACCAGGTTGCGGCTGCAGAAAATTTCGTTGCAAGTGGCATCCCAGAGGAGGGGTTTGCCACCACGGAACGGGAAGATGGTCATGCCATGTGGCCTTTTGCCGTACCCTCGATCCAGCCCCACCGGCTCGATTTGGGAAGGGAAGCCTGCAGCATCCAAGCCATGTTTTAATGACCTCGTTGAGGGCAGCATGGTGGGGAATGCGGCCGGCACTGTGGCGACAGGAAAGCGAGTGGAGGCCGAAAGAGTCCACCGTAGATTGATTATGATAATGTTTTTGGCATTATCATAATCAATCTACGTAGATTCATTATGATAATGATTGCGTAGATTGATTATGATAATGTTTTGGGCAAGTTTCTTTTTAAGAATTACCCCTGGCCGATGTAACATTGGAACAAAGTAGATATATCAAGCATACCTTGAAAACATAACAAGCTTCTTGCAATTATAAAAAAAAACAGGAATTATTTAAAAAAGATTCATCTCTATTAGAAGTGTTATATTCTAAGTTAACGCCGTGCTTGCTATTAATCCATTTAACTAACAGAACATAATTTTTTAAAAGGCTTTGCCAAAACATTAATCTATTTATTTTGTGTATATATAGATGGACTACACTGTTCCTTATGGGACTCGTCATCAGTAGAAGTGATGTGCAATCGCACCAAAACAATTCTAAATAGATGAAAAGTAATAAATATAAATGATTTCGAAATAACACAAGTTTATGGAAACTTAGAAATAAATGAAAGGCATAATTAGTAGGATTAAATACTCGATCTGATATTGTAATAGATAATAATTATACTACAGCCAACTGAAAACTAATGGAATAGACAAAATGACATGAGGTATGTTTTCATCATTCAAAAGCCTGCAGATATATGTTTGTCACAAATACAGAAATAAATATTTAACAATAATGCAAGATCTACATCTTTCCGACAAAATATCTTGTCAAGAGTAATTGGGCACTACTGTGGGAAACCGTAATATAATTATCCATCAATCCTTAAAAACCAAACTGAAACGTGAATTACGAAACATACTGAGACTTTTGCCAGAAATGGTGGCTATAACAGACATGACTAAACAATTGATAAAGAACGAGGATAAAAAAAAGAATTACCTCTGGCTACAAATATTGGACGTAGAGGTGATACTAATAATTGTTTCTGCTTTTGACACAAGGCCAGCAATTACCCAGTGAATTGCTGGTGCTTTATTTTATCGACCCCAGTAAGGATGAAAGGCAAAGTTAACCTAATAATGTTTTCATTGTTGCACAAAACAACATAGTCAGTACCGCAACTACGAAAAGGCACACATTGTAGCAGATTTTTAAAGATAACTGTAGAATAAACTTATGTTGGAACCAATTAATCAATCACATTGTTTATGGTATTAAATAGGTATATGTCTCCCACTATGAATAAGCAAGAAGGAAAGGTTTGTGCGTGAAAACGGCGAAGATTTCTTACAGAAGAACGCTACTAATATTATTAAAAAAATGAAATAGTTCGCATAGACATATCTTTGGATTTGATTAAAGTTTTTTTGGGGGTGGTGTCTGGCATGAATTGACCTCTCCTCATCACGTAAGATGTCTTCATGCACAACATTTCTGATTGTTTTTTCTGACACACTACAATTTTTTGCAATTGACCTCATTGATGTTCCTGGATTGTCATCAATGTTTTGCTTAATTTCCTGAATAAATTCAGATGTCCTGATAGAATCAGATTGTTTTGAATGTTTTTAACGTTTTGATACAGGTAATACGCTTCCATCTTCTTTCTCTAACTCACACCGTATCTTGTGTACAAAAGATCTTGCAACTTTCAGAAAACGAGACATTTCTAAATCACTATGCTTAGTCTTCAAAGCCACGATCACAACATGCCTTTTCATTAGTAAGCATAGTTATTTTCATAGTTATTTTCTGAAAAAGAAGTTCAATAAAGATTAGTCAAATTAAATAATGACTAAAAATGCATGTGTCCTCAAATACCGTCCGCAACCAGTATGTAACATCGCAGAAGTATTATTACCTCAAAAAGATGGCAAGTTGGGTTTTCGGGCTATATGAACCACCAAATTTTATCATTACGCGAAGACTATTTCAGAAACCTATCATCTACATATTTTCCTTCTCAATTACATTTTAACAGAAATTAAATGTCTGGTAGTGGTTTGATTGAATACTAGAAAAAGAAAATTACATCAAAATTTTAATACGTACATGTAATCCGTGTTTCTATTTTGTCACTAAAAGGAAAAAATGAGTTACGGGAAGGAAAACATTGTACAGGGTAAATTGAAGCTTAATTTATTTTATTTATTGATGCAAATATTTGTGACACTTCCTAGGTTCCTCTACAATGGTAATCTCAATTGTAGACAGGACTAGTTACTTGGAGATGAAAGTTCTTTCATAAACTACTAAACAATATATAAAAGATAAAGAAAACCGGCAAATAAGCATAAAAAGTGGTAGTGTATGAATGAGTGTGATGAATCTGCTGCGTTAGTTTTAACGTTCATTGCATGGTATTGAATATATTAATAACATATTAAAAATAAATTAAAGGAAATGAAAGCAATCGGCCACATTAAACTTGGTTAATAGTTAAATACTGGTTCGTTTATTTCTTTGTTTTGCATTTTAATTTTAGAAGAATATACAGTAGCCGATGTATACTGGCATAGACAATCTTTATAATGTTTAAGCATTCATGTTCGATTTCACAAACATATATAACCGATTTTAACCACGCACATACACTCACACTCACCCCCACCCCCACCCCCCAAACACACACACACACATACACACATACACGCACACACACACACATATATATATATGAATCAATTTAATCATAAATATGACTAGATTTATGTAAACACACGTTCGTGTCTCTCTCTCTCTCTCACTCTCTATCTCTCTCTATATATATACATATACACACATATATGTATGTGTGTGTGCGTGTTTCTGTGAGTATGTGTATGTGCGTGTGCGCATCAGTTATTACGAGATATAGAGTTAATTATTTGTATAATATAACCATTACAATGTATGGTAGAAACAAATGAGTGAAAACAGAAATAAAATAACGTACACAAAAACAGAAAATATTCATTATACACTTACACCTTAAACTTCGACAGTTGGGGGTCTAAATGATATATGCGGGAGCCGAGTTGATCTAATTTACGTAGATACATAGTGCCAAAGCGGTTAGTACTATACGTAGACAGGCTTTAATATAATTGTTTCCACTTTTGACACAAGGCCAGTAATTAACCAGGTCATTACTGGTACTGCATTAATATAATGATGAAATTTACGTTGTGAGTTCAACAACCACTGAGATCAACTTTGTCTTTTACCCTCCCAGAGTTGATAAAAGAAAGTACCAGTAGTGTACTGTGTAGATGTAATTGATTTCCCCTTCCGCAAAATTGTGATAGATAAATTGTGATAGCGAATCAATTTAATGCTGTTCGCGTTTATTGTTAACAGAGGGCTTTAGTTTATATATGATAAGTGTATTTTAATTCTTAAATGTCTGATGATTTATGCAATTCCTTCGATGTTGATTTTGAGATTTTGACTGTGACATTTTTGTAGATGTATCATAATAAAAGAAGTCCTAATGAAGACGATAACTTTAATCCGGATGCATGATTGACGAAAAGTGCTTGCAAGTTAGGATCCGTTACAGAAAACCCCTCCTCATTCCATCTTATCACATTCCATGTTGTAACGTCATGCGCATATCTTATGTAGAGATCGTCATATATTATGACACTATCATTTGATCTCGCCAATATTCAAGTGAGGTGATGAGATCTGAGTTTAGAATTGTACAGGACAAATTTATGATGATATTATCTGAAAGTATATAACATCACTCGCATATATTTCGCATCATTAATCTAAATTATATTGTTTTGTGTACTACATAAATGCAAAGACACACACAAGGCGCACACATACACACGCACATACACACACATACACACACATACACACACACGAACACACAAACACACAAATACACACTCACAAACCTGCTTTCAAAATTGCATACATACCTACATACTTCATGATCATCAACATCATCCACCAACCATTTTCTCCGATAGCAAGGCTTAGACGGGAGACTGCATCTATATTTCAAGCAATCACATGATCTACTGATGCATTTTACTATGGTACCAACACAAGGGAGGTTGTCATATTCGGAAATATATGTGAAGGATAGGTATAATTCCAACAATAGCAGGGTTGTAGTGTCTTCTTAGATGCTGAAATTCGTATGTATCGACGTACTGAGGCACAAATAACGTTGTTTATTTGAGGAAACATACACATACACAGACATATATATATATAAACATTGACACACAAAACAAAATTAGTTTACATTATATTTTCTATGCAGGGCGGTGGATTGGCAGTATCGGTAGAGGGTCGGACGCCATGCTTTGACGCATAGAGTTACGTCCCTTGCCATTCTGACTTCAAATCCTGCCGAGGTTAACTTTGCCTTTCATCCATACGGGGTCTATAAAATAAAGTACCAGTAATACACTGGGTATTTGGTGCCCTTGTGCCAAAAGTAGAAACAATTATATTTTCTATGCATACGCAGATATGTGTATAATTATTATTATATATCTCTGTCTTTATTCCTCTCCCTTTCTCTCCCTCAGCATATATATATATATATATATATATATATATATATATATATATATATATATATTGTCAAGCTATTTAAACGTATGTTATTACTCTGAGGTCCTATCTTATCGAGTGCTTTGCTAACTCATCATTTCATATAAGTAGGCCGAATTTACTTGCAAACCGCCAGAGATTCGATTTTACTGATTTCCAATTATATATATATATATAGGAAAAGTGTCAGGACCCCGACGGCTGAACTCTGGCCGTTTTGGCAGCTAGATCCGAAATAACCCACCAGTGTACTCTGGGTACGTATGGTCCACCTGGTTCCTGACCACACTTTCTTTGTTATTCTCCCTATATATATATATATATACACACACATATAAATATATGTATATATAAATATATATATATATATATATATATAGAGAGAGAGAGAGAGAGATAGATAGATAGATAGATAGATCAATTTCTTTATTAGCCACGAGGGCACAAAAGAAGGGGACACATACAAATGAGGAGTTTACATGTAGGTATATGAAAATAAAACTATTAATAAAAATAACAAATAACAATTGAAATCCCAATAGGCGGGAGGCGTTACACAGGGTTGTACACACCCCGAAAAAATGTAGTCCCCTCCACTCTTCCTCTTTTTCCTCAACCTACAGGCTTATATAGAGAGGAGACCCAACTACTCGGGCCATCTTTGCCACATTCACCGACCTTTTATAAAATTTGCTTGGGTACAACACCTCTGTCTCCATCCTGATTCTTCTTCCAAAATGATATTTGAAAAAACGAATCATTTTTTTGCCGGAGAGAGAGGTGTCTGACCTCAGCCCTTTTAACCTCGTCCACCATATAACCTCTTTCACCATGGCCATAACACATAGGAAAACCGCCTCTCCCTCGTTTTCGAAGGAGGGTGGCGATTTGATCATGACAATGGACTCGGTGGTCAACTGGATTGGACCTACCCGCGACAATAGTCGGTCTACATAGCCCCACAGTTCTGTAACTCCCGGAAAGTGTACAAATGCGTGCGCGACGGTTTCCCCGTCTCGCACGCATCTCGGAGAGATCTTTTTAGAAGGGTCCCTGTCCGGGCGCCCGTGTCTGTAGAGCTTGTCTCGAACTGGTAGAGCTCCTCGGTAGCACAGCCAGGCCAGGGACTTTTGGAAGTTGTCCATTGGTCCCGGGCGGAATGTCCTACCGAACAGACTGGCTAGTTCGTCCACCTCTACGCCCAGAGTTTCTCCGAGCTCGTGTCGCACTTGCTGGGTAACAACCCTCTATAGAAAGACGAAGTGAAGTTTCCACTGATCGCCGGGTTCATTGGCCAGAAGACTGTGAGCGCGTGAGCACATTCGATGTGCCAGTCGCCCATTTTCATCGGTCTTTGCTTGACCAAGGACTGCAGCTCGGGCAGCGAGACGAGTCGTGGAAAGGATCGCCTCACGAACGGGGCCCACACCGGATGTCCGGTGAGGAATACGTAGAGATGAGGCCGCCTGAGCCCGTGTTTGCGCATCGTCAACCACGGCATCCCCAGCCCTCCGTTGGAAGGTTGTTGGCAGCAGATGGATCTTCTCACCAATGGAGCCCGCCCTTCCAAAGGAATTGGAAAAGCGCGCGCTCCATTTTGGTGAGCATTTTGGCTGGACAAGGCACTACGGTCAAGCGGTAGTAGATGACGGACGCTATAAAAGTGTTCGGCACCTCCTCTCAACCTTTCAAGGATAGTCTGCACTCGGCCCAGTTCTGGGTGAGTGCAAACACCTTGGCCGTCACCTCGTTCCAGTTCTTCTCCACTTGGAGGTCCGGACCAAACCAGACCCCGAGCAGCTTTACCGGTCCTTCGTCCAGCTTCCGACGACGCCATCCGAAGGCATCGGTTTGCCTCACCACGATCCGAGTTGCAAACCGATGGACTTGTCCCGGTTCAGCTTCGCTCTTGTGAACCTTTCGTATTCCTGCAGTAAGGTGCCGACTTCCTCGATTTGCGAGGTGCTAGACACCACTACTGAAACGTTGTCGGCGTTAGCCGACGCCGCTTGCCGCAGTCCCGGTTCCAGAGGGTTGCCCTGCAATAGCTCCAACTTCCGCAGTAGTGGCACGAGAGTCAGTACGTACACAAGGGAGGAGAGAGGGCATCTCTGTCGAATGGATCGCATGATATGGAAAGGCTCCGAGTGGAAGCCGTTCACCTTGACCCTTGAGCACCACATCCAGGTAATGATGGTCAACCCTATCGAAAGCCTTAGACTGATTCAAGTTGATCAGGGCCCCACTGAAGCCGGGTTTACACCTACCCTCTCTATGATATATCGCATGGGGTGGAGGTTGTCGTGTATGGACCTGGTCGGGATTGCGCATGTCTGCGCTTCTCCCACCAGGTTTTCAACGACAAGCGCCAGCCTCTTTGCCAACACCTTGGCCAAAATCTGTAACTCTGTGTTGAGCAGGGTTATGGGCCGGAAGCTGCCTATGTCATCCCCCTTATTCTCGTCCTTCCTGACTAACGTGATTATGCCCTTGGTCACAGAACTGGGAATTCTCCCGTTCTGCTGCCAGTTGCAGTAGACCGCTTGCAGGAGACCGGAGAACAAGTCCGGCATTGCTACGTAAAATTCGTAGGGTAGACCGTCGAGACCTGGAGAATGGCGTTTGCCGCATTGGCTCAGCGCGTCCCCTATCTCGGCGGCCGAAATCGACCTTTCGCAGAACTTCGCCTCGCTGTCCGAGAGTCGCGGTAGGCCGTCGAGGTATGGACCGATATCCATAGCCCCTCCCGGCGGGCCGCCCTTCCCGAACAGTTGAGCAAAGTGCCGCTGAAAGGCCGCGCCCATTTGCTTCGGCTCACATATCACGCGTCCGTATTGTTCCTTCAAAGACCGAATCGTGGACTTGTTGCCACTTTTCGCTTCCGTCACTCGGTCCCAGCTAACAGCTTTGGCACCCTCGTTTCCCAGAGCACGTATGTTGCTTCTGACAATGCAGCGTTCATACTTTGCGTCGAAGAAATAGTCCAAGGCCGTTCTCGTCGCTAGCACGCTGACTACGATGCCACTCCTAAGTGCCCCTGCTACTTTATCTACCAGTTTGTTTTCGGTCTTATTTCTAAGTAACACTAATTCTTTACTAAAACCTATCGAGTCTAATCTAGCTGCTCTCTTCTAAGAGTACCACCATCTGTTGTTGACGATGGCCCCCTTCAAGTGCTGCTTAACTAAAGTGCTAATCCGTCTACTGTAGGCTTTGCATGTCGGTAGCGACAAGTTCACCTTCCAGTAGCCGTGTCCCTATCTATGGGTTTTGTCAAGGTTGACTAAGCAGGTCACTAATTTGTTATCTGAATAGGCAACCGTGAACATTTGTGGACAGCTTAACATGTCCCTATCCTTCTTTCTAACTAGAACCCTATCTAGGTACGATCTAGATGTTCCGCTGCGATTACTCCACGTCCACAGTGGCACAGTCGGAAAAATCTAGTCGATATCTATCGGCCAGGTAAAATCAGCCGTTTAAATGTTTGAGGCTGTTACACCCCCCTCTATCGGGGCATGCTCCCACATAGTGCCAACGTGCATCTAGGATTCCATTCCAGTCCCCCACTAACAGCAGAGAGCGGGACGTTCCCAGAAAAGTCTCTAGACGTTTGAAGACGTCTGGCCGCGGTGTCCGGATGGGGCATATGCGGCCACCAGCTTGAAGGCTTTACCTTCACTACCCTCAACGTCTCGGACCACCAGTCGACCCTCCGGGTCCAGATGTACCATCTGTGTTACGAGGTCCATGTGTTTCCGCAGCAAAACGGCAACCCCACCCCCACCTCCCGGCCGACAGAGAGATGCGTAGATCTCAAAGTCGTCGAAGATGGGGGCCAGTTGTCGCTCGCTGTAGATCCTGGACTCGCAAATGGCTACTACATCCATATTGTGCGACCTGAGGACGTTTAAGAGTTTGCCCTGTTTCCAGGACCTCCCCAGGCCGCGTACATTCACACATCCAACTCTTATATTGGCCATGTTGGTGCTGAAAAGTTAAAAGAAGAGGAAAGGAAATCACTCACCTCTACGTCTCCTGGGGACCAGGCTGCACAATTTCCATGGGGGTGTTGGAGGGGTTGTTTGGTGGGGTGGTGGTCTCTGGCAGGGTGGGGACGGAGATGTTTGGTGGGGAGAGTGTGTCAGGTGGGGTGGGGGTGTCTGGGGTAGGAACGTATGGTGGGGAAACATTTCAAAAGGACGCGGTTATAGGGTTTGACGCAGGGGTTACCTACGTCATTAAGAAATTTTTCTTTTAACTGTTTATGTGTGTCCATGGAGATCCTAATCATTTTAAGATTAGGATTTTCCGAAGAGTGTTTAAAAGTTTTCCCTTCGGTCTCCACCGAAGGGTTTTTATATATGGTGTCTGTTAAAGTCTGATTGTTAGTATTTATGTAGGTGTAACATTTTTGTTGTGTTGTGTTGCTTTTTTTCTGTGGTTCTTGTGTGTGTTTACGTTTTGTAGTAGGTGTATTGTTTTCAGGAGGGGGTGTTATTGTTTGTTCTGTTTGCGTCGCTTATATTGGTGTTTGTGTGTTTGTTGCATTTTTGTTTGTGTTATGTCTTTTCTTTTTTCTTTTTACTGGTCGGAAAGGCTCTCCCTCATCGTCACTGGGTGACGATGATGAGGCCTCATCCGTGTTGTTGGGGAGGGGTACATTTTGGGGATTTGTTATGTGTGTGGGTGTTTCTGGAGTTGTTTTAGGTGGGGCGGGATTGGGAGGGACTGTGTTTGCAGTTTGGTTTGTCTTTGTGTGTTGTTATTGTTGTGGTGGTAGTGGTGAGCAATGCTTAGACATGTAAGGCCGCCTACCCTCAACAGAAATGTTTATCTAGGAATATCCATCCAGAGGCACACGTTGTGGTATTCTAGCTATCCGTTCTGGTCTCATTTGGACCAGAACTTCTAGGCTTGTAGCGTTGAATATGCCCCTGGAGGACTTTCCTACCGAAATTACTGTATCTTCATCAAAATTGATGAAACCAGCTAATATCCACCAGATGTTTACATTTGGTGTGATATTTGTTATTTTTATTTTTGGGGTCCTTTTTCCCATATATGTAGGGAAAAGGGTGTGGAGGAGGGACACAATTGGTGACACACAGAATATTTCTGTGCCGTCAATTGGTCTTTCATTAGTGGATTGGCAGTATCGGTAGAGTGTCGGACACCATTCTTTGACGCATAGAGTTACGGCCCTTGCCATTCTGTGTTCAAATCTCGCCGAGGTTAACTTTGCCTTTCATCCTTACGGGGTCGATAAAATAAAGTACCAGTAATGTTTTGATAATTGCTGGCCTTGTGGCAATAGTAGAAACAATTATTATTGATAAACTCCCGACGAGTTTTCCCTTCTGTATGAAGGTAATGTCCTTCATGGAGTTTCTTAAAACCAGCTCAATTTCGTTTTGAGTTAATTGAGCTGGTTTTCTGGTGGTATTTGAGATTGTCCTAAAAACTCTGGTTTTCTGGACAGCGTCTCTGCGTAATTCTTGGGGAGAAGTGATGCTAAACGCGCCATTCTCTCCAAAACTTATATATTGCTTGGTATCTCTTACCAATTCCCCGGCATTAGTGATGTCAATCTGTGTATATAGTTCTGTCTTTTGGACAGTTTGTGCAAAGAAACCTTTGTTTCCTTGTTTGTGGAATTGTTCTTGTTGGTGTTGTTGTGATTATTGTTGCTGCTGTTGTTGTTGTCATTGTTGTCGTTGTTATTGTTGTTGTTGTTGTTTTTGTAGTTCTCAATTGCTTGATCTGTGGTTGCGGAATTCATTTGCGAAGTTGTGTTTTCGTTCATAGCATTGTTGTTATTGTTGTTGCTGGTGCCGCTGGTTGTGTTGTTTTGGTTTGTTGCCATGGCAACGTCCAGTTGTCGGTCAGCAGGTGGAGAAAATCATTCCTCTGGCAGACCTTTGTCTTTGACGTCTGCTACTATGACAGTGGCAGGGGGAAGCTGTAAGCATATATTCTCCTTTCCTTTCGAATGTTGGTGAAGAAGCTTCAGCCATTTTTTTTAAATGTTAGCTTTTCCAAAAAAAAAATTATTATGTACTATATCGCCTAGAGGCGTAGAATATTTTGAGAGACTGACCAGATCAAAATTTGACCTGGCAGTCCCTCTACAAATTGGTATAAAAATGAAGGTTCACAGTTAGGAATTTATATAGGAATTTAGGCAGAACGTACCCAGCAAGTTTCACGCGTGTGTCCATCCCAGATAGATAGACAGCCATAGATAGAGAGATAGTTAGATAGATATAATATATATATATATATAAAAGGAAACCTATAATAAATTGAAATTAAAACCACAGGTGCGTGTGTTTTTATTGGCAGCATGACCCTTCCAAATCATAACAATATATATATATATATCACATAAGAAACTGAGAATCAATGGTGCGACGAATTAAAAGTTATTAGACATATTACAATCGTTTCTCTGGCGACAAGCTCGATTCTATACCATAATATATGGAGACTCTGCTTCAAAGAATAGGGACGTATCTGAGCATCTTGCGATTTCAGAGACAGGTTCGATCATTGCATTGATCGTACCTCCAGCTGGTCGCCAGAGAAACGATTGTAATATGTCTAATAAATTTAAATTCGTCACACCACTGATTCTCCGTGTCTTATGTGATATTATACTCTGCTCTGTAAGAGCATCGAGTGCTCAAATTATATATATATATATATATATATATATATATATATATATATATATATATATATAAATGAATGTATAGTATATTTGGCAATATTTTTAATAAAAAACATTTTGAAGACCTTGCTATCATTTTAAAGTAGTGACTATGCCGAACATTATAGAGGCTGGATTCTTATAGAATTCCAGTAATAATCAGGCACTGATTATACAGAGCGATTGCCGGTCCACCAAAAATTAAAGATTAGGATTGGTGCTCTGAAATAGCGATGTATACATGAATGTATGTATATTATATTTGGCAATATATCGTATGTTTAATTAAAAATATTTTGAAGACATTGCGCTATCATTTTAAAGTAGTGACTATGTCACTTACTTCTTTTTTCGGCAAAGGAAGGGTGAGAAGCTGACAGATTCCTTTTCACACTGTTGGTGTTCCGCCTCTGGTGAAAATTATAGAGGCTGGATTCTTATAGAAATCCAGTAATAATCAGGATCTGATTAACGGCTGTCTTCTAGTCCAGCAGTCGCAAGCGGTGGGCGGGAGAACCTGACGAAGGCCAGTTAAGACTGAAATGCATAGACGGTTGTCCCCTCTGCTTCTGCTGGACATCACCAGAGGGCGTTAGACCCCTGTGTTTGCATAGCTACGGCTTCCTAAAACCGAATATATATATATATATATATATATAGGAACCAGTAAGACCCCGACAGCTGAGCTCAAGCCGTTTCGACGGCTTGAGCTCAGCTGTCGGGGTCTTACTGGTTCCTATTACCCACTCTACTACTTCAAGTATTGAGTACTTTGGTGCGTTATGGTCCACCTGGTTCCTTACCACATTTCCTTCGTTATATATATATATATATATATATATTCGGGAGGGTCATGCTGCCAATAAAAATACACGCACCTGTTTATTTTAACTACAATGTATTATAGGTTTCCGGTTGGTTGCTTGGTTCGACAACCGGAAGGTTGTTAATATATTATCAAAGCTCTTTTGTCAAACATTCTGTGACCTCCTCAGTGACTATGTCTTTATTTTGTGTCAACCTCCTTTGTTCTGTCCTACACCATCATGTTTTTGTATGTTGTGTGTCGTGTGCTTAGTTTGCGCATGCATTATCTAAGCACATAAAACACAATACACAAAAACAAGATGGTGTAGGACCGAACAAAGGAGTTACCAAATCTCGATAAACAAATTCAAAAACGAATTATATATATATATATATATATGTATGTGTGTGTGTGTGCTTGTGTGTGTGCGTGGGGGTGTGGGGGTGTGTATGTGTGTGTGTGTGTGTCTGTCTGTATATATATATATATGAATTAAAAATGGCGAGCTGTGTTGTTACAATAAAGTATAATAAATGAAAAATTAGAAATCGAAGTTAGGAATATCCATCATCAGTTGTCTACTAGGCATCATAGGTATTTCTTCGCATTACAGACAATATATCTCCGCCTAGAGCGGTACAATAGCTAATTTAAGTTATTGGGATAAAAAGAGTTGCGTGGAGAAAGAGAAAGACACGAATGGCCTCACCATTCGTGTCTGTTTACATGTCTTTCTCTTTCTCCACCCAACTCAGGATATTTCCTGCAGATGCTCGTGGGCACAAAGTGCAAACAGGGCTAGTTATATACATATGTTTGTGTATATATATACATATATGAACAAAAATGTTTCGTTCACATGCAGTTAGATATTAATTTGTATCGATATGTTACGTACGTTTCGCAGAGAATTGGCTCAGGTTCACTCTTAGAAGTTTTGGAGAATATCCCGTTATCGATCTGCGCTTCAGACTAAAGATTCAACAAAAAATGCAGTGGTTGTTGTTATTTGTGAGATGATGTGTATATAAAAACAACGACCCTATTTCTTTTCGTGCATGAGGGCGTATGTAAAAAGTTGAGTACATAGGCGAGACTATTCGTGTGCGTATATACATATATATTTTTTTTCTTTGAATCAATAACTTGAATCATAAACACACACACACACCACACAGACACACACATACATATATACACACACACACGTATATATATATATGTATATAATAATAATAATAATAATAATAATAATAATAATAATAATAATAATAATAATAAGGGAAGAAGACGCACGTGGTGATAGAAGGTCATGAAATCGCTCCCGTAAGTTTTTGATTTTTAACATATTTAAATCAATTGTGAAATAACAATTCTTAGTACAAATGATGCATAAACCACCGAATCAAGTCCCATAAAATTTCGGATCCATATTATATTGTTATATCGCTCAAATATTCAATTTTGTATTATATATTTTGTATTCAAAAAAGAAAATGGTTATAAATGGAAGAAAACCCCCTCTAAATAGAACAGCCGAATAACAGCAATTTCACCAACACCAGAAACTTGATACACCACCTACCCCATCACACTGAATATAACAGCCAGATAACGGCAATTTCACCATCACCACCACCAATACCAGCATCATAATAATAATTACTATTATTATTGTCTCAAGTTTTAACAAAATTTTTAATTCCAATTTTACGGGAATATGTCAACACAATATATATTAAACATACGCGACACAAACTCATAGATACTACATATCACAAAACTCAGTAACGACAACGCCACCGCCGCCAGCACTCCATCCATCATTGCTACCACTATCCCATCACCGCTGCCACCACTCCTTCATTGCTACCACCACTATTCCCCTTTTAACTTAAGAAAGGGGAAGGTGGCGGTATCACTAGACAAGAGAGAGGCTAGCAAAAGATATAAATAGATTGACTTAGTGACCTGGCCACCGGCCAAACGTCAACAATCATCAACAACTATCGCACTGCTGGCTCCCCCCTTCCTCACCAACAATATAAAAATCCCCAGCACCACCACCGACATAGCCAACAACAATAACAGGCAACTTCAGCAAAAAGTATATTATATTATTGTAATGCACTGGGTGATTGCTGGCCTTGTGCCTGGAACGGAGACAATTATTAATAATTTCATTCTTAAGCCACGCAATGCTCACATTAAGGAACCACTCATGATAATAACAATTTAAAAAAAAACAACAAAAAGAAAACCCCGTGACCAAGAAATACCGGGATAGCGGCCGGTGGGGAATAGCCGTGTCTCTAAGGGAGAACGACCCCTCTAGTCTTGGTTGACACTCGTTCTAGAAGTGGTAACATGGTAAAAATCAGCCAATGGTTCAAACCTTCCCATCACTTCGGAGCTGGAGACCTCCCATAACCGGAATACGCCTACTGTTGGCCCTCCATGCTCACCACCAAGAAATCCAAAGAAAAAGAGAGAAAAATGGTCAAGGGAAGATAATAAAGAAGTCCTTGAGGCTTTCTACACTGCCATGTACTACCCATCAAATGCATCGAATACAGAACAGACATATATCAACTGGAAAAAGAAACATCCCGAAAACAGAGGCTATATTGACAGTAACAAACTAGCCAATATACGAAGAAATATTGTAAGAAAAAAGTTACTAACTGATATAGAAATTGATCAGATCAAGCTATTAGCACAAAGTCAGCGAAGAGAAAATGAAACATGTGTCAGTGAAAACGAGGTAAATTGTAACACTTCGAATCCCAGGGTTGGGGCGGAATCATTGGCAACAGAACAAATTAAAGAAAGGATCGAAAAAGTGGAGGGAGTGCATGCTCAGGATGAAACTCCAAATGAAAATAATGAGATCGTAAATGATAAAGAAATGAATGAGAATGAACTTGCCAAATTCAAGGATGAAATTATTATCGAATGGATGAAAATGAAAGAATCTGACATGGGGCAACGAGACACCCTCCCTAAGATCCAGAACTCCAAACAGAACCAAAAGATAATACACAAGACTAACATAATTCTCAAAAAAATTATCATCACAAACAAACTAAACATTACTGATTTAAATCATCTCTATTATGCATCGGCTGAAGTCACCACTCACTTATGTGGAGTGAAGATGAAAAAACAAAGGAATTCCCATAAGAAATCTACTTGGCAAGAGAACATCAATCGCCAAATAAACCTTCTCCGATCTGACATAGAAATGTTAACAAACAATAAAGTAGGTGAACATGTTAAACAAACTAAACTTAGAAAATTGAAAAGAAAGTACAGTATAAAATCAACAAGTGACATAGACATGCTGATAGAAATAATCAAGCAAAAAGTATCGGCCAAAGCTGCTCGTATAAGGCGCTTTGAAAAACAATCTAGATTCTATAAGGACAATAATATGTTCAAAAACAACCAAAGAAACTTCTACAGAAAAATTGGTAAGTCAACAATAACTGCTAAATCAATACCACCCAAGGAGGAAGTGCAAGAATTCTGGGAAAAGATCTGGGCCGAAGAAAAAGTTTATAACATACATGCCCCATGGATAGACAGACAAATGAAAGATACAGCTCAGCTTGAAGATCAAATATGGGAAAATATAACAGTTGAACAGTTGCGCTTGGCTCTAAGAAAAACCAGCAAATGGAAATCCCCAGGAAAAGACAAAATACAACACTTTTGGATAAATGCCTTCACAGAGTCTCATGAGCTGTTAGCCCAACTTTACAATGAAATAGTTAAGGAGCCAGAAAAGATACCATCATGGCTAGTTAACGGCATTACATTCCTGCTTCCGAAGAATGATGAGACAAACAATCACAAAAATTACAGACCGATAACTTGCTTGACCACAATGTATAAAATTTTAACATCAGTCCTAACTGAATACACATATGACCACCTGATAACAAATGACCTATTTCCCATTGAGCAGAAAGGGTGTAAACGAGGCTCATATGGCTGTAACGATCAGCTTTTGGTTAACAAAATGATACTGGAAGATTGTCATAATAGACACAAAAATCTATCGATTGCTTGGATAGATTATAAAAAAGCATTCGATAGTTTGCCACACAGTTCGATTAAAAAAGGGTTAGAGATTTTCAAAATATCCACCGTTGTCAGGAGGTTTTTGTCATTCAGTATGAAGACATGTAAAACGACACTCCTTTTGAATAGTGAAACAAAATCACTGGAAGCTGGAGAAGTTAATATCAGTTGTGGAATTTTTCAGGGTGATCTTTATCACCGCTTTTATTCTGCATCGCACTTATACCATTAAGTAAAATGCTCAATGAAACAAAACATAGATATAAAGTCTATAACAAAACCATTAATCACTTGTTCTATTTGGATGACCTGAAACTATTTGCAAAAAATGATGAACAATTGCAAGGTCTATTATCCACTGTGGAGCAATTCAGTGATGACATTAAAATGGAGTTTGGACTAGATAAATGCGCCAAAGCAACGTTCACCAGAGGAAGGCTGCTGAAGAGTTCAGACATTAATCTTGATAGGGGGAACGTGATAAGAGAACTTGATCAAGAAAAAACTTACAAATATCTAGGTGTTTGTGAAGGAGACGGAATCAAGCACTCGACAATGAGGGAAAGGATAAGGAAGGAATGTTACCGCAGAGTAAGAGCAATCTTAAGAACGGAATTGTATGCAAGGAAGAGGATCGATGCCATAAACACACTTGCCATACCAGTAGTAACCTACAGTTACAATGTCATCAAGTGGTCAAGCACAGAGATCCGTAGGCTCGATACAAAAATTCGAAAATTCTCCATCATGCACAGAATGCATCACCCTAAGGCAGATATAGATAGAATATATCTCCCTAGGAAAGAAGGAGGACGTGGGTTAATCCAGTTAGACATTGCGCTGAAAACTGCAACAACTGGATTATCTACATATCTAAGGGAATCACATGATTGGATGATCAAACTCGTTTTGAAACACGAAAGCATCAAAAGATCATATTCCATTACAAAAGATGCACAAAGATACAGTAATGGACTACAAATTTCAGAAGTCCCATTTACTGCTGAAATGGAAAACACAGAAAAAGCAAAGCAGGTAAAAGTAACTGCAAAGAAAGAACTGCTACAGAAACTGGCTAAGAGATGGCAAGAAAAGCCTCTGTATGGGAAATACCCAGAGCGAGCTAACAATCCTGATGTTGACAAAACTTTAACCCATCAGTGGTTGGCATCCTCTGGACTGAAATCGGAGACTGAAGGACTGATTATATCGGCACAAGATCAGTGTCTGCCAACAAAAAATTACCAAGCCAACATAATAAAAAATGGGTGCAGCCCATTATGCCGTGTATGCAAAGAACAACCAGAGACCATTGACCATATAATTTCAATGTGCAGTCCTATAGATCCAACCGAATACCTAAACAGGCATGACAGAGCTGCACAATACATACATTGGATAATGTGTAAGCATTTTGACCTGCCCCATCAAAAGAATTGGTGGGAGGATCAACCACCTCCCATACTTGAAAAAGATCACATCTCAATCTTGTGGAACTTTAGCATCCAAACAAACCGAAAAATAGATGCAAACAGACCTGATATAATATTAAAAGACTTCCAAAAGAGGGTATGCCTGCTAATATATATGTCTGTTCCAATAGACAAGAATGTATCTATAAAAACATTTGAAAAATTGAGCAAGATAAGGACCTGGAGATAGAAATTGGAAAAATGTGGAAATTGAGAACTAAAACAATGCCAGTGGTTGTAGGCGCTCTGGGAATGATACCTAAGGGGTCTAATGATTACATATCGCAAATCCCAGGAAACCCGCGTATAGGAGAAATACAAAAGATAGTACTAATGGGAACTGCCCATATACTAAGGAAGATTCTGTTAATATAAGTACATCACAAGTCTAAACACTAAAGATTCATGTGTGAATATGTATGTTCTTTCTTGAACATGGCGGACCTTGTTGTCTCTTGAGGTCAGTGGTTGTGACTTGGTGATAACTCGTATGAACATAAAGCAAGATAAATGCAATAATAATAATAATAATAATAATGACTGCCATGAAGTCAAAGTGATCCCGATTGTCATAGGCGCACTAGGGACTATCACAAAACGTTTCCAGGGATGGTTAAAGAAAATTGGCCCCTTCACGCTTATTGGAACGCTTCAGAAACATGCTTGCTGGGAACAGCAAGAACCCTCCGATACGTCCTGAATATAGGAGGCCGCAGGTAGTGGATTGATATTCATTTCAACAAACTTTCCAGTTAACTCACATCAATGACTGAGACTCAACGAATAATAATAATAATAATAATAATAATAATAATAATAATAATAATAATAATAATAATAATAATAATAATAATAATAATAAAACAAGTTGGGAAGGGGAGAGCTTACCATCAATCACCTCCTCTTCATGGACGATCTTAAGCTCTTCGGGAAAAGTGAGAAGGAGTTGGATGTGCTTGTTGACACTGTCCGTATTTTCAGCAGTGATATATGTATGCAGTTTGGTATTGGTAAATGTGGAGTCATTGTGATGAAGAGGGGTAGGTTGAGCAGAAGTAACGGGATCCAGATACCAACAGGTGAGATGATAAAGGAAATTGACTCTGAGGAAGGATACAAGTATTTGGGCGTTCTGGAGGCTGATGGCATAAAGAACAAAAAAATGAAGGAATTGTTAAGAACTGAATACATTCGGAGAGTAAGGAGCGTATTGAAGTCACATCTGAACAGCAGAAATGCCATAAGCGCAGTAAATTCCCGAGCTGTGTCTATTATTAGGTACAGTGCGAGAATTCTGAGATGGAATGTTGCTGAACAAAAAGAAATGGATAGGAAGACTAGGAAGCTATTGACTATCTACAACATGTTCCACAAGAGGAGTGATGTCGATAGACTCTACCTAAGGAGATCTGAGGGTGGAAGAGGTCTTATCAGCATAGAGGACTGTGTTCGGATGGAGAAAAACAACCTATACAAATACGTGACCTATAGTAAGGAGCCAATGCTCAGAACTGTACTGAAGGAGGGGACAGTAGGCCAGGGGATGTCCAAGGAGGAAATAACATCAAGGAGGAAGAGCAGCCTTAAGGGAAAATCCCTTCATAGTACCTTCTTTGAGAAAACTGAATTTAGAGATCCACAGACATGGAACTGGTTGAGAAGAGGAGACCCCAAAAAGGCTACAGAAGGAATGCTAATGGCTGCGCAGGAGCAGGCCCTCAAAACGAAGTGGTTGAAGCACCATATCTACAAGGAGGAGGCTAGCCCACTGTGCAGGATCTGTGGAGAGAGAGAGGAGACTGTGGCTCACATTGTGTCCGAGTGTAAACACCTAGCCCAGACCCACTATAAGGGCTGGAGACACGATGTGATGGGCAGGGTGATCCACTGGCACCTGTGCAAAGTAAACAATTTACCACATTCTGAGAAATGGTATGAGCATAGGCCAGAGGCGGTGATGGAGAACAATCAGGTGAAGGTGCTGTGGGATTTTAGGATACAGACGGACAAAAAACTGGAACACAATAGACCTGACCTGGTGGTTGTGGACAAAGAAAAAAGATCGTGTCTGATTGTGGATGTGGCCTGCCCGTTCGACACGAGAGTGCAAGAGAAGGAGAGGGAGAAAATTAACCGATACCAGGACCTAAAGTGGGAGGTGAAAAGGATTTGGAACTGCCATGAAGTCAAAGTGATCCCGATTGTCATAGGCGCACTGGGGACTATCTCCAAAAGTTTCCAGGGATGGTTAAAGAAAATCGGCCCCTTCACGCTTTTTGGAACGCTTCAAAAGGCATGCTTGCTTGGAACAGCAAGAACCCTCCGATACGTCCTGAATATCTGAGGCTGCAGGTAGTGGCTTGATATGCAATCCAACGGACTTTACAGTTAACCAACATCAATGACTGAGATTCAAGGAATAACAACAATAATAATAATAATAATAATAATGATTTCTTTATTGGCCACAAGGGCTGATATCAAGAAAAACATCACAGACGGGATAGGACGGTACGATGTGGGTTTTGTGCGTGTACACATTTTTATTATTTATATAAGAAAAGAAAAAAGACATAAAACATATATATATAAACAATAAAATGAAAATTGAAACAATGAAAAATTCCCCAATAGGGGGGAAACCTCCGAGGGTTACGCGTGGCGAAAACCACAAAAAAGACCACGGCCACCCTGACTACCAGGGCAAGCGCCCTCTCTAAATTTTTCCATCTCTCAAACTACAGGCGTATATTCAGAGTGTTCACTCGGACCATTTTCGCTACATTCACCCATCTTTAACAAACTTGCTAGAAAGCAGCACTTGCCTCTCCACCCTGATTTTCCTCTTCAAGTGAAACTTGAAAAAGTTAATTAGGGATTCGCCGAAGAGGAAAGTGTTTGTCTTTAATCCTTTTAGCCTTGTCCACAAACACAATCTCTTTCGCCATGGCCACCAGGCAGATGAAAACCGCCTGCCCTTCCTCCTCAAAGGAAGACGGCGAGACCATCTGCACAATGGACTCAGTCGACAACCGGATCAGTCCCACACGTGACAGCAACTGTTCGACATAGCTCCACAAGTCAGCAATGCTGGGGCACTGAACGAGTGCGTGCACAACGGTTTCGTCGCTATGCGTGCATCTCGGACAGGCTCCGCTGACGGCACTTCCGTGCCTGTAGAGCTTATCTCGAACCGGCAACGCTCCCCGGTAGCACTGCCAGGCCAGGGATTTTGGGAAGTTATCCATAGGCCCCGGGCTGAAAGTTTTCCGGAAGAGAGCAAACAGCTGATCTTCTTCGATGCCCAGGATCTCTCCGAGAACGTCGTCGCTCATACCGTCCACTAGTCCTCTATAGTACGCCGAGGTGGAGCACAGTGGGCAGTGAGCGCCTGGAGACATTCCAGTTTCTCAGCGCTATCCCTCGGTCTTTTTCTGACCCAGGGCTGCAGTTCCGTCAAGGAGACGAGCTGTAGGAAAATGTGCCTGGCGAACGTCGACCACACCCGTTCACCATCAAGGAAGCACCAGAGATGTCGCAGCCTAAGCGCATGTTTGCGCATCATCAGCCATGGCATGCCCAGTCCTCCACGCAAAGGGCGTTGACAGCAGATGGATCGTCTGACCATGGGAGCGCGTCCCTTCCACAAAAAGTGGAAGAGGAGGCGCTCCATTTTCGTGAGAGCTGGGCTGGAGCAAGGGACGACAGTGAGGCGGTAGCAGATGACGGATGCGATGTACGAATTCGCCACTTCTGCCCGGCCTTTCAGGGACAGCTTCCTCTCAGCCCATTTCCGGGTGAGGGAGGCCACCCTGCTCGTCACCTCGTTTCAGTTTTTCTCCATCTGGAGGTCCGGTCCGAACCAGACCCCGAGCAATTTAACTGGTCCGTCCGTCCAACGCCCCACGACGCTGTCGGACGGCATGGACTTGCCTCTCCAGGTGCCTAGCTGCAAGCCCACCGACTTTTCCTGGTTTATCTTTGCTCCTGTCACCGCTTCGTATTCCTTGAGAGCGGTGCCGAGCACCTGGGCGTGTCAGGTACTCGACACCACCACGGTCACGTCGTCAGCGTAAGCCGACTCGGATTTCCCGCATCCTAGTTCGCGTGGGACGCCCCTTATCGCCCCCAGTTTGTGCAGTAGCGGCTCGAGAGCCAATACGTAAAAGAGGGACGAGAGGGGACAACCCTGGCGGACTGAGCGCATGATGCTCAACGCGCGCGACAGGTGACCGGTCACCCTCAAAACTGAGCAATTGTCGCTGTACATTGCTGCGATCCAACGCTTGAAAACGGGCCCGAAACTGGCTGCCTCGAGGACCGCCGCCAAGTACCGATGGTCAACCCTATAGAATGCTTTGGATTGATCCAAGTTGATCAGGGACCCACCCTTGCTATATTCCTTAACCACCCTCTCTATGATGTATCGCGTGAGGTGAGGTTGTCGTGTATGGATCTGTCCGGATTGGCGCATGTCTGCGCCTCTCCCACTAGACCCTTGACGACAAGCGCCAACCTCGTTGTAACACCTTTGCCAAAATCTTGAACTCTGCGTTTAGCAGAGTTATGGGCCTGAAATGATCAATAACATCCCCCTTGTTCGGGTCTTTTCTCAGCAGTGCCACTGCTCCCCGGCTCACAAAACTGGGAATGCTCCCGTTCTGCTGTCAGTTGCAGTAGACGTCTGCCAAGAGGTTACCGAACAAGTCTGGTATAAATGCATAAAGCTCGTAAGGCAGACCATCTAAACCTGGCGATTTACTTCTTGTGCAGTTAGCCATCGCTCCCCGTATTTCACCGGCTCTTATTGGCTTTTCGCAACACTGTGCTGCAGTCGTCGAGACCCGAGGCAGTCCGTCGAGGTATGCACTGAAGTCCATTCTCCGATACGCGCCGCCGCCGCTCCCGAACAGTTCAGCAAAGTGCTGCTGAAAAGCTTCACACATCCGCTCGGGTTCGAGCATCACGCACTCGTTTTGTTCAAGAAAGGACCGAATTGTGGCCTTGTTGCCACGTCGCGCCTCTGCCACCCGGGCCCATTGGACGGCTTTTGGCCACTCGTGTTTCAGAGCACGCGCTCTAGCTCTGACAATGCAGCCTTCGTGTTTTGCGTTGAAGAATTGATCGAGTGCCAATCTCGCCGCAAGTACGTCGGTTGCGATGCCTGTCCTAAACGCCTATTCTAGCTTTCTGACTAGCTCTCCCTCTATTCTATTTTCCTCTATCACTACTCCTTTGCTAAACCTAATCGACTCTACTTTAATTGCACTTTTCACGGCGAACCACCACCTGTTGTTGACGACCGCTACCGTCAACGCCCGATTAACTAATACGCTAATCCGGTCTCTGTAGGCCTTGCGCGCCGGGAAAGACGCGTTCAGCTTCCAGTAACCAGGCCCTTGTCTATGAAGTCTGTTTATGTCGATCTCACAGATCACAAATTTGTGGTCTGTGTAGTCGACTATTTTAAATTGTGGACAACTTATACTAGCCTTATCTAGTTCCCTGCATAATACGCTATCTAGATACGAACTGGATGAGTCGATGCGGTTTGTCCATGTCCACATTGGCACATTCGGGTGATCCAGTCGATACCTGTCAGACAGTTCAAAACGTCTGAGCCGGTTGGTGAGGCTCTTGCACCCTCCTCCCCTATCCACTATCCCCACACAATCCCAGCGTGCATCCAAGATACCGTTCTAGTCGCCCACTAACACTAAAGAGCGGGACGTTCCAAGAAAGGTCTCTAGACGTCTGAAGAAATCTGGCCGCCCTGCTCCTGTTGGGGCGTAGACGGCTACTAGCCTGAAAGCATTGCCTTCGCTTTGCCGGTCACGTCCAGCACCACCGACTTACCTTCTGGGTCCAGGAAGATGGCCCGTATCTCGAGATCCAAGCCTCTCCGAAAAGGGACGGCAACCCCTCGCCCCAATCCTGGACGGCTGGGAGATGTGTATACATCGTAGCCTCCGAAGATAGGTGCGAAGGCCCGTCCCTCGGAGATTCTGGTTTCACTGATGGCCACCACATCTATGTTTAGTGATCTGAGGTCATTGAGCAGGTGACCCTGCTTCCAAGATGACCGCAGTCCACGTGCATTTATACTGCCTATTCCGAGTACAGTCATGTTGGATGAGAAACGGGGCAAATGAGAAAGGGTCACTTACCTTGTTCGTGTGGTGAAGGGACAGTAGAACCGTGCCTTTTTCTGGTCATGGGTGTTTCCAAGAGGATGTCAGTATATATCCTCTTGGTAACCGTCTCTCTGAAGTCTCCAACTGCGTTGGGGAATTTTTGTTTTAAAGGTTTGTACTGTTCTATTGAGATTTCGATGATGCTTATGTTTGTCGTGAGAGTTCTTGGTGTTGGATGGGTGTAGTAGTTTTTTTCCGTGATGTCTGTGTGCTCCTTTATATATTATATGAGTTCTTTTTTTGCTATGTTTATGGCTGTGTACTTTTTGGGGGGAGGGGTGATTTTGTTGCCGTTTTCTTCTTGTTGCTGTTTGGTGTGTGTGTCTTGTTGTGTTTGCGTTGTTGGTGTTTGTAGTGGTGTTGCTGCAAGTTTCCTTGCTGCCTTTACCCCTCTATGTATGCCTTCGCTTTTGGAGGGTGAATCTAAGGTTTTTTTTGTTTTTTGTTTTTTGTGGCAGACTGTTTGCCACGTCACTCCCGCCTAAACTCCATGTCGGATGTGTGGCGTCTGGGGGGTGGGAGAGTATGTGCTCCACGGCTGTTGGTGGTGGTAGTGGAGCCCTCTTCGGCAATTTTGTTGCTGGTGTAGCTATTTCAAATGTAGCTATTGGTGTTTCCGCTACTGATGATGCTGCTTTAGTTATCCGTTGCCTTGGTACGGGTGCTACGGACGTTGCCCTCCTACTCACCGTGGAAGGGGCTTCTTCGTTTGTTGCCTGTCCTGCTCTTGGTAGCAGCGGACCAGGTATTGGAAGGAGAGGCGCCCTCTTCGGTGTCTTCTGCTGGCAAATGGCCCTGAGGTGACCTTTCGACCCACAGAGATAACATTTTGGCCGTCTTCCTTCTACACTTATAGGGAGTTGGAGTCCTTCCTCGAAGTCTATGATATCGGGGATAGCCTCGATACATTCCTGGTCAGTTTATATAAGCATGTGCATGCCTATACCTGACCAGTTCTCTCTCCCTATTTTTTCTACTTGCAGCATGGTCGCCCTGTTCTCAATGCCAGCAATGACAGTGGCGGCCAGACAAGGTATGGGCACGTCGGGTGGGACTTGGGTCACTTTGACCCTCACAATTTTCTGCCCGCACTAGGAGGGCTCAACACTAACTCCTCACTCTTTAGGGTTTCCAAAGAGTGAGACTTTGCTTCCTGGGGGGTGGCGAAATATACGTCTACTGTGGCGTATTTTCTGCCTCGGGTGATGTGGGTTTTGCGCGCCCAGACGCAACCCAAGGCCTTTTGGATTTGAGGCTCCGTGGCTCTCTCCATTCGATGTGAGATTTTGCTTACGGTGCGGTAAGTCACCGTCTGTAGCTGCTGGTCCTTGAAAAAATCGGGTGGATGTTTCAGGGAAACTCTATTTGCGCTTCTTGTCACCATGGCCTTTGCGACTGCCATCTCCTCCTCTGTGACTAACACTGTCTCGATATTTCGGGCGACACCTGCAAAAGAAATGGTCCCTTTTTCAGCAGCACCACTATTGCTGCCGCTACTGGTCTTACTGCTGGTGATGAGGTCGTTATTACAGGTATCGGTGTCATTGTTGTTCTTTTCGCTGGTACAATTGTTGGTGTTGTTTTCGTTCATACTGTTGCTGCTGTTACTGTTATTGTGGCTGTTGTTATTATTGTTGTTTTTGTTGATACTGTTCCTACTATTATTGTTGTTGTGGCAGTTGTTATTGTCAATGTTATTGTCGTTCTCGACCTTACCGCTGTTATTTTTGTTATTGTCGTTCTCGACCTTACCGCTGTTATTTTTGTTATTGTCGTTCTCGACTTTACCGTTGTTATTTTTGGTGTTGTTGTTGGTGATGTTGTTGGTGTTATTGTTGGTTTTGTTTGTGTTAGAAATATTTGGTAATTTTAAATCTGTAACAATCTTTTTTTCCTTTGTAATATTTTCGTTTATATTTACCTCCGCTGGAACGGTGTCTTGTAGACATGCTGATAAAGTCTCCCTCTCTCTGTGTTGTCTGACAACGCTCTCTCTCTTTCTTGTGTTATCCATGTTGAAATTTTTCAAAAGAATTATTTTTACACAAATACGAAGACGGTACCCCGTAAAGGGGTGCCGTATTATTTACTAGTGAACCCCTGTATTAGGTGGGTCACTTCTGCTAAACTTTTATCAAATTTAAAACTTGAATAAAAAGTTTAGAACGGTTGAGAAAGAGGTAAAACGTTCAAAAAGACTGGAGGCGATAAGAAGCGTGGCTCCACCAACAATAATAATAATAATAATAATAATAATAATAATAATAATAATAATAATAATAATTGTTTCTACTTTAGGCACAAGGCCAGCTATTACCCAGTTCATTACTGGTACTTTATTTTATCGACCCCGTAATGATGAAAGGCAAAGTTAACTTCGGCGGGATTTGAACTCAGATCGTAAAGGGACGTAACTATGCTGGAATGCATGGCGTCCGACCCTCTACCGATACTGCCAATTAATGGTGGATATATATCGTTATGGAATCGCTCCCGTAAGTTTTTGATTTTTACTTATTTAAAACAACTGTGATAGAATAATTTGTATTACAAATGACGTATAAGATTACAGTTTGACGCTCAGCAAGCCACAACGCATCACTTTACGGCATAGGGCCCCAATATTTAATATTTAATTTTGGATCAGAAATGGTATAGTCGAAAAAGAGGAAAATGGCAAAATGGCTAAACGGACAGAGATGCAAATAATTTCACCACCAACACCACTACCGCAGCATCACCATACCACGCCAAAAACTCTAGTCAAGTTACTTCAACTTCTATTTCTACTTCAACTTCAACACCATCACTACAGTACTACGATCACATCACCACCACCACTGCTTCATTATCGATACCGCCGCTATTATCTCCCACTACCTCCTGCTAATTACTACTAGCACAGCACCACCACCACTGCCTCATTATCGATACCACCGCTATTCTCTCCCACTACCTCCTGCTAAGACATGCATTGTAGTGCCTCACTAAAAGAGGAAGGCATCAAAATATATAAATAGACTGATGACCCGGTCAAAAAATCAAAAAAAAACAAAAAATCAAAATCAAAGCAGCACAGCAACAACGAAAGACGTGAAGAAAAGAAAAATGAAAAGAAAAACAAACAGACAGAGAAGGGGAAAAAAAAAACTAAGTCAGACATTCAAACATTACATTACAATGAAACTTATGGGTATTCTTTTTTTGTGGGTTTTTACCTATTTCTTTGTTTATATATGTTCGTCTACAGCGTGATAGTGCCACATTAAAATCACCGGGAGGTGATGAAATCACCGGTGGTTATGTAACCATAGATTCACCAATCCTCGATAAAAGTGTTTAAATGTCGAAACTAAACAGTTCGAATAACGGTGAAGTGGAGACTGGAATGTCATGTGACAGACTCTCACCCAGCAGGTGCTCCCTGGCCCAGCAGCAGGGACCTGGCTGTCATCCAAATACTGCTGGTGTTGGAGGAAGAAGAAGAAGGAAAGGGACCAGAACCAACTGGACGAAAGAATTGAATAGAACTATTATGCAATGTTACCTGAAGAGTAACCCCAAGGAAAAAGGCTATAGGAAACGGATGCATAACATCTGGAACGAGATTGGTCTATTTAAATTAAATAACCAAACATTGGCCGGGCAGGCTCGGGTAATAAGAAGTAATGGGTGGATAAACGAGTTGGAACTGGAGGAACTGAGCAGAGAGATTAGGTTGGAAATGGAGAGTGGAGTATGCCAGGCAAACGAGCCTGTGGAAAATGAAGGTGAAGAGGTTGAGAGAACGGAGGAACCATCCGAAGCAGACAATGATCTGAATACTGAAATAAATAATAACTGGAACAAAGATGCGGCCATTGAAGAAATGAATGCTGACGGGTTTGGACAAGATTTGGTTGATATCCTAAACTTAGTGGTAGATGAAGTGAACAATGATAGTGAGAAACGTATGAACCTAAGATTTGTAGACAGGAACAAGTTAAAAGAAACAACAGCTAAGGTAAACAAAGTCATCCCATACCTTGAGGCAAGGAACCTTCACCAGTGCAACAATATCCGCAAAGCAACAGCAAATGCGGTGAGGAAATTAATTGACATAAAAGCGAGAGCAAACAACAAACAAGAAAGATCAGAACCTTGGTGGAAGAAACGACTGAATGGTCAAATCAGGGAAATGAGAAATGACATTGGAAAGTTGAGTCCCTACTGAATGGGACACTTCAAAACATAGACACTAAAATAGACTGGAAATAAAGTACAAAACTAGGAGGTAAAAGCTAAATATTATCATAGAGGAACTGCAGCAACGCATTGGAGCAAAGAGCGCAAAGATTAGGCGATACGAGAGCAGAGTCAGTCAGTATAAACAGAACCGCATGTTTGACAACAACCAGAAGATGTTGTTTGGACAGTTTGAAGGAAAAGAAAGAGGTAACGACTTGGTCTCTGAGGCGGAACAGACTAAGACATTCTGGAGAGGAATATGAGAGCAGGATATTAAGCATAATGATCTGACAGTGTGGATTGAGACAGTACAAAAGGATATTAGTGAACAGGCACACCAACAAACTGATTTGAGTATCACAGTTGAAACTCTTGAGAAGCAGGCCAGAAAACTAACCACCTGGAAATCACCAGGCCCAGAAGCGGTGTGCAGGGGTATGGGATTAAACATATAAAATACCTCCACCCGAAACTGACAACCATGTCCAATGAATGCTTGATGCCAGGTGAGGTACCAGAGTGGTTGACAAAAGGTACCACAGTTCTGGTAATGAAAGGCCGAACCAAGGGTAATGATGTTACCAACTATAGTCTGTCCGTAATGTGGAAACTATTAACAAGCATTGTGTCTGAGGAAATCTACCATCACCTCCACATAAACAACTTGTTACCGGACGAAGAGAAAGGATGCAGAAAGAAGTCCCGTGGTACAAAGGACCAGTTACTTATTGATAAGATGGAATAATGAGGAATTGCAGGAGGAGATACACTGGTCTTGCCATGGGATGGATAGACTACAAAAAGGCATTCGACATGGTACCTCATTCTTGGACAACCTAAAGCCTAGAGATCTTCAGACAGTTGTTGAGCAAAAGTATGAAGTCCTGGAAAACAGAGTTAACATCGGGCGGAGAATACTTGGGAGGCGTGAGGATCAAGATAGGTATCTTCCCGGGAGATAGTTTGTCCCCTCTGTTGTTTGTCCTTGCCCTGATCCACCTGACCATTATACTGCGAAAAATGATAGAAGGATACAAGTTGGGAAAAGGAGAGCTTACCATCAATCACCTCCTCTTCGTGGACCATCTTAAGCTCTTAGGGAAGGGTGGGAAGGAGTTTGATGTGCTTGTTGACACTGTCCGTATTTTCAGCAATGATATATGTATGCAATTTGGTATTAATAAGTGTTGTATCCTTGTGATGAAGAGGGGTAAATTGAGGAGAAGCAACGGAATCCAGGTACCAACAGGTCAGATGATAAAGGAAACTGATACTGAAGAAGGATACAAATATTTATATGTTCTGGAGGCTGATGACATAAGAACAACAAATTGAAGGAATTGATAAGATCTGAATACATTCGGAGAGTAGGGAGCGTATTAAAATCACATCTGAACAGTAGGAATGCCATAAGTGCAGTAAATTCCTGAGCTGTGTCTATTATTAGGTACAGTGCGGGAATTCTGAGATGGAATGTTGCTGAACAAAAAGAAATGGATAGGAAGACTAGGAAGCTATTGAATATCTACAATATGTTCCACAAGAGGAGTTATGTCGATAGACTCTACTAAAGGAGTTCTGAAGGTGGAAGAGGTCTTATCAGCATAGAGGACTTTGTTCAGATGGAGTAAAACAACCTACACAAATACATGACCGATAGTAAGGAGCCAATGCTCAGAATTGTACTGAAGGAGAGGACAATAGACCAGGGGATGTCCAAGGAGGAAATAACAAGGGGATAGAGCAATCTTCATGAAAAATCCCTTCATAGTACCTTCTTTGAGAAAACGGAATTTAGAGATCCATAGACATGGAACTGGTTGAAAAGAGGAGACCGTAAACAGGCTACAGAAGGAATGCTAATGGCTGCGCAAGAGCAGGCCCTCAAAACGAAGTGGCTGAAACACCATATTTACAAGGAGGGGGCTAGCCCACTGTGTAGGATCTGTGGAGAGAGAGAGGAGACTGTGGTTCACATTATATCTGAGTGTAAACACCTAGCCCAGACTCACTATAAAGGCTGGAGACATGAGGTGATGGGCAGAGTCATCCACTGGCACCTATGCAAAGTAAACAATTTACCACATTCTGAGAAGTGGTATGAGCATAAGCCAGAGGCGGTGATAGAGAACGATCAGGTGAAGGTGCTGTGGAATTTTAGGATACAGACGGACAAGAAACTGGAACACAATAGACCTGACCTGGTGGTTGTGGACAAAGAAAAAAGAGCGTGTCTGATTGTGGATGTGGCCTGCCCATTCGACACGAGAGTGCAAGAGAAGGAGAGGGAGAACATTAACGGATACCAGGACTTAAAGTGGGAGGTAAAGAGGATTTTGAACTGCCATGTGGTCAAATCGGTCCTGATTGTCATAGGCGCACTAGGTACCATCTCAAAGAGTTTCCAAGGATGGTTAAAGAAAATTGGTCCCGCCCCGCTTTTTGGAACACTTCAAAAGGCATGCTTTGCTGAGACTCAAAGAACAATAATAATAATGATAATAATAATAATAATAATTGTTTCTACTTTTGGCACAAAGTCAGCAATTATTCCAGTGTATTACTGGTACTTTATTTTATCGACCCCGTAAGGATGAAAGGCAAAGTTAACCTCGGCGGGATTTGAATTCAAAATGGCAATTCTATGTGTCAAATCATGGCGTCCGACGCTCTACTGATTCTATCAATCCACGGCCCTTATAATAATAATAATAATGATTTCTTTATTGGCCACAAGGACTGACATCAAGAAAAACATTACAGACGGCCCAGGACGTTAGAAGAAGGTACGATGTGGATCTTGTACATGTAAAGATTTGTATTATTTATATAAGAAACGAAAAAGAAAAAAGACATATAAATATATATATAAACAATAAAAATGAAAATTCAAACAATGAAAAGTTCCCCAATAGGGGGGAAACATCCGAGAGTTACTCATGGCGAAAACCACACAAAAGACCACGGCCACCCTGACCACCACGGCAAGCGCCCTCTCTCAATTTGTTCCCATTCCTCAAACTACAAGCGTATATTCAGAGCGGTCCCGTTCACTCGGACCATTCTCGCTACATTCACCGACCTTTCAACAAACTTGCTAGAAGGCCGCACTTGCCTCTCCACCCTTATTTTCCTCTTCAAGTGAAACTTGAAAAAGTTAATCAGGGATTCGCCGAAGAGGAAAGTGTCTGTCTTTAACCCTTTCAACCTTGTCCACTACATCATCTCTTTAGCCATGGCCACCAGGCAGATGAAAACCGCCTGCCCTTCCTCCTCGAAGGAAGACGGTGAGACTATCTGCACAATGAGCTCAGTCGACAACCGGATCAGTCCCACACGCGACAGCAATTGTTCGACATAGCTCCACAAGTCAGCAATGCTCGGGCACTGAACGAGTGCGTGCACGACGGTTTCGTCGCTCTGCGCTCATCTCGGACAGGCTCGGCTGACGGCACTTCCGTGCCTGTAGAACTTATCTTGAACTGACAAAACTCCCCGGTAGCACTGCCGGGCCAGGGATTTCTGGAGGTTATCCATAGGCCCTGGGCTGAAATTTCACCGAAAGAGAGCAAACAGGTGATTTTTTTCGACGCCAAGGATCTCTCCGAGAAGGTCGTCGCTCTTCCTCTCCACTAGTCCTCTATCAAACGCCTAGGTGGATGTTCCACCGATACTGGTGCCCAGCTGACAGAGGGCAGTGAGCGCCTGGAGACATTCCAGTTTCCAAGCGTTATCCCTCGGTCTTTTCCTGACCCAGGACTGCAGTTCCATGAAGGAGACTAGCTGTGGGAAAACGTAATTGGCGAACGGCGACCACACCTGTTCACCGTCAAGGAAGCACCAGAGATGTCACAGCCTCAGTGCATGTTTGCGCATCATCAGCCATGGCATACCCAGTCTTCCACGCAACGGGTGTTAACAGCAGATGGTTCATCTGACCATGGGAGCGTGTCCCTTCCACAAATAGCGGAAGAGAAGGCGCTCCATTTTGGTGAGAGTCGGGCCCGGGCAAGGTTCGACGGTCAGGCGGTAGGAAATGGTGGATGCGATGCACGCATTCGCCACCTTCGCCCGGCCTTTAAGGGACATCTTCCTCTCGGCCCGTTTCTTGGTGAGTGAGGCCGCCCTGCTCGTGACCTCACTCCAATTTTTCTCCATCTGGAGGTCTGATCCGACTCGGATTTACCGCATCCTAGTTCGCGTGGGACGCCCCTCATCGCCCCCAGTTTGTGCAGTTAAAGCCTCTTGATCCTTACGTACAAGAGGGACGAGAGTGGACAACCCTGGCGGACCGAGCACATGATCCTGAACGGCTGCGACAGGTGACCGTTCACCCTCACAACTGAGCAGATGTCGCTGTACATCGCAGCGAGCCAACCCCTGAAAACCGGCCCGAAATCGGTTGACCCTATGGTTGACCCTATCGAATGCTTTAGATTGATCCAAGTTGATCAGGGACCCACCCGTACCAAGTTCCTTAAACACCCTCTCTACGATGTGTCACACGAGGTGGAGGTTGTCGTGTATCGATCTGTCCGGAATAGCGCATGTCTGCGCCTCTCCCACCAGACCCTCGACGACAAGCGCCAACCTCGTTGCTAACCCCTTCGCCAAAATCCTGAACTATGGGCCTGAAGTTATCGATAATATCCCCCTTGTTCGGGTCTTTTCTCAGCAGCGCCACAACTCCCCGGCTCACAAAACTGGGAATGCTCCCGTTCTGCTGCCAGTTGCAGTAGACGTCTGCCAAGAGGTCACCGAATAAGTCTGGCATAAATGCATAAAGCACGTAGGGCAGACCATCCAAAATTGGCGATTTACCCCTCGTGCAGTTAGCCATCGCTTCCCGTATTTCACCGGCTCTTATTGGCTTTTCGCAACACTGTTCTGCGGTCGTCGAGAGCCGAGACAGTCCGTCAAGGTATGCATTGAAGTCCATCCCTCGAACCGGCCCGCCACCACTCCCGAACAGTTCAGCAAAGTGCTGCTGAAAAGCCTTACACATCTGCTCGGGTTCGAGCAACACGCACCCGTTTTGGTCAGACCAAACGTCTGTATACATATATGTATGCACGTATACATACTTATATTTAAGTATCAGCCGTACTAAAAGTGAGAAATGAAATTTCATTTTTTCCATTAATCGTTTTCAATACACCCGGCCGACTAACTCATTCGATATGCAAATTAGCCTGCTCAGCCGTTAAGATGCATAAGGAAATAATATACTTTCAAACGTTCAATCGACTGACAGGAAGGTATACGGTGCTGATGACAGCTAAAATGCTAGAAACTAGTTCATCGTTCCTTTGAACAAAAGGGCAACGATGGTAGCCGAACACTGTACGGCTAATAATTCGGGCTGTTTGTTTACGAAAGAAACCAAGCATTATAATAAATGTTCGGTAAACCCGTACGTACATATATATATATGTGTGCATGTATGTATATACATACTACTGTAGTCTGTATACATATATGTATGCACGTATACATACTTATATTTATACATAGATATATATGTATATATATTTATTCATATATATATATATATATATATATATATATATATATATATATTTATTAAAATAACAGAGCAAAGAATCGCTGCTTTCACCCTTAACGGGATCTTCTGAAACTAACAAAGTCAATCTGTAAACGCAGAACTGGATATTTCAAAAAACGTTGCAACCGGAGGAAGACAGGAAGACGATACTTTGGTTCGTGGTAACGTTCGCTGGCAAAGGACGGGAAAAAACGAATAATACGTCATTAATAGGAGCGGTGAAAAACAATTACGCGCAAAGACAGAACCACGTTTATGGTATATATATATATAACGAAGGAAATGTGGTAAGGAACCAGATGGACCTTAACGCACCAACGTACTCAATACTTAGGGTAGTAGAGTATTTAAAGGAACAAGTATGACCCCGACGGCAGAGTTCAAGCCGTTTCGACAGTCCAGAATTAGCCGTCGGGGTCATACTTGTTCCTCTCTCTCTCTATATATATATATATATATAAGAAGGGATTAAAAGATGGTTAGAAAAGTTCCATGTTTTTTATTATGCGCATTTCAAAAACAAATATCATCCAGGGACGATATTTGCGTTCTCATCAGATAAAATAGTGTCTAAACAACATATGTTGTTTAGACACTACCTTGGTCACAAGTGTCTTTTTTAAGCTTCATATCATGTCTCCCTATTTTATCTGATGAAAACGCAAATATCGTCCCTGGATCATATTGGTTTTTGAAATGCGCATAATAAAATACAAGGAACTTTTCTAACCATCTTTTAATTTCTTCTTATATATACTCCAGTCCAATAAACTGTTGAGTGCTACTTATTCGATATTTGTATTGCTGTATTGTGCTACAATAAAACTCACCTCTTACACATATATATATATATATATATATATATATACGAGTATTATTCATAAATATGTATTTCAGTGCATTTTGTGAATGTATGTATCTCTCTCTCTCTCTCTTTCTCTCTCTCTCTCTCTCTCTCTCTCTCTCTCTGTCTCTCTCTCTGTCAGTGACTCTTACTCTCTCTGTTCTATAAATATTTATATTTTATTCGCATCGAGAAGCTTGACGTCTCTTCCGGATTTGAAACAGGAAATTTACAATTAGAATATTATTCTATAAATTATATATATATATATATATATATATATATATACAAAATATATGTGAAGGATAGGCATGATACCAATAATAGCAGGGTTGTAGTATCTGCTAGTCTATTCTTAGTACACATGATGTATAAATTCGTATGTATCGAAGTATTGAGGCACAAATAACGTTGTTTATTTGAGGAAACATACTCATACACAGACATATTCACAGACAGAAACGTACAAATCACAATCATTATACATTGTATTTTCCATATATACACAGATATTATATAATTTTCCTTATATCTTTCTTTCCTTATATATTTATATATCTGTGCATACATATTTTCATATATATATCTGTGATATCTGTGTGTATACATATTTTCATATATATATATATATATATATATATGTGTGTGTGTGTGTGTGTGTGTGTGTGTGTTTTTGTGCGTGTGTGTGTGTATGCACACTTAGATTACAAACACTTACATACACATAGAACAAACCTAATAGCAGCACACGAATATGTATAATTATGCATATTCATATTATTTGAAAGGGAAAGAACGCGATCTGTATAGGGAAAGACAAATTACAAAATAAAATTATGAGAATATAAACAGAAGCCTATGTTTGTATAATGTTGGGATACAGTTGTTTCGTTTTTATAAAACCTTTTGTCTTCTCTCGTAGGAGTCAAAGTTGAAAAGATTCCAATAATACTGCACTGACTCACCATGTCGATAAGGATAGTTATCATTATTGTGAAGCAGTCATGAAATATTTCGCTTTTGTTTTCGAATTCCCTAGGAAAAAGCCAATAATCTTTAGATTGTATATCATCGTACACATTAAATACATTCTCATGCACACACATACGCACACACACACCAATACAGGCACAGGCAACCACAGACCTCCACACCTATATGTGCAGAGACGTATATACATATGGAATTACACTGACAAGGAGCGACTTACAAAAAATACACAGAAATACACATGTATGTATATATAAATGCACATGCGCGCACACTTATATATATACATATATATGAAAAGATTCAGGACACCGACGGCTGAGCTCTAGCCGTTTCGACAGCTAGATCCGAAGTACTCTGGTGCGCTATTGCCCACCTGGTATCTTACCACCCTCTCTTTGTTATATATATATATATATATATATATATATATATTTATATATATATATATATATACAAGTTAATATATATTAATATATTTGATAAACACAAATACCAACATATTCATGTTTGTATTGTAAATTACCAAGTTAGCTAGATTGAAATATACTAATAATAATAATACATTTTGCCTGTCTCGATTTAAGATAATAAATCAATAAAAACAAATCATATTGGCAATGGCCGTGGTGCTTGGACAAATTTAAATTTCAAAATCAAACCTGTTCCGTAGACAGGTTTAAACGTTAAAATCCAAATATATTTCGAATAATGAAAAAGTGAAAGAATACCGCATTTTGATCTCCTCAGCAAGCACTATAAAAATTGGTATGTTTCACTTCAAAATATTTAGAAAGACTGATTAACGCACATGGTATTTCACGCGGTTATCCAGTGTCTAGCTGTCACATACTCGTTCTGCTAGAAATAACAGCCGTTTGCATGAGTTTTGAACTCATTATTATTGATAGTCTTTCCCTTTCATCCTTGCGGGGTCGATAAAATAAAGTACCAGTAATGCACTGGGTAATTGCTGGCCTTGTGCCTAAAGTAGAAACAATTATTATTGATAGTATCACTGCTCCTTTGTTGAGCTGAATTTAGCCCCATACAAACGGCTGTTATTTCTAGCAGCACGAGTATGTGACAGCTAGACACTGGATAACCGCGTGAAATACCATGTGCGTTAATCAGTCTTTCTAAATATTTTGAATACCAATTGTTATAGTGCTTGCTGAGGAGATCAAAATGCGGTATTCTTTCACTTTTTCATTATTCGAAACATATTTGGATTTTAACGTTTAAACCTGTCTACGGAACAGGTTTGATTTTGAAATTTAAATTTGTCCAAGCACTACGGCCATTGCCAATATGATTTGTTTTTATTGATTTATTATCTTAAATCGAGACAGGCAAAATGTATTATTATTAGTAGTATATTTCAATCTAGCTAACTTGGTCATTTATAATACAAACATGAATATGTTGGTATTTGTGTTTATCAAATATATTAATTCATATTAACTTGTATTACACGGCTCAGAAATACTTCTTTCTTTGAGCTATTTCATTGTAAAAGACTGCCCGAGTTTTGAACTCATTATTATTGATAGTATATAGATATATATATATATATATATATATATATAAATTAATAAAAATAATGAATAAACAAAGAGACAGTTCCTTATATTAAAAAATTCATCATTTTACGATCGTTTCTAGGATATATATGTTAGTGTTGGTATACATATCCTATAGATCTATGTAAAATATTTACAAACTATCAGAAGGAATATACATACCTACGCATATATATGCTGTCTTCAGAAATAATGATATTTGTTTATTGAAAAAAACCAACAAAGATTTAATACAATAGGTCTGTTTGAGGACAGGTTTTGAATTGACCAATAGAAAGATAGTGAAGGTCAAGATGGTAAAATAGTAGTAAAAGAACCTTAATTTAGGGGTAATATTCTTTCCATCCATAGCTGAAATCTACCTTCCCCTACCCCTAAATTAAGGTTCTTTTACTACTATTTTACCATCTTGACCTTTACTATCTTTCTATTGATCAATTCAAAACCTGTTCCCAAACAGACCTATTGTATTAAATCTTTGTTGGCCTTTTTCAATAAAAAAATATCATTATTTCTGAAGACAGCATATATATGTGTAGGTATGTATATTCATTCTGATAGTTTGTAAAAATTTTACATAGATCTATAGGATATGCATACCAACACTAACATATATATCCTAGAAACGATCGTAAAATGATGAATTTTTTAATATAAGGAACTGTTTCTTTGTTTATTCATTATTTTTATTAATTTATCTTGACTCTGTTTTCCTGTATTTTTCATCTAAAAAATTTTTTTGAATACATCTTCTCTTTTCATGATATTCGGATTACATTGAGTTCTTCATACGGATTGGACACTACCGTACATTTTGGTAGATTTATCTACATATATTTATAGATAGATAGATATATACGATTCCTCTCACAGACTTCACTAATATACTTGTAGAAGAGCAGTAGTCACCACATACACAAACCGACGCGGGCTCCCACACACACAAACACACGCACGCACACACTCACACATATATATATATTATCGTAGTAATGTCATATGAGCTATAATCACTATATTCTTGGTTGCTCATATTACTCGAATGTGATATGGATTGAACGTATAATTGAGTAAATATGTCTCAGCGTGCTAACGAATATATATTTGTTATGGGGTGGTCACACAATGTTGTCCAGGACATCCATGTTACTGTGAGTGCTCACTGCTTCGACAAGAATGCCGCTAGAATACCCGGTCACAACGAACTCGAACATTCATTTTCAAACATATTCCATTGTATATACATAGAACTACATGCACATATGCAAGTGCGGATTTTAATATTCAATATATAATTAATATAAAATTAATAAATAATTAATATATAATTGATATTTTTAAAAAAAGTTACAGAAAAGTTCTAACCTTATACATGAGGTGAAAAAAACCCTAGATGGGAATAAATAATACATAGATTACGGAAGTCACTGATATATATTCTCATATAAGCAAATACACATACATACATATATTCATACATATCTGTGTGTGTGTGTGCGCGCGTGTGTGTGTGTGTGTGTGTATGCGTGCGTGTGTGTACGCGTGCATGTGCATGTGCGTTTGAGCGTGTGGGTTATATTATATTAACGTGGGCTGGTTTTTTAATTTGAATGTTAGTTTTCCAGTTTAGTTTGTGGCATCAATGTATTGAATGCACAGTATTTGTGTATGTTTCGACGTCATCATCGGTCATATCTTATCGAAATAGCTTTTCGTTGTCATTGTAAATGTGTTTTCCTGGACTATCACAATGTGAATATCGTTCGCCGTGTTAAGATATGTTCAGTTTTATGAAGGGAATATTTAGGTCATTAGTGTTGTGTTGCAGGATTAAAAAATACCATTTCTGTTATATGTACAAGTTATATTTTTGGTTTGTATCAAGCAGAACTTTTTTTTAAATTCGTTTTCAACGGAAATGTAGCACCCAAAATGGAGATAATAGATATACTTTATATTTTATTGCAGTTTTTATATCTCTGGTTGGTGAAAAGTAATGTATATTAGTGAAGTTTATGTAAATTGTGTTACTTTATCTTGTGCGAGGACATAACATAACATTTAGCCTTTCAGCAGCGTTTAATTATTTTGTCTATGAGTCATTTCATCTGATTACCTATGCCGGTTATCGTGTCGAATATTCACCTTCGCCAACCATTAACATTTTGAGCACTCAATCGTTTTTGACAACCTGCATGGAAAAAAAGCATTATCAATTTGTAAAATGGTAGGATGAAATTTGATTGAAATTTGACGCCCAATACTTCTATCTTCAGCGTTGTTTACCTACGTGTTATCCATGTAAAACTTTTTTACGGCTGTGTATATATACCGTTTAGCTTTGTGATTACGTTCAGAATTATTTTCACCTTCAACAATTTATGAATTTCCCATATGAAATGATATAAATAAATAAAGATACGATACACACATTGATAAGTTTATCACTTTTAATTGCATTTTAAATTTTGACGCAGGAAGACAAAAAAGATTACTTGAATCATTTAACACTATTTTCTTAATTTCCGTGGAGAGTTTAAAAAGCAATTCATCTTAAAGCTTTCCCCTTCTCTTTCTGTCTTTCTCTGCCCATCATTCTCTCTCTCTCTCTCTCTCTCTCTCTCTCTCTCTCTCTCTCTCTCTCTCTCTTTCTGTATATATATATATATGTATGTATATATATATATATATATATATATATATATATATATATATATATGTGTGTGTGTGTGTGTGTGTGTGTGTGTGTGTGTGTGTGTGTGTGTGTGTGTGTGTGTGTGTGTGTGTGTACGTGTGTAAATGCATGTGTGACTATATGTATATATATGTATATATACTACATGTATATATATATATATATATATACATTATTTCGTTGACAAATATATCAATATGCCCAGACATGCAGATATATTGCCCTTGGTATGGCAGTGTGTTTTTAGCTCGATGTAGGATAACTAGTATACCACAGAGCCGTTATAGTTATAGGAGTAACCAAAGGGTGCTTTGAAATACATTGTTTATTAGCTAACAGTGTTTCATCCATACCCCATGGCAGGAATCATCAGAGCCTATAAACATGAGTATATCAGTTGTTGCATACTCCATCGAGCTGCGTCACCAGAACAAGGTTAAAGGACCAGCAGGGGGCCCCGAGGCCTGCGCTATATGGAAAAAGACAGAATACATGATGCACATAATGTCATAAAATGTCTTAAATATTTATAAATTAAAAATTACACCAAACATTTATCACTTAAATGGTGCAATAGATGATAAAGAGGTTGGGAGAGGGTAGCAAGGGATGAGTGAGGGTATTACTCAGCATGATCAGAAACAATAAGAAAATAATAACAAAAATAATAAAAAGTACAAAAATAGAGGGATAAGAAAAGAGATAAATATAAAAATACAAAACAATAAAGGAACAAAAAGCCCGGAAACCCCCTAAAAATGTAAGCATAGATGCATCAAAGCACAAGCAGTGCAAAAAGAGGGTGTACAGGCAGATCAAGAGAGTTTGCAAGCATTAGTCTGTGAAAAGAATAGTTGGTTAGCAGTGATGCAGCCTTAATGTATAATAGTCCAATGAGGGATGGTGTACACCAATTATATCGTCTTGTAACAGGTCGATCTCCGTATCATATCCGCACCCTACGAAGCGGATATGATAAGGAGAATCAACCTGTTACAAGGCGATATAATTGGAGTACACCAACCCTCATATGGACTATCATAAATGTAAGGCTGCACCACTGCTAACCAACTATTCTTTTCACAGACTCATGCTTGCAAACTCTCTTGATCTGCCTGTACACCCTCTTTTTGCACTGCTTGTGCTTTGATGTATCTATGCTTTGCTTTGTCTTATATTTTGGGGGGGTTTCCGGGCTTTTTGTTCCTTTATTGTTTTGTATTTTTATATTTATCTCTTTTCTTATGCCTCTATTTTTGTACTTTTTTATTATATTTTTTTTATTATTTTCTTATTGTTTCTGATAATGCCGAGTAATACCCTCACTCATCCCTTGCTACCCTCTCCCAACCTCTTTATCATCTATTGCACCATTTAAGTGATAAATGTTTGGTGTAATTTTTAAATTTTTTAATTTTTAAGACATTTTATGACATTATGTGCATCATGTATCCTGTCTTTTTCCATATAGCGTTGGCCTCAGGACACCCTGCTGGTCCATTAAACTTGTTCTGGTGACGCAGCTCGATGGAGCATGTAACTACTGATATACTCATGTTTATAGGCTCTGATGATTCCTGTCATGGTGTATGGATGAAACACTGTTAGCTAATAAAACAATGTATTTCTAAGCACTCTTTAGTTATTCCTATAACTATATATGCATACATATACATGCATACATATGTGTATGTATATATATATATATATATATATATATATATATATATATATATATATATATATATATATATATATATATATATATATATATGTGTGTGTGTGTGTGTTGTGTGTATGTGTGTGTGGGTGGGTGGGTGTGTGTGTATGTGTGTGTGGGGGGTGTATGTGTGTGTGTACAAAAGGCATAATTGATGGTGTTTCATTCCCGGGGCCATATTTATTTCAACATACGTTTGCTGAAATCAGTAGCGGCTAGGTTGCTTATTTAAACTTACATTTCATAAGCATGCGGATGAGGAATAGATTTCCGTCTATCCCTCTTGCTTCTTCTTTTTCTTCTTCATTGTCATCGCGTCTTCATCCACTTATTCCTGAGAGGGTCATTGGAGCAACGTCCTCAAATACGCCTTCAAGAGGGTCAAACTGATCCGTCAAGATCCCATAAGATACCTAAGTGAGACAAACCTTCCTCATTGATGGTATCCCACCATTTTCCTTTAAGTCAACTCCTGGGACATACTAAACCTATGTTCGGAGTATCGGGATTGTGATCTATTGATACGAAGTAGTAGCAGTTTCACTAGGACCGACTCACTGATCTCCGAGATTTACACTCTAGGAAGCCAGATTTTGGTCATTCCCCAATATTCATGACCATCAGAAAGAGAAGGCACGAACGCTGAATTAAAAATAGCGACTTTGGCTTTTACATCTACCTCTCTTTTCTGATGAATGCATGCAAAAACTGGCGCAATACTGCACCATCACCAGCAATGCTTGCATATATTTCAGCTTGCTGCCTACCATCACTCAGAGAAATGGCCCCGAGATTCTTGACCTTAATCTACTTGCTTTAGTGGAAGTCCACTCACATTGAATAGTAAACAGCACCGGTTTCTTTGAAAGGCTATCTAATGCATGTCGGAAATAACCTTCCACCAATTAAGTAGTAGAATATTGTCTGCCAATTCCTGCAGAATTGGATTTTATGCATGTTCGAAGCAATAATCCCACGGTTTCTCAATAGCATGCTGCAGTGGGAATATTTGGTCAGTCGTGCTGCGACCGGGGAAAAACCCACACTGTTCACCGGCTAGCTAGGACACAAGAATATTCCTACACTTAGCACATACTTTGTCGGCGGGGCTTAACAATGAGATTCCTCTATAATCAGAACCATATGAATTGTCTCCCTTTTTTGAAAAATGGGCTTATCAATACCGATTGCTTTTCCAAAGACACAAGCCACACTGCACGTAGGAGCCAACCCAAGAATGACTTTTTTTATTTAAAGATTTTCAACATCTTGACGGAGGTCTAGCTACATTTGAGCTCTCTTATTGCTTTGTTTAGAGGCAAGTGTTCGCGCCTAAATACATAAGTTGTGACCGAGTTTAGATTTTCAGTATAGAACATTCTCCAACTCGTGACGATACATCTCTCTTTCTAGACAATAACGCCATATGATAATCTAGGTGCAGCCATAGAAAACGACTTATTAAGGTGTCAGTGAGTGGTCTGTCAAAATACTCTATTTGCTGATTTAACTTGGGCTTCTCATATAAATCCTCTCTTTCTTGCCCTCTCTCCTTTTCTTTCCATTCTCTCTCTCTCTCTCTCTCTCTCTCTCTCTCTCTCTCTCTCTCTCTCTCTCTCTCTCTCTCTATCTATCTATCTATCTATCTATCTATCTCTCTCTCTCTCTCTATCTCTCTCTATCTCTCTCTCATCTGTCTCTCTCTGTCACACACACACACACATATATATATATATATATATATACTTGACCACCCGTGGCCCGTTGGGTGGCGTTCACTTAAAAATAATCTTTAAATAATAAAAATATACAGACATGTATATAATGTAAAATTTATGTATATATAAATGTGTGTTTGTGTACTTATATATATATATGTATGCGTGTGTGTTTATATATATGTGGTTGTCTGTGATCTATATACACTGGTCATCGACAGACATACATACACACACATATATATATGCACACACATTCACATATATATATACAAAACAACACCACCAGCATTCACTCTCTCTCTCTTCCATTCTCCTTATCTATTTCTTCACCCTCTATGTCTCTCTTTCAAGCTACTCTCTCACAACTACTATCTCTATCCTTCTCTGACTCTGTTTATGAAGATACCCAGAAAACCCCATACCTCGGAGCCCCGTGCCTCGATTTACGCGAATCTTGTTTCATTCAATTTGTATTCCCATTTCATGGGCAACTTCCTTTCAAAGTATTTTGCATCATGCGGCCTTTTGGGTGTATTACATTACAGACAAGGAAGCAGGCAATTGCAGACTTTTAGTAATATATACATATATATATATTATTATTAAAAGTTACTAAAAGTCTGTGATTAATAGTTAACGCTTGATATAGGATGAAGAGTGTCTTAACTTCTCGGTATATATATATATATATATATATATATATATATATATATATATATATATATATATATATATGAAAAAGAACACAAGAGCGTCTACAACATCAAAAGATTTTTATTGGCTTACAATGTTTCTTCCTTACGTAACCGTAGGATTCGTCAGAGCTATAAAAGGGGTTTGATTGGTGTTATGGACTCTACCAACAAAACATTCAAGAACATAGAGTAAAGAGAGTAAAGAGCAAAAGTAGGGGACGATAAGTCTAATTTTGGTGCGGGAGGGTGGGGTGTGGGTCCTTGTTTACTAGCTGCGGTCATATTCATTCCCGGGAGTCGGGTGGTTAGCTGAACCATAGATGAGGTGGCGTCGATAGTATGGTGCAGAGGGTGCGCAGAGGCTACACAAACACAAAGGGCGTACAATATATATATATATATAGCGGAGGCGAAAGTACATGAGGTAATTAGAAATGGAAAAAGAGTAATAATAATAATCTATAATTAATAGTGTATAATAAGGCATGGGGAAGATTACACTATAATAAGGTATAAAAGTAAGAATACGGTAAAATATAAAGGAGGATAAGAGTGGAAATAATAAAGATAAAAAAATAAAGATAAAAAAATATAGAGAGAATATATAAAGAAATATAAGCGAATATTTGGAGGGGAAAACACAATGTAAAAAAAACGATTTTTTCAAATAATAATAAAAAATATAATAATTATGGGGGGAGGAAACGGGATAGAGAAATATGATCAAGTGTGATTAGTTGAGAGAATATAAGATGATAATAGTTATGTCAAGTTTATACATCTTAATAATAAATAATCTGTGTATCAGAGTTGCAGAACCTTCAATTCACTTACGGGTTCAAGCCACGTGGCATGGTCCATTGTTTATTTGTGCAGTCATGTGCGTTTGTTTTTGACACCACAGCAGATGCACAAGTTCGTAAATTCCAATGCAGATAGAAATCTATTTTTGCTCACCCGGACATTGACGGAGGATCCAATATTCCTGGTTCAATATGTGTTTGGTGTTATTTTGGTCGCACAAATCAATCACTTGGTTCAATATATGGAGTATGGTTTTCTGGTCTTCGTAACAGTGTCAGTGGTTGTATATCTGAAAATCACAAGGATCACAGTACTCCGGTTTGGTGTGATTATCGGTCATTCAGCTATGTTGTTGGTGGTTGGATTCAAATCTATTCGCCCGAACGTTGAACTTTGGTGTCGATAGGACATTAACGAGGCATTAACTATCGACACCAAAGTTCAGCTAACCACCCGACTCCCGGGAATGAATATGACCGCAGCTAGTAAACAAGGACCCACACCCCACCCTCCCGCACCAAAATTAGACTTATCGTCCCCTACTTTTGCTCTTTACTCTCTTTACTCTTTGTTCTTGAATGTTTGGTTGGTAGAGTCCATAACACCAATCAAACCCCTTTTATAGCTCTGACGAATCCTACGGTTACGTAAGGAAGAAACATTGTAAGCCAATAAAAATCTGTTGATGTTGTAGACGCTCTTGTGTTCTTTTTCATATATACGTCTCTGCTCCAAAGCATAGAGCTAATTATTATGCTGCCAATACCTTAATGGGACACGGGTATACAATACCTAACTCCTATTAACCTAAGTATATATATATATATATATATATATATATGTATATATATATATATATATATATATATATATATAAGTTGTTCCACAACAGTTAATTCTCCATTTCCGAGAACAATTTGTTTTACCTTACACGGATCATCAGCACGGTTTAAATCAGATTATACGGAAAAGGAAAACAATTATACGAATACGCATGTGCAAAAGAAATGTTTCCCAAGGGGAAGATCGATGTGGGGAAACAACTGCGAAACCTCGGAATATAATACATTATTCATGATATTCTGTCTAGTGGTTGCATCCAGTAGTCAGTCTGGGGCTTTACAATTACGTAATAGGTGTTTCGAAACGCGCGGGTAACATGAGTAGAACTCAGCTCTTGTATTTAGACAAACGCAATTACGCATTTTCCTTAAGATATTAATTGTTTCTTCAAAGCACAATCCAAAAGGCGGATTCACATTTCTGTATGGCTACGACTTGGTTATAACTTTCCATTCAATGGAGTAATTCACGCCTACGTCCTTAGGGGACCATATATGGCTTGCGAGCTCCCAGGGCAATCGTTTTTCTGGGTGTGTGATTGTCGAGAGATGATTCAGGAAGCGTTCTTTAAACATGCCCTACCCCATACCTACGTAGGACTTGACCTCTTCTTGTTGATTTGGTCGGTTAGAAGTGACTACAGCTTCGTAAATTACAGCGTGCGTTTTACGCTGTTGTTGAAGGGGCAATCTCCAGGCCTTGGGAAAGAGTATCCTGGTGGGAATCTGCTCTTAGGGTTGTTGGTGATGTGAGCCTGCATACTTAGCACAGGAGTAGCCGAGTTTCAACCTGTGTCTGCTATACATGGAGAGGTATTTATGACCTATGAGGAAGTACCTGTCAAGGAGAGGAACAAATATTTGATCTACATTAGTTTTAACGTTAAGTGAGAAGGGGCGGGGGTGAACCAAATTATTTTTCTATTAACACGGCTTCTTTCTCTATTGCTGTCGGCTTTAGGAGGGGAGTAAGCAATTCATTCTGAGAAGCGGCCATTAGCTAACACCGCGTTGTAATATTATTCTAGTTCGATTTGGTTATTGTTTACTATTCTGTTCTCGTTTTCTCTACTATATCTCCCCGTTACAGTGCTTCTGAAATATCTTTTTTTTTTTATTTGAATCAACGCCAGCATATGCTCCCAGTCAGTTATATCTGTATGTACACAGAGTGTGTAACTGAGACTGCACCAAAGTGAATAAATATATAAACTCATCTGATATATATATTTCGGCATGTAAACATGCGAAAATACGAATTTTGCGAAAATGATAAGCATTTTTAATCGATTTTCGGATGTGCGTAAATCATGCAATCAACCACAAGGAATATGTACTTGGTGGGTATATATACCCATTCGATCTTAGTATTGTTCTGAAATGGGCATATTAATGTGCATATAATTTGCGCTCTTGTCGGTAATTATTTATGATATAAAGAAGTGCGCTAGCAGCCGAAGTTTATGATAAACTTTTATCTGCCTAAATACAGAGTGTATAAACGAAACTGTACGAAAATGTAAATATATATATATAAACATGTCTAGTGTGCAGGCATTTATTATCCTGTAAATTGAAAAAATGATAAACATTTTTAACCGATTTTCGCATGTAATTTAACCTTTAATATACACGTTGGTGCCATTTCTGTCGCACACAGGCATTTCGTTTGTTAGCGAGCAACAGAACACACACTAGAAAATAAAAAAAAGCACTTAGTAGCGAAAGATGTTATATACTTTATGAAACTGAAAGAGAGACTCTTTTCTTTTCAGCCAATCCCTCACCAACGTTATCAAGTTCCACTTTGAAACGAAGGTGAGGATGGAGTTGGAAGTGCTGCCCCCAGTGTATTTGTTAAAGGGCAGATGTATTTTGAGTGGTTGGACCATGCACTTGTAATCTGGTTCATTTGAAGACGAAAGGGCTGCCCTCCTTGGTTGCAATTGGAGCGTTGGGTGGTTTAGGATTGGTGGGTCTGCTGAGTCTGAGTCACTCCTGACGGTTCTCCCCCCATTGTGCAATGTTATTGCTATTATTTATTTTGTTATCTTTTGTATTACTTCATTCGATTTCATTGTAAACTCCCACTGTCCCTGTCTTTTGTATTTCATTGTCCCCTATATTTCGGCCTAACCTTAATCCACCATCTTCTTTATTTATTCGTTCAAATTAGCAGGAAGAGAGTCTTAACGATTCGGAAAATAACTCTTCACCAGAAGAATCAGTCGGAAATAGAAGATAAATAGAAAGTAAAGAGTGATGAGATTAAGGACGAGGACTATGCGAAAAAAATGGGGAGAAAAAAAATGCACTTGCGTATTCAGTTGACAAATACACCAACACAATCCTATAAACATTTATATATGTATGTGTGTTTATATATATATATATGTATATATATATTGAGTACTTTGGTGCGTTATATATATTGAGTACATTGGTGCGTTATATATATATATATAAAACGAAGGAAATGTGGTAAGGAACCAGATGGATCATAACGCACCAAAGTACTCAATACTTAGGGTAGTAGAGTGGGTAATAGGAACGAGTAGGACCCCGAAGGCTGAGCTCAAGCCGTTTCGACGGCTAATTCTGGACTGTTTTAGTCCAGAATTAGCCGTCGAAAGGGCTTGAGCTCAGACGTCGGGGTCCTACTCATATATATATATATATATATATATATATATATATATATATATATATGTGTGTGTTTGTGTGTGTGTATGTGTGTGTGTGTGTATGTATGTATGTGGAGGTTTGTGGAAGTTACACAAATATTTTAGTATATTTTAGCAGAGCAATCCTTATTTATATTTTACATGTTACATTTACTTACATCTCAATATAACATGGCTAAAATTCAAATTTTGCAAGAGAAGAAAACGGTCAAATGAACTAGATACATCGCACTGTCCCCCGCCACCACAATAACTTCTACACTCTCTCCCCACCATCACATATCATTACCCTATCTAGACTAAAGTCATCGACCTGTTGTCAAACTCTCTACTCTCTGTTGAATGTGTATATATATATATGTATGTATATGTGTGTATATACATCACTCAGTCAAACGACCAGATTTCAACCCCAACATCTACAACAACAACACCGGCACTAATGTTTACAGCAACAACAGCTTCAGAATGAACTGAAATCAACATTTACAACAACAACAACAGCGGCATCAAATGATAAAAAAAAAATTTTAAAAAAATCAAAATAACACAACACACACACACACACACACGTACACAACACAACAACAACATCAGCTGCCACCGCCACCACTGCCACCGCCACCAATGCCGCCGCCGCTATCACCATCACCAGCGACCGGGCCTTAAGAAAACAACTTTAATAATAATTTTTCTGCTTTGGCACGGATCCAGCGACTGGCCCAGCGCATCACTGGTACTCTCTTTTGTTGACTCCGTGGGGATGAAAGGCAAGGTTCACCTCGGCGGGATTTAAGCTCAGAGCGTGGAGCGCCATAACTCTATGCTGTAAAGCAATTATAATAATACTGGACTGTAGTACGATTGGCTTCAACTATACAAACTCTTGAAAGTCAACAGTTGACATAATCTTGTAATCTTGTATCAGAAATGACGGTAATATATATATATATATATATATATATATATATATATATATATATATATATATATATATATATATATATATGTATATGTGTGTGTGTGTGTGTGTGTAAGTGAGTAGAGTAGCGTGTGTGTGTTTGTTTGTATGTATGAGTGTTGCTGTGTGCGCGCATATGTATGCGCGTGTGTGTATGTCGTACGTATAAGTGTCAATAAGTGATTTTTTTTTTTTTTGCGCGCGCGGAGACAGAAATAATCGGGCTGGATGCCCGATCGCGCAGTTAAACCACTGGGAGTGAAGAACCCCTAGCCCTTGTCAGGGCATTCTTCTAGGAGAAGGCATCTCAGGAAACTGGGTTAACTCCGACATAAAACCTGCGGCTCAGTAGTTACCGATGATGTTGATCTTTTCTTCTTTTCGGGTTATAGCTACTGTCGCTCAGAGAGTGGGATTGGCTCAATGCACAGTCTTTCCTCACATTAAAAATATTCGTCACGCACAGGCATTGCACGAGTACATTAATAATTATTAATAGTGTACTATTATTATTATTGTTATTCCTTGAATCTCAGTCATTGATGTTGGTTAACTGGAAAGTCCGTTGGATTGAATATCAAGCCACTACCTGCAGCCTCAGATATTCAGGACGTATCGGAGGGTTCTTGCCGTTCCAAGCAAGCATGCCTTTTGAAGCGTTCCATTAATAGTGTACTATTATTATTATTATTATTATTATTATTATTATTATTATTATTATTATTACTATTATTATTGCTTTTTTTTTTTTTTTTTTTTTCAATTCAATGATGTCCAGAACAATATAAAAGAGATAATTGGCAATATAGGTTTCTGGAACAAAAAAGATCATTGGCAATAAGGGCAGGGTAGCCAGGTTATCACAGCCTGGGCCTGCTCGTCATCGTGCCATTGTAATAGAACCAAACAAGGCATTTAGTCTTGGCTGCTGGAACGTACGGACGCTGCTTGACAGGGATTCCTTGGAGCGTCCTGAACGAAGGACCGCTCTTGTTGCAAAGGAGCTTCGACGTTACGATCTTCACGTCGTGGCTTTATCTGAGACGAGGTTAGCTGGAGATGGTCATCTTACGGAATTTTGTGGAGAATATACATTCTTCTGGAAAGGAAGAGATGAAGGAACCAGAAGAGAGGCTGGGGTAGGATTTGCTGTTAAGACTGTACCTGTGAACAAATAAGAAGAATTCCCAGTAGAGATTAGTGAGCGTCTTATGTCCATGAGAGTTCCGCTGGACAAGGGAAGATATGCTACCGTGGTGAGTGTGTATGCTCCAACTATGAGTTCTGTCGATAAGGAAAAGGTGTCCTTTTACCATGCCTTGAAAGGTGTTTTAAGAAATATCCCTCAGGCAGACAAAGTCATCGTGCTTGGTGACTTTAATGCTAGAGTGGGTAGGGATTTTAACACATGGAATGTAATCGGAAGGCATGGGGTGGGAAAGTGTAACAGCAATGGTATGCTCCTGCTGCAGATGTGTGAGGAGCTGGATCTGTGTGTTACCAACACCATGTTCCAACAAAAGAACAAATTCAAGACCACATGGATGCATCCTGCATCTAAGGAATGGCATCTTTTGGACTACGTCCTAGTCAGGATGCGTGACAGACAGGATGTGCAGTCTGTTCGTGTTCTTCGTGGAGCTGAGTGCTGGACGGACCACCGCCTGGTACGCGCAAAAGTGAAACTAATCACTAAACGTAAAATCCGGGCTTCTGGTGTTGCCCTGCCCAAAAGATTGAATGCTGCTCGTCTTAAGGATAAAAATGTGAAGTGGACATTGGAAGAAGAGATGCAGGCTGCATATCTTGGTGAGGATTGGCTGACCCTTAAAAAGTCGGTTCATGATGTAGGCAGGCGTGTTCTGGGATTGGCGCAGAGGAAACATCAGGACTGGTTTAATGAGAATGATGTACATATAGAAGACTTGTTGGCTGATAAGAGGCGTGCTCTGTCACGCTACTTGACGGCAAAACCACAGGAGAGGAATACGTTGCATGAGGAACTCAGGGATGTAAAATCACGTGTTAGGCGGAGTCTTTCTCAGATGAAGGATCAGTGGTGGAGTGAGAAGGCTGGTGAGATACAAACTGCGTCTGATTCCAATAACACAAAGCTGTTGTACAGTCTCTTGCGTGGGGTTTATGGACCGTCTTCTTCTCTGGTGACACCGCTTCGCAGCACGGTTGGCAAAGAACTTCTTCGTGACTCACAAGGAATTCTACGAAGGTGGCGAGAGTACATTGATGATCTTTTGAATCAGCCATCTGTCATCAGTGAAGATTTCCTCAATCTCATTCCAGAAAGTCCTGTGAAAGTAGCTCTCGCAGAATCTCCGACGCTTGTGGAGGTTGCAGTGGCTATTTCGAAGCTGAACAGTGGAAGATCTCCAGGTATGGATGGCATACATGCTGAGCTCCTACAATATGGTGGTGAGAGACTCCTGCAACATCTTCACTCTTTGTTTGGCAGGATATGGGCTAATGAATCCGTACCTGAGGACTGGAGAGATGCAGTAATGGTGGTCTTGTACAAGGGAAAGGGTAACTGGAACGATTGTGGGAACTGCAGGGGTATATCATTGCTTTCTGTCGTAGGGAATGTTTTATGTAGGGTGCTTCTGGACCGTCTGCTGACACACATTGCAGATTGTGTTCTTCCTGAAAGTCAATCTGGTTTTCGTGCTGGACGCGGCACTACTGATATGATCTTCTCAGCTAGACAGCTCCAGGAGAAGTGCATGGAACAAGGCTTGGATCTGTATCAGGTTTTTGTCGATCTGACAAAAGATTTCGATACTGTTAACAGAGATGCATTATGGAAGGTTCTCCAGAAACTTGGTTGCCCTGATAAGTTCCTTGCTTTAGTTAGGTCTTTCCATGACGACATGAAGCCTTATGTTAATGTCGGGGGTAACATGTCGGAGCCTATCTCAATAAAAAATGGAGTGAAACAGGGGGATATTCCAGCACCGACCTTGTTTGCCATATACTTTGCAATGGTTTTCTGTATTGCATTCAGGAATTGCGAGCATGGTGTTTACATCCGATATCGAACCTAAGCAGCATATTTAACATCAGGCGCTTTACTGCGAAGACAAAAGTATTTACATCAATCATAAGAGACCTCTTGTATGCAGATGATTGCGATCTTGTAGCGCACACAGAGAGTTATATGCAGTACATTTTGAATGCATTTTCTGACGCTTGCACTGCCCTAGGTCTGACTGTCAGTCTCAAGAAAACCGTCGTCATGTACCAACCTGCCCCTGGTAAGCAGTACACCGAACCAAACATCTATGTGTATGGCAAACGACTTGGAGTGGTTGATCAGTTTGTCTACCTGGGAAGCACTGTCAGTCGATACAGCAACCTTGACAGTGAAATCTCACTTAGGATTAGGAAAGCAAGTGATGCTTTTGGAAAGCTAGAAAGGCGACTCTGGGGTCGTCGAGACATATGCAGGAGGACAAAGGTAAAGGTGTACAGGGTATGTGTGCTCTCTTGTCTTCTTTATGCCTGCGAGACCTGGGTCACATATCGACACCACCTTAAGCAATTGGAGCGTTTCCATCAGATGTGTCTCAGACAGATCCATGGCGTTCACTGGAGTGACCCACATCAGTGATGTCGAGATTTTGGAAATCTCTATGTGTGACAGTATAGAAGCTCTTGTGATTAAGCAACGACTCTGTTGGAGTGGTCACCTTGCCAGGATGAAGGATTCTAGAATACCAAAACAACTCTTTTATGGAGAGTTGGTTAAAGGAAAACGACCGCCACATAAACCAAAAAAGAGGTATAAGGATTCCTTGAAAGCCTCCTGAAAGACGCTAACATCTCTGCTGATACATGGGAGAATATTGCTGCTGATCGTAATAAATGGAGAAAGACTGTATATGAGGGAAAAGTTGCCTTTGAGGCATCTCGAATCGCATACGAGAAAGTAAAGCGGGATGTGAGGAAGGGCATTGCTGTTGCACTTCCAGACGGCGAGGGTCCTCCTATGGTGCTGACACGCAGCGTATGTGCGAGACTCTGCCTAAGCAAAGCTGGACTCAAAAGTCATCTTCGCAGTCATAAAGTAAGACCAGTGGTTGACTACCAGGCTGCTGTTGGAGATGCTACTCATCATGCTTGCCAAACATGTGGTAGAGAATGTAAATCAGCAGGAGGGCTCAAGCGACATGCAAAAGTACACGAACTCCAACCACAGCCGACTATTCCCAGTGAATGTTTTGGTTGCCGACTCTATGCAAGACATTTTAGATCATTGGCTGGGTTAAAAAGCCACATTCGATCGCAGCGCTGTTAGTTGCTATCGTGTGTGTGTGTGTGTAGATATGCTTATGTGTGTGCGTGTGTGTGTATATGTGTGTGTGAGTATGTGTGTGTGTGTGTGGTGTGTGTGTGTGTGTGTGTGTGTGTGTGTGTGTGTGTGTGTGTGTATGTATATGTATGTATATGTATATATATATATATATATATATATTTCTTTTTTTTCTTTTTATTTATTTATTATTTTTATTTTTTCCTCTTCGTGCAATGGCCATACTCGATAACGAGGGAGCAGCCATCATGTATGTATGTATGTATGTATGAATCCATATATGTGTATAGATAGGCTCTCTGAATTCAGATGGATTTTATGAGAAAATAAATTATAATTATTATATGCGATTCTGTTCTCAAAGGACTTCATGACAGTACAGAAATATAATCTATGGTTCACAATGACCCTAATTTACTATATAAGGCTAATGCTTTTTTTGTTATTATTGTTTTTGTTTCGCGAAAATTTGGTATCCTAGCCAATGGAGATTCTTCACATCGATCATTCAATTATTCAATGCCATTCATTGAACATCTTTAAGCGGCATATTGTCTAGTTTTTTCGCCTTTGGTAATACCTTACCTACAAAGAGTTTCTGTAACCAAAATAAAGCTCCAGTTAAAGCAATGTTTTCTTTATTAGACGCTAGTAGAATAAATAGAGTAATTATTTCAATGGAAATATTTATGTGCCTCTTTCATGTAATCTATTTACAGATTTTTGCACTGCAGAATCGATTAGAAAAGTATCACATACGTACCTCTTTAATCAGCAGTGCTACCCTTATCGATACGGTGTATTAGTTCAAATGCAGTTTTCGTGAATTCAGTTTGATATTCATTTTTACATTATAACATTTTGTCGTGAGTTTATGTGATCTATATCGTTTCCATTTTAGTACCATGTGCTGGCGATATAAATAAAGCGAATAAATCAGCTATATAAAATCTAAAATGTCCAGTAATTTTGAATAAAATTACATATACCGGCTTTTTATTCACAAGTGATGCTACATATACCGAATACGAAATCCCACAGACATGAAAAAATATTGTATTGGAAGTATTGGAAGAGTTATTTTTGTCTTGATATACGATATTATTGAACATATTTATGAATTTATGATAAGATGTTCTGAGATGAGCTACCTCAATATTTCATTCTTCTTTGAATTGTTTCTCAGCTCATTTTGGTGTAGCTAAATTCATTGCTTTGTTTTACGGTTAATAAATCAATAAAATGATAGGGAAATGAATACTAATTAATCTTTCTAGCTGCCAAATATTGCAAATAGGTCCCTGGAGGTGTGAAGGAGACAGTCAATAAGTATCGGTTTCATGTCATATAATATCACCGCGCTTTGTGTGGGCATTATTGATAGTTAACAATAGAACTGACTTCAAATAGATTAGGTGTGATTTGCTGGAAATATATCACAATAAGAAGAAATAAAAACAACGTATTTGATACAAAAAATTGAAGCAATATTTAGGAAAAAGTTTACAAGATTGCTTTCGAAATGCTAGATTGTTTAAAGGAGATAACGTATAATGAGAGTAGATAAGTATTTTATATGGTACAAAAGAATATATGGTTTACTGGTTTCATAAGCTATTAAGAAGATCAATTTTATCCATTAGTTGTGTTTCTCTTCCAGAAAAATAAATTGTCTTATAGAAAGATCTTTGGCTAAAATGGCGGTCACTAGATACAGTAGATGTTACGTACAATTATGTACACTAAAGCTGGCTTACTCTGCAAGAATACATTTCTAATATTACGATAAATATATATTCATTTAACCAATTCCATTTTGAATTGTATGATTTCGTGAAGGCTGGGACCGTGCCACTTTCTTTCTGTATTCTATCTGGAGACAAAGACCATAGAAACCATTCATTAAATGGACAATTATTGAGCTTAACAATTTGAAACTTACACTGCTAACCCAAGTCATTTCTTAGAATGACAAAAATGATTTTAAGTCTAAAGTTATATACCCTCTACTTAAATATAAACAGTTTTTAAAAGTCTATTACTAAAAAATATTTATCTAAACTACTTGGTCATTGCACAATGCAAATGTGCATAATTCCCGTTGAAACATATTGTTTAAATTTTAAATATTTCACATTCATGTCAGAAATAGTTTCATATATACCGTCTAATACTTACGTCACTTACAGTAGCAGAAATGTATGAATAAGTTATAAATTTCGAACATTTGTATCTCTTCTTACAGTGAATTTCTTTGCCAGATGAATTTCTTTTCCAGGTGGATTTCTTTGATAATTCTAGAAATAGCTGAAGTATTTGAAATGTGATTTTAAATGATTAAACAAATTGTATTTATTTGTTGATTTATCAATGTATAGGTTAGGAACTCCGTATTATCAAATAAAAATGTCATCACCATGTTAGATTAAAGGCAAAATGTAAATCAGATAAAGAGACATTTTAAATATCAATATCATGTTAGATAAAGGCAAAATGTAAATCAGTAAAGAGACATTTGAACTAGATATATATGAATTAAATCAAATTAACTGAGGTGTATCAAGACGAACTTTTCTAACGTGTTATTCTCTTCATAAATGATACTAAGATGAAATACTATTCAGAAGAGACTCTGAAATGATTGTTACACTGTTTGTTGTTCTGTGAAAGCTTTAACTGATGCCAGTTTATTATTTAAATAATTTCACATTAGGTATTTTTCTTGAAAATTGTATTGAATTATAACACCAAATCCTATACTTTCTCTTATACAATTTTCAACTTTATTTAATATATTTTTGTTCTTTTACTTTTTCACACAGGTATACTGAAATAAAGACAGCTCCAATAACATTTCCAAAAATATAAGTGATTGAAATCTTGTATTTATTTTCTTTATCGTTATTTTGAATGCCAAAGAATACAGCGTATTTGATTAAACAAACACATTTAATTGATTCCAAGCAACGGTCGTTCCTATCATCAGCACTACAAGCATCGATATGACAATCATCATTAAAGGAAAAGCGAAACAAATGAAAAGCCTATTTTAATCATAATTATTGACATTTTAAATGCACGGAATATAATTTTATCAAAATTGCCTTTTGCGAAAAATAATATATATTTAATCACGGCTATTTAATCGTTGACACGAGAAATGTTAAATATATGATAATTAAACTTTAAATAGATTTAATTAAGGTATTGTTCGTTGCACGAATATAGAGAAAAGGCTTCTGAACAATTGATATAAAGAACAGATTTTCTTCTGTTTTTCATTTGTATTTAAAAGAATAGCATTTACCTTAGGTGGTTAGATTGTGACCTACAATGATGATTATTGGCAATGTGAAGCCTTTCAAAATGCAATATAGTCCAGTTTACACTCAAATACTGATTGATATGCAGAAATGTAATTAAAATGTCTTTTTAGAAATAGTAAACCCCAGCTATGAATTTGAAGTCATAGTTACAGTCAAAGTTTATAAACACACACACGCCAACACATACACACACACACGCACACACACACACACACACACACACACACACACACACACACACACACACACACACACACACACACACACACACACACACACACACACATATATATATATACATATATTTATATAGATATATATACATGTATATATATCAAAATGAAAATCCGAAGGCAAGGTAAAATTCATATGTTTCAATAAGAGATAGATCGATTGTGAAGCCATGATCGATTATCACTGATTTCATCCGGTGAAAATGAATTGTTTTTAAATTCTTGATATGAGGGACAAAAAATAACGATGTTCTCTCACAGAATTCATTCCCTCATATGGAGACACACCGGTCAGAGACACGGCGACTGCTATTAGCTTAAGTTGAGGTCATAAAAGTTTTCAGATTTCTATCGGTGCAAAAGACGCTGGACATGAATCAAATCTGTAGGCGTACAGTCAGTCACAGTTAAAAGTGAGTGGGTACACTCACTCCACACCCACATACATCGGCTCGAGGTCAAAGAAAAATATATACATATATATACACACATCAACACAGTATTAAACCCGTAGAATTAGCGTGGGTGGGTACACACACACTTTCACACACACCGAAGCGATGTCCGAGAAAAAAAACAAATATAATAAAACAAATATAAAAATGTACCGACACATCACTCACCGAAAGTTAGTTCACAAAGCAACAGAAACTGTCGGTCAAATCTCAATTTGAAGATGTAAATTGGAAATATTGGGTTAAACAACGCCCCAAACATACACACACACACACGCGCGCCCGCAAATAAGTTCAGTTCAGTGTTCTGCTATCCGTGTATAGATCGAATTGTAACATCCATATCTTCATATCTTCTTATATGTATATATATGTATGTAAGTATAAATAATTTAATTCTATACTTAAGCTGTATACACTTTCACCTATTCCTCCAGAGACAGATATAAACAAGATATATGTTATTTCCAAAATGTTAATTTTACCTCACCGAATTAACCAGCTAATTCTTTAGTATCTATCGTAATATTCCTTGCGTAATTAACATGCAAACTCAATGTTTAGTTAATGTTTCCTCCCTTCTAGGCCGTATATAATTTCCGTGTATGTAATGAAGTGAACCTGCGATTACTGGGTCGATTTATGACTTCTCATTCTCAATTTCCTCGTATTCTAAGATAGGTCACTACATTTTCGGGATTCCAACAATATGATTCAGCCATAAACTACACTAAAGGAATAACAGCAGAGCCAACAAATAATAATTGTTTCTACTTTTGGCACAAGGCCAACAATTACCCAGTGTATTACTTGTACTTTTATTTTATCGACCCCGAAAGGATGAAAGGCAAAGTTAACCTCGGTGGGATTTGAACTCAGACCATAAAGGGCTGTAACTCTTTGCTGCAAAGCATGGCGACAGACCCTCTACCGATACTGCCAATCCACCAATAATGAAATTAATTAATGGATATATTTTACAGTAACTACACTAATACAAAATCGCAATTTAAGTACACTGAACAATATAAACATATTTGTTGGTACATATAGCATTAATCTAAACATACAGAAAATATAAATATAATATATATATTACTAAAATGAATAGAGATTTCGTTTTTGAGAGAATTACAGACATGCGCCATATCGGCTCCGAAGGCAGCTCAGAGAAAACGTTCTGGACTCTTAATATAAATTCAAAAGCGAATGACATATATAGAAAATAGATCAAACATTAAAACAGGAGATAAGGTACAAAAAATGAAAGAACCTATAATAGCAAATGAGCAATATAGTGAAATTAAACAAATGTATCAAACGGAACATATCCGACATTAAATATGTATTTTACTCTCTCGTATACAACTCCTTAATATATATACAACCTGAATGAAGAGTACCTATTGTATTTCTGCTCTGTAGTATATCTGACATTTTAAATTGAGTTAATTTTCTTACTGGTAATTGGGTAATACAAAATATTACCCTTATCTTATTTATAATTGTATATAGATTATATATAAATATATATTAATATTAATATTATTATTAATGTATATATATATATATATATACAGATACACACACACGCATTTATATATATATATATATAAATCTAATCAGCAAAGACTATTCTCAAAATTTCAAGGAAAAAACTCCTATAATAATTATTTCTACTTTTGGCACAAAACCAGTAATTATCCCAGTGCATAACTGGTACTTTATTTTATCGACCCGTAAGGATGAAAGGCAAAGTAAACCTCGCTGGGATTTGAACTCAGACCATAAAGGGGCATAACTCTATGGCGTCCGACCCTCTACCGATACTGCCAATCCACCACTCACTCCTATAATAATTGGAGCAAGTACAATATATGTGTTGTATGTGTGTTTCTCAGTGCCTCTTCTGTGTGTAGGTGTTTTTTTCTATATACATATGGTAAGTAATATGTGTATATATATATTTAGACACACACACACACACACACACACACACACACATATATATATATATATATATATATATATATATATATATATTTATTAAAATTAAAATTATCGAGCCTTCTTTGGATTTTAGTCTTCAAATTTATTATTATTACTATATATATATATATATAGGAACGAGTAGGACCCCGACGGCTGAGCTCAAGCCGTTTCGACGGCTAATTCTGGACTAAATGAACATGTTTATCCTGGTACATGAATAGCCGAACTTCTCAGGGGGTAATTGTGAATTAGCCAGAATTGTGAATTACCCAGAATTAGCCGTCGAAACGGCTTGAGCTCAGCCGTCGGGATCCTACTCGTTCCTATTACCCACTCTACTACCCTAAGTATTGAGTACTTTGGTTCCTTATGGTCCATCTGGTTCCTTACCACATTTCCTTCGTAATATATATATATATATATGTGTGTGTGCGTGTGTGTGTGTGTGTGTTTGTATGTGTGTTTCTCAGTGCCTCTTCTGTGTGTAGGTGGGTTTTCCTATATACATATGGTAAGTAATATGTATTTATATATATAAATATATATATATATATATATATGGGTGGGTGTGTCTCTGTGTGTGTCTATATATATGTGTGTGTGTGTGTGTAAGTATGCACATGCCTTGGCGTTGTTGTGTATTCACATCCCCTGATGTATATATTTATTTGTGATTGGCGAGCAATCTCGTAACATTATTTGACGGATGTTGAGTAAATCACCATTATGTTAGATTTTCGAGAAGCAGTCTTACTATCTCTCAACATGAAACTGCGAGTATTCCTGAAAAGTCTTCTTTCAATCACCGTCCCGAATGCTATATGTATTAGCAATGGTTGTGAAGTTCAAAGATTATATTATCAATAGCTCATGCTGCATCAATATTATAGGTTGTAAAGATGCGATGGTAATAATTATTGCAACGAATGTAGCAATATATGTCTAGTGATCCAGTTCTGGGATGTCTCAAAATTCAAGCTTTAACACCAAAAATAATAAAATCATCCTAATATAATTATCAGGGAAGAGAATCAACAACTTACAAACCACGATATATACGGGTTTATAAAACTTGATAATATATTTTTATTTCCTACTAATCTAATGATTTTACTATATTTATTTTGTATTGTTCTTTTCTGAAATATATTAGTGGTTCCGTTGACATTGTGTTGCAAAAGTATTATGTATTCTGATATATAATAATATTTTGGTGAAAGATAACATCAGTCTCATAAATAATTGGCAATCAATCTTATTTATCATATTTATATTATTCGCTTTCAACACTTAACATTGACTCTTCGTCATTTTTCTGGCAACAATTCTCATACGCAATAAAAACATATACTGGAAATGCCATGCCGTACACTAAGATTTTATTTCTCCAATAGGAAGTAATGATGTAATACTATTTATGGTTATATCACTGATAGTCGTTTGTTTGAGTGAGTTTGGTGATATAATTATTAATAATCGCAGCTGTGACGCGAATATTTTTTTAGTGGAATTATAAGTTACTGAATATATTGGTAGGGGAAAAGGATTTCGGACTTGCAACATAACAATGTGCCTGAAGTATTTAGTTTAGAGGAGGCATTATCCAAAATGGAGTTGCTTATGATATTGATAATTTAGAATGAGTAAAGTGTATTAAATTTGTTGCTATTTTTATACTCATGGCAATTACTGATTTTGAAATATAGTTTAGTAGCAGGTTACAATCAATTCATGATCATCAATGAAACCATGAGATATGTTTTTACAGTGTATCTACCATGGCTTTTTTATCAGGCATATTGTATCTGAGACACGCCTCATTCAAAGTGTCTTTTCATTTTTCAAAGCGCTAGTGTGTGATTTTATTAATAGGACGTCTATTCATATCGACTAAGCAGTCGCACAAGGCCCCGTTCGTTGAATCGTGTAAATTTAAATAATGTTATTAACAGTGATATTATTGCTACTTATAATTGATTCAGAAACGTGTCGTTTATAATGATAATAAGATGTGACAATAATATCGGTGACTTGGAACATGGCGCTGCTACCATCAATGCGAACTTTGTAAGGTGTAAGAAGACTGCTTTATCTCCACCTTCTCATGTCGGAGCTATTAAACTATCGGAAAATCTCTTTCTAGACGGATTAGATACTCACGTGACCTTCTAGGCTTCCTGGGATACGGATTAATTCATCTATTCTTATAGGCTTTGGTGTTAGATATAATGTTACTGCTATATAATGTTTGGGATATGAGTAATACGATGGATATGTTTTAGATAGTGCCGGCTGGCTTATTTGGTTGTTAGAAGTTGTGTTGTAAGTATATTTGCATATTGTTTGAAAGCTAAGATGTATTTAGTAGCCATTTGGGGATGTAAGTCATGGTATCATAGTGAATGATAATGATGTTCTTTAGACTGACAAACATAGATTATCCGACTACCAGGAAAATATATATAATCGTATCATCAGGCTAAAAACAAAATACTTATTTCTGTTGAGTCACTTAAAGGCCATTCATTATAAAGTAATATACATATATATATATATATATATTATATTATAGTATATCGAATCATTCGAAGTAGATATGCGTGTTTTTATCGAAGACTTGGCGATTAAAATTAAATACAGAAATAGTGTAATTTGAACTGAAAAGGAGAGATAAAAAAAATATCATTCTCTTATTTCAAAGGAAAGTCAACTTGCTGTGACTGTTATTACGCTTCGCTATCGAATACAACCGAAAATAGAACCGGCGAATCATGTAGTGAAATGTTTTACCCGGGAATTGAATGTTTTAGAATACATATAACATGCGAGCTGGTACCAGTCATCTACATGAATCCAAATTAAAAGTTAATCAAATCTGAAATTCGATAAAAATTTGCCGTATACAGTAAACTAACATAAATACAATGACACTGTCTATCGAGCAATCGATTCAACTAATCATCAAATATGTTAGTTTCTAGTCTTAACGTAAGTGATATAATTTTCATTGTGGCCTTAGAGAAACATAACTCTACCACAAAGAAAACTCTTCATAAGTTATCTAACCTATTCGACTGGAACACTTTGTTCTAAATACGTATAGGTTATTTTGAATCACTTTCCTAATGTTTGTTTCTTCTCATTATTCCTTAGAGATAAACCGTTTTAATATCGATGTTTTGTACTTCAGTGGCGATGGCACCGTCGGAGAAATACAGAATAGATATATTAACTTATCTAGATTGAAGTGTATTTTTCCGAATTGAAATATTGCCAAAGATCATTTTACATTTTATTACTCAAAATTTCAAAAAATAAATACCTGTATTATATTGGACGAATCAATCGATTTTATTCTCCTAAAAAATTCATTTCATTTAATAGTAAACTAATCAATATTTATGTTCTTTTCAATGCTCATCGGACGCATGGTATATCTCTGTAATCAAGTATTGCAGTATACACATCCTCACTAAATTTGTATGACAAAAGCGTTAGTTATTCGGGTCTGGCAATATGCCATTACGATTGAAGGCCGAGGAAAAAATGGGAAACCCTATACTTAACAAAATCTAATCACAATAGACTTCCTGATAATTTGGAAATGTATATCTAATTTTCAATAAACCATTATATGTTCTCTACATTAGAGCGTAAATATGCTCTCATTAGTTTTCGAAAGAAAGCTTTACTACTATACCACCAACACACATTGTTGAATTTTATCAGATTAGTTATTAAAGGATCTTAATGCTGAAGTAACGTAGAGAAATATAAGCATCTGAAGTGATTTAAATTGATGTGCTCTCTTACATTCCAATTAAAATTAAGCAACCAGAAATAGCAGATGTATTACATACATTAAGTATCACTTTAGATATATCAGTGAATATGAAAGCATATGTCATTATAATTCCAATTATAACAATTGTGTATGTATCAGAATTTAGTGAAATTCAGGCACACTTCAATGCGATATTATAGCTATAAATTGTTCCTAATTAAACTGATTGCATTAATATAAACTATGTGATATAACCTTTTATCATAACTATTATATAGAGTAATATGAAATTATCGCAGGACAACAATGTTCAGGGAAAGAACAATAAATCGAAAAACAAAATAAACAAATATGGAAACAAATATAGAAAATATGGAAACAAATATAAACATATATAGAAAATATAGGAAACAAAGGGAAATAAAAAAAACTACGCGAGTAGCGATGCATATAAAGGACATATCAAATTACATTTCACAATGAAAGAAAGTGCGAATACGAAGTGAAGGAATTCCCTTAAAATGTGGGAGTGTCTGGGGATGTTATTGTTGTGAGGATGAGAGTATATTTTATATGTAAATTGAAAGTCGAATTAGGGAATTGTGGGTTTGTTTTCAGATGCTTGGGTGTATATATGATTTTGTAGTGAGATTTCAAATTTTTTCGGAAAGAGGTGAATTGAAAAAATATATAAATAGCCAGGTTAGTATTGTTAGTTGTGGGGTGGGCCAAGGGGGTGGCGCGGTGAAAAGGAGCAGTGTGTTAGTGGTGTTAGAGGCGGATGTGTGGGGAGGAAAGGTGGGCGGTCCAAGGCTAAATGAAATAGGGGTGGGGAGTTCAGGTCTGTAGGGGGAAGATGGTGCGTTGTTCTACCGTCAGGCGGGTGACGGGTCTTCCATGGCATTGGAGTAGACCACAGACTGTGAGGTCGTGGGCGGAATGTCCAGGGGAGCCAATTTTCTCACTTATATTATATCACACTCTGCTCTGTAAGAACATAGTGTGCTCAACTAGCATATCGCCTGTGGAAGCATCACAGCTGCCATTAAACACACATATATATATATATATATATGTGTGTGTATGTGTGTGCGTGTGTGTGTATGTGTGTGTGTATGTGTGTGTGTATGTACGTGTGCGTACTTACATTTATGTATCAGCTGTGCTAGGGCAAGAAATAAAATTCTAATTCTATTTTGAACATAAATATACATATACATAATATTTTAGTGATTGAATAATTTCTATGGTGAATACATTCAGATTTCTTGAAAATTTTACTAACTTCAGCATATTTACATTCTGGAGGGTTCGAAACAACCTGACGTGATTTGGAATGTTTTGTCTAGGCAGCGTGGTTAATAACACATAGTCTTCATGTACAAATCCAGTTACGCTTCCAAGTTTCAGACCGACTAATATTCTAACATTTTGTTTCTTTGCAGGATTTTCACTGCTGAGAGGTTACCTAATCGACCCGAGTGGAAACATACATCTATAGTAATTAATGATTTCTAATATAGGCACAAGGACAGTAATTTGGGTGGTGTGAGGGGAGTCCATTAAATCGACCCCAGTACGTTAATATTGCTTTATTTTATTGACTCTGTAAGGATGAAAGGCAAAGTTAACCTCAGCGGGATTTGAACTCAGACCATAAAGGGCCGTAACTCTATGCTACAAAGCATGTTTTCTGCCCTCTACCGATAGTGCAATCCACCGTGCTAACAGATATAGTAAATAATCTGAAATAAAATAAAGAAACAGTAAGACACAGTATGGCAATAAAACCACAATCTTTTACAGATTATGTATTTTACAACTTCAAATAATTGAAGTTTACATTTGCTACCACACATGATTAGATCACCGTGAAATCAACAGAATCTCTAGTTTAGAAGAAACTCTTTATTCAACTAGTCACACATGTGGCCCATTCTAAAGTAAAGATATTATGAATTCCTATCGTATTTAACATAATGAATTATTGAGCGCTTATCAGGTGTTAATTTCAAAATTATATGTTATCCATACGCATATGTATACTCTGATCGTATAAATATTGACATATTATATCCCGTTATCTATTGCTTGTTAAGTCATAACTGTACTCATCAGCTACCGCAATGGTGGATGCACTCCAGTTATACATTATAATGCCAAAAGTTAAAATGGAAAGATGGAAAATCAAGAAAAGCAAACGCATATGTATATAAATATCTCTCTCTCTCTCTCTCTCTCTCTATATATATATATATATATATATATATATATATATATATATATATATATATATATATATATATATATATATATATATATATATATATATATATATATATATATATATATATATATATATATATATATATATATATATATAAAGGTTTACATATATATATATATGCATACATAGATATACGTGTTTTGCAACGGGTCACTTTGTGGCTCAATGAAAAGTTAAATTAAATAATCAGAGCTATATAGCATAAAACATGTCTATAGAATCACCAGATAAAATATATACCATTTCCTCTCCCAATTAGCATAATTAACCATATAAAAAATCGAATAGACCCGGCTATAAGAATAAGGCTTCTATGAAGAAATCTCCAACAAATAACTGAAACCAGCCCTTCGTGCCGGCTGCAACGGAATATTTATCGAATATTCCGACAGTGTAATCGCCTAGATATACAGTCAATTAAACAGAAATAGGTGTAAAAATAAGCTAGGAGAAAAGAGAATACATTTATTTACCTCGACCATGGTTTCGTCAGCATTTTAAGATTTCCGATAACTTCGGAACCTTGAGCACCAGACTCTTCAGGAGTTTGCTCAAATCTAGACAATAAATTTTCCAAAGTGATCGCGCCAAGAATACATTCAAAAATGGCTAAGAATCGTGACGTAGCAGTGGTCAGGTTGGAAGGAGTGTGGTTGGTTGCTTACGGCTGGTGGCTTTTTTCTAGAAAGCGCAGCACAATACAGCCAAATTTGTATCTCAACTTAACGGGAGATTATTAAATATAAAGTTTACATATATATATATATATACATACATATACGTGTTTTGCAACGGGTCACTTTGTGGTTCAATGAAAAGTTAATAAATTAAATAATCAGAGCTATATATCATAAAACATGTCTATAGAATCACCAGATAAAATATATACCATTTCCTCTCCCAATTAGCATAATTAACCATATAAAAAATATGATATATAGCTCTGATTATTTAATTTATTAACTTTTCATTGAGCGACAAAGTGACCCGTTGCAAAACACGTATATGTATGTATGTATATATATATATGTAAACCTTTATAATTAATAATCTCCCGTTAGGTTGAGATACAAATTTGGCTGTATTGTGCTGCGCTTTCTAGCAAAAAGCCACCAGCCGTAAGCAACTAACCACACTCCTCCCCAACCTGAACGCTGCTACGTCACGAGTCTTAGCCATTTTTGAATGTATTCTTGGCGCGATCACTTTGAAAAATGTATTGCCTAGATTTGAGCAAACTCCTGAAGAGTCCGGTGCTCAAGGTTCCGAAGTTATCGGAAATCTTAAAATGCGGACGAAACCCTGGTCAAGGTAAATAAATGTATTCTCTTTTCTCCTAGTTTATTTTACACCTAATTCTGTTTAATTGACTGTATATCTAGGCGATTACGCTGTCGAAATATTCGATAAATATTCCGTTGCAGCCGGCGCGAAGGGCTAGTTTCGGTTATTTGTTGGAGATTTGTTCATAGAAGACTTATTCTTATAGCCTGGTCTATTCGATTTTTTATATGGTTTATTATGCTAATTGGGAGAGGAAATGGTATATATTTTATCTGGTGATTCTATAGACATGTCCTATGATATATATATATATATATATATATGCACTAGCACACTCACCCCACATAATTACACACCTATATGTAAACATTCTTTTCGTTGTGCCGCATGGATATATATATATATATATATAAAGGAATATTTTCAAGACCCCCACTCCAGAGCTCAAGCCGTTTCGACGGCTATTTCTGGACTAATTTAAATGTTTAGCATGGTAATAAATAGCCGAACTTTTCAAGGGGTAATTCCATATATGGGTGTGCGATAATCATGCATTTCTGAAGATTGTAGTTGTCAAAAGGATTGGTAAAAATTACTTGTAAACACAAATCTTTCATGGCGGTGGCTGAACTTGCCTGTAGAACAAAGAGAGAGAGTGCGTTAAGCGTTGAAAGTGAATTCTATAGTGTGGATGAATTAGGCCCCAGGAATCTAATGCACTTTTCCATCCTTTTCTGCCACGCTTGCATGCACTACTGGCGCGTTCAACGTTGACCTCAGTCCTGGGGTCATCTTCCACGTCGTTGCACCACTCAAAAACACGTGAGCGTGACCTCATCTCATCTCCATACACTTGCTGCAGCAATCCCAGTGCTTCTGACGGAGTTTTCCCCAACCGTACCAGAAACTTCAAGTTTATTCGTTGCTCTGTGCTCATTGCTTGACGACCTGAAACAGAGGACATGTACATAAAATTATGAAGAAAAAAGTTTGATCGCTGCAGTGAGCTAAGGTTACAGTTACATACTCCAGGGGGATTACTTTGAACGAGAAAACTCTTAGTGCGAAGTTTGGGTTTGAAATAAATCTTTGTTGACATTAGTCCTGGAACCTTTCTGACGCACCTCGTATATATATATAATGAGTTGGCATCCTACGTCTGGGCACTTGCCGTTTCAACAGTTAGTTTATGTGTTCTTACGCACATATTCTCAAATGGATGGACTATTCAGTTAAAGAATTCTCACAACCAGAGTTTGGATGGGCTGTTTTGATTTTAAAATGATTATTTCCTTCATGACTATAACTGTACCTGGCTTTGTATGTAACTGCATTGTTAGTACATGTCTAAATTTGTCAGTGGCACTGATTTCTAGCACCTAGCACTGATCGAATTCAGGTAACATGCATTGTAATCAAGTACAATCTGTAATCTCGAGAAGAAGAAGAAGAAGAAGAAGAAGAAGAAGAAGAAGAAGAAGAAGAAGAAGAAGAAGAAGAAGAAGAAGAAGAAGAAGAAGAAGAAGAAGAAGAAGAAGAAGAAGAAGAAGAAGAAGAAGAAGAAGAAGAAGAAGAAGAAGAAGAAGAAGAAGAAGAAGAAGAAGAAGAAGAAGAAGAAGAAGAAGAAGAAGAAGAAGAAGAAGAAGAAGAAGAAGAAGAAGAAGAAGAAGTTGTTATATTAGAAGTTAATATGCGCAAATCAATATAGAGGTTGTTTTATATTCATTGTGTCCAATGGGCTCTTAAAATAAGTCTTACTATAATATAAAAAATATCTGAATATTTAGTATTGTGTTTACATTATGACATAACTATACTGAATTAATAAATAATTATATTCCAATACTTATTCGTACTGTAAATAACTTCCAAGTGAACTCAGTAATTTTATCTATTGAAAACATTTAATTATTAATTTTTACACAATGTTAGAATAAGTTCCGAAAGTTACCATTAGGTGACTCCTATTAATGTCTCTCAAATATATTTTAATCCTTATGTCTAATATATAAATCTTGTTTCTTGTTTATAGAAATACAAGTACTATGTAAATCTTATCTGAAAATTAGTTAGTCTAATGTTGATATATTTTCAAAGCAAATTAGCAACGTAAGTGAATTTAAATTGATGGAATCGAGAATTAAATATGGAGTCAGCTAGCCGGACGCTTAGATCAGTTACGGTAAAATTGCGTAATTTATAAATCATTAATATCTTTGTCAGCATTATACAAGAACTCACATGGCTGAATTGATAAAGTACTTAATGATTAGTTGAGATGTCAACTATTTCTAGCTTGACATTACAGCTTCATTGGTTACGTTCATGGGATATTTATACAACTCATAGCTGAGTTCATTTAGATGTAAATAGGTGTCACAAGGGACAGCAACTCAAAGTTTGGTTGAATTGATTTAGGAAAATAATATTCTCATATCACAATATGTTCGGGAAATTCAGGCCCTGCCAAGCTGACATTCCCTTGATATACTTCATATAGACGAAATCTTCTGTAATGGTTTTGAAGCAGAAAGAGTTATGGGACTCTACACTTCTACAGAACACCTCAAATGACGGTTATGTGGATAGAAAACTATATTGTGTATTTAAAAAGTAAAATGTGTGTACACTTTAGAACTTGATATAAAAGACAGAAAAATGTTCTTACCGTTTATATTTCAGAAACTAAATGGTGAGAACTTTTACTGATTTGCTATTACTAAATCATCCGCATTTATATTTGTTATTACACAATGTTTTTGAAAATGACAATCCAAATTGTTCACTTTGAGAATAATACTTGTTAATATATTGGCTCCTAATTAAATCTCTCTGATTCAATTTAAATTTCGTTTCTGTTGTCAATAAAAGAACAAATGACCAAAAACTTAATAACATAAAGAAAAATATTTAATTATTCTTCGTTGATCGATGAAACTAATTAAAATAGTGAATGACAGCGATATATTAGGGGATTACATTGATAGACGCAATTGTTATTAAATCTTGGTTTGTTTGGCAAGCCGTATCATTACAAAATCCATAATCCCCCTTAGCTTATGGCCGAAGATCAATAATTTGTATTTAGAGAAGGCAGTGAGTAGGAGGAAATGACACCTTACGTGAATTAGCTTATTTCATTTAGGTTATGAGATCTATTCTTTCATGGGTCGACTCGTCAGTGTCTAAATCTTTGGGGTCCATTACATCAGATAACAAAAATATACAACAATGAGTGTTCCACCCATTTCATTTATTAATCAATCTTTTGTAGATGTTTTGCTTATAACAAAACCTTCCGGCTATGAACACAGACTATAATTACTGTGTCTGGGAATATATTATAAAATGTATCTCTCCTTGTATTATAAGAGATATTTAAATATTTGGAAATGTATTTAAAGTGTATTTCAGTAAAAAGAAATTTCATGTATATTGTTCTTTGTTGCATGTCATTAGTAAAATATTTATATTCAGATGCAGGAAAAGAGACTATTTTGTTATAGTGAGAAAGTAGTGTCTGTGATGCAAAACGCCAATGATCATATACAGCGACGAATGGAAGTTTAATTGGTACTACATTGACTATTTCGATCCCACTTACTTTATATATATATATATATATATATATATATATATATATATATATATATATATATAAGACTGGAAATAGCTGTTGAAACAGCAAGAACTCAGCCTGACTCTTTATAATATAACCATACTCTACAAACCCCAGTATCGCATTGGATTCAAACTGAATCCATCCTGGTTTATATATATATATAAATGTGCGTGTGTGTGTGTGTGTGTGTGTGTCTGTGTGCGTGTTTGTGTGAGTGAGTGTGTGCGTGTATGTTTCTGTGTGTGTGTGTGTGTATGAAAATTAAAGTACCCAATATTTGTCTTTATATTGCATCACTTTTGCGGTCACATGAGGCTGGAATTGAACTGATAATAGCTGAGAGAGAAAGAATTTCACTAATTATTGTTCTGTTTATTATGCAGATAATACTTTTGTGTATCATATGGACGTACCTCTTCAGATTTGTTTAAGGAAATAGCTTGCTATAACACCACGCACACTCAAGTTCTACGAAGTGCAAAGACTTCAAAGTCACTTTCGGAAACATCTGAATACATGGTTCAGATTCCTGAATTCTGAATGTCAACCATTCAAGCAGAATTGATGCTTCCTACTACAAGATGTTACGTGTGGTGTTTACCATTTCATGGCAAAGTCACACTACAAAGACAGTATTTATGGTGATCTACCACGAGTTTCATCAAAAGTTCGAACCCATCGCTTGTCTCTTGCTGGTTATGTATCCCACCATGATGAGCCTGCAGTAAAACTGCATTTCTGGTCACCAGTATGGTTACCGTGTATGGGGTCCAAACATAACCCTCAGGACTCTGTTGGCGAGGGACTCTAGCCTCACTGGACATGATCGCCTTACTGCGATGAGAAAGCGGGGAATCTGGAATAAGAACTTTGTGCATGCTTCACCTTCGATGGAGGGATGACTCAAAACAAAACAACAATGTATGTATTGCAATGACTCACCCAAGATCTTCGGCCCTTGAATGCCCTTTATTTTGTGTCCTAAATCCCCCTCCTCACCAAGCAAGATTGTTGTAAATAACCGCTTTGTCACTGATGACCGAGCCATATAATAGGTTGCACTGGGATTCATTTTACCAGTAGTGCTTGAGAGCGACCTGACATAGAAATTTGAAAATCTCCTGTGGAGCATGACAAAGGAAAGAGGGGTCTGCATAAAGACTGCAGGCTATTACTTTATCTGGATTTTCAGATGCTCAAAATGTACAATAAATGTAGCCAGATTTACTTCAGTAAAGCAGGTCGTAAATGTCATCAGAAAGTCATATACAAAATGCTGCCAATTAAGATCCCTTTGACGATCCTTCCAGTCGATAGTGTGGAAAACAATGTGCCTCGGTCAGGTGACCACAAAAGCTCACCAAAATAAAGCAGGATCAAATTGAAAGTATTGTTCATCACTCCAGCATATGCAAAAAAGTGGGTAAATCCTTCGCAGGCTTAAAGAATAACGTTCAGTTTGTAGCAATTCTTAAAATCGCTATGTAGCCATCAAATGCATCTATGTATGTATGCTTGTATGTTGTTTTTTTTAATCTTAATATTTTTTAATGTGATAGAGTCCCTTGTCTACAAATATAGAGATAAGTCGGCGAAGTGCTGCAGTTCATCTGTAGTGGCCGCAGATGCGAAAGGAAAATCCACTGGGAGTGAAGGACTCTGAGCTGGTGTTACAGTATCCTTCTAAGAAAGGAAAACATTCAAATAAAACCTCTGGTCCATGTAATTACTGGTCATCTGGCTTAGGATTGTCACCAGACAATAATTGTTTCTACTTTTGGCACAAGGCCAGCAATTACCCAGTGCATTACTGGTACTTTATTTTATCGACCCCGTAAGGATGAAAGGCAAAGTCAACCTCGGCGGGATTTGAACTCAGGGACGTAACTATGCTGGAAAGCATGGCGTCCGACCCTCTACCGATACTGCCAATCCACCGCCCTCATTATTGTCACCAGACAATAATGTTATCCAACTATCTTTCTCGGGATCTACTCCTGGGTCTTTAGTCCGTCGGTTTTGTCCGTAAAATCTATCCAGCAACTCCTTCCTGAGACAAACTAACCACATGCTCATAGCATCGGAGCTGTGATCTCCCATTTCGTAGTGGTTCTAACTGGAGTGACTCTATGATATCCGAACTACACACGCTATCGTGTACTCTTACTACGGAGATCTTTCGGAGGAGCCCCTTTTCGGCCGCTTGATTCGCAATTGGTTTCGTTAGGGCAATACCCAAGATTCATGATCATAGGTAGGGTTTTGGTTTTGAGGCCTACCTCTCTTTTTCCGATTACTGAATACAGAAGCTGGTGCATTGCTACACCAGCTCCTGCAATCCTTCTACTTAATTCAGCCTCCTGACTGCCATCAGTTGCAACCTGGAACATCACAATTCTTACAGGAACCAGTGGTGGAGTTTACATGCTCCAGGCTAGATATAGCCGGGTTTTCCTCAACAAAGTTCCATGGCTCTGATACTGTAGATTTGGTTGGAGAATGAAAAGTCTACTATTCAGGTTTGGCACCAGCAATGACTGCATAGTCGGGAGTGGGGATACTCACAATCGCCAGGCTGTCAGAATGAGTTATGGACAGCTTAGGCTGAAAGATAGGTCTCTGTAGGTCGTGCAACTTCATGCACTAAACAAGGAGCCGAATACAGGTCCTTCCTTGATGAAGTCACTGCAACGTTAGATGTAGTTAAGACTGAGTCATGCAACCTGACGAGAGATTTCAATACATAAGTCGCCACTTACAACCTGCCTTGTAAATGATTGGGGGATTAATAGACTTCTTTTCTAGTTATCGATTCGCTATTATGAACACGTTCTTCCAGCCAGATACATGCACAAATAAAGATGGTATAAGGGGAATAAGGGACACAGAAAAATAATTGATGTTATTATTGTCTCTGATCTCTTTGATTCTATGCTGGGAGTTCGTGTTAATAGAGGGCTTGAGCTGTCAACTTGATCGCCCTCTAATTATCTGCAACTTACGACTAACTAAATCTAAGGAGAGCACAAATCTGGCAAGTCCAGGGTGACCTACAGGATAATGTGGGAATCATTGGTGGATAAGGAAATTGGGACCACGTATGCTGATATTGTATCGACATTCAGAGAACTCCCTGAGCACACAAAAGACTTTAAGACAGAAGGGATATTCTTAATCGAATCGGAAGTGATAATCCCAATTTTCAAAAAGGGAGATAGGAGAGATTGTTCCATTGCTTAGTTACTTTTCCATAGAGACAGGCCACCCAGTATATACACGTCAGCAGAGAATCCCTTCTCTATGTGAGGCTTTTAACATCACGAGCCGTATTTCATCTTCCCCCATCGGCCTTGACTCATTTGAGCACATTAACTTCTTTTGTGTACTCCGCGTCTGTGACATCAGTCACCCCTCCTAGATGCACCTTGTGTACACCCGAAGACAATCTTGTGAATGAAAGGCATAAAACATTTAGAAAAAATCGATTTAAACTCTTTCTACCAAAATTCAACAATCCGGACAGAAATAAGAACTGCATTGGTAAGAAAAGAACTCCAAAGACCAAATATTGACATTGCAGCCTTATCAGAAACACGTCTATAGGCCTGATGAGCTGACTGAAGCATCATCATGTTTCACAAGGAAACCAAAAGAAGAACGGTGAGATAGTGGTGTAGGTTTTGCAGTTCGAAATACTCTAGCACGCTATTAAGTGTCTCCCTCTAGAATCAGTGACCAAATAGTAAAGTTGTGCATTAAATTCTTATGCGGGCGATGTACAAGAATTTTCCCAGTTTATGCTTTAACTCTCCAGGCCAACGAAGAAACTATTATGACGTTCTTCGAATCCCTTCTTATTGCAATTACATCTACTCCAGTTGGTGTAAAAGGGATACTTCTTCCTCATTCCAACGAGGAGATTGGCAGAGACCATAATATATAGGATGCACATAGACATTACAGATGTTTAAGATGAATACTAATTGTTTGAAGCTACTTGAGCTATATTCAGAACTAAACATAGCCATTTGCCAAAAGAAAAAGAAAATATATCAATTTACCTAGATCCATCGAATGTCAAACAATGACTACAAGATTGATTTCATGTTAACCTGAAGATTAACCTGACTTGAATGATGACTCGAATGTGAGCGTCATGCATAGTGCAGAATGCAACACAGACACTGAACAGGTACGGAGAAAGTTAAATTTACGTGTTCGAACAATGAATCGTATATGTGGGATCAAAATACTGAAGCGTACTGATGTTGGGAAGCTAAAACAGCCAGATCCATGTGAGGTTTTAAATACACGATTTAATAGTCTTGACTTCGAGAGAACGTGAGAAAACTTCAGCTATCAAATGTACGCAGTCGGAGCAGAAGAATTTGGATTCAGTGTGAAAAGGCTTGTTTGATGATAATGATCAAGCTACCATCCAGCTACTGAAAGAAGACATGCTCTTTGTGAAAAGATATCGGAAGAGGTTCCCTGCAAACCAACCTGTCCTCTAGAAAACATATAATGAATATAAAACTACCTCATAGTGTGAACTGAAATGGCTTAAGTATGATTGATGATTGAGGATCTCTTCAGACATTCACAGCACTTATACAAGATTCAAAACAGATCCCTGGCCTTTTGCGTGAAGAGTAAGGCCAAACACCTTCGTGTATTGTTCCTATGAGGTCAAAAGACAACATTGCCATCATTAAGGTACAAGCGGAAATACTGAAGCGTTGGCAAGAGCACATCACTTATTTATTTAATAATCCACCATCAGGTGATCATGATGTGATAGATAGCATTCATCCAAGTGTTGTGAATTTCAGCATAGATCGTTTGCCATCTCGTGATGTAGTAAAACTGGTTATCAACTAGATTAAAACTGGTAAAGTACATTGATTTTTTTAATTTGTAATCATATGTCTATTTATGCATGGTTGTACAGGTGTACTTTATTTTGATATACTATTTCTAAAATCGCTTCTGCTTAATTGAGCGTGCAATTTGTAATGCATTAATTGGTATGGTATGAACCTCATCTATGGTATGTAGTTATCTATTGCAAATAATTCTTTTGATATTTCAAAAATTATCTATATTCCTTAGGGTATGTAGAGTGACGGACAGATAACTCGTATGTATCGTGGTATGCTCCACCGCTCTACAAAGACACATATGTAGAATTAAAATTATGCTAAGTGTATAACTTGGGTATTCTCTCACAATTAATACATTTTTAGCACTGTAGCCCGTATCCTGATAGTCTACAATAGAATTTCCAACGGCTATGAAAATCCTCAGCCGATTTTAAATTACTGCTGTATCAAGGAAACTGGATAGCATTGAGGTTCCCTCATCTTTACCAGGATCTATATTAGTAAACCCCAATATGACGATAAATATAAAATATAGATATAGATATATTCAGCTATCGTGAATCCTGTTTTGCTTTCAAACATTTCAAGTTGACTAAGTTGAATTCGCTCAACGAAACGCTAGTCCTCTCTATTTTAATTCTTCATTGTAGTATTGAATTTAATAATAATTATATATATATAAATATATATATATATATATATATATATATATATATATATATATATATATATATATATATATATATATATATAAACAATGCGTTAGAAACTTTGTTGATATGTAATCAACAGTTATGTTCATAAGAGATACGAAGCACTCGACAAATAAAATTTATCTGGAGTATTATGATAATAATAGTAATAAACGGAATATATAATACTATAGCAATAAATAAATAAATAAATAATGGTGCTATAGTGTGTGTCTGTAAATTAAAGGTGGAAAACTGGGAGAGGGCACTTGCCCTGGTGGTCAGGGCCACTGTGGTCTTTTAATGGGCTTTCTCCACAAATGTCCCTCGGAAGTCTCCCCCTATTGGGGAATTTTTCTTTGTTATTTTATTTCAACCTCCGTTTTTTTTTTTACAAGCAGCAATGCCCATTTGTACCGTCCTGTATTGTCCTGTACTGTCCTTAACGTCTACTTTATGTAAACCCTTGTGGTTAATAAAGAAAACATTATTATTATTATTATTATTATTATTATTGTTATTAGACGTGAATTGGCAGTATCGGTAGAGGGTCTGACGCCGTGCTTTGCAGCAAAGAGTTACGTCCCTTTATGGGCGGAGTTCAAATCCCGCAAAGGTTAACTTTGCCTCTCATCCTTACGGGGTTGATAAAATAAAGTACCAGTAATGTACTGTGCAATTGCTGGCCTTGTACCAATAGAGAAATAATTATTGTATTAGGGTGGTGGATTGGCAGTATCGGTAGAGAGGCGGAAGCCATGCTTTGACGCATAGAGTTATGGCCCTTGCCATTCTGAGTTCAAATCCCGCCGAGGTTAACTTTGCCTTTCATCCTTACGGGGTCGATCAAATAAAGTACCAGTAATGCACTGGGTAATTGCTGGTCTTGTGCCAAACGTAGAAACAATTATTGTTACTGAGATACATGCCGAGTGTCTTCCTGACACCTAGGGCAAATAAATTCACAGTGTGCATGGGTAAGCCAGTTAATACAGCACATTGATTATAATTTAAAAAAAAAGAAAACAAAACAGTATACATATATACACATGTGCATATGCATATGTAAATACAAGGAGGGATATCAATCTTACAGAGATAGAGCTCTTCTCAATAAATGTGCAGTACCAGTCAAAACAATTTGTTGCACCTCGTGCAGAGAGGGTAAACCAGGAATCATTCGCAAATATTGTTCTGTTCCTTCCTTGATCATTCCCAGTCCTACCACAATCACTGGTACTGTAACGGCCTTGAGGTGCCACACTTTCTCAATTACAATAAGCAGATCTTTATATTTTCGTAGCTTGTCAAATTCTTTTGCCGTGATATTGTGATCACATGGGATGCTCATATCTATCAATAAACAGACCTTGTTATGTTGATCTTTTACAATTATTATTATTATTATTATTATTATTATTATTATTGGCGACCTACGTAGTAAATCGTATCATCGTGAGCTCCGCAAAGGTTTGTTATTTCCGTTTGTTAAACATTTCCATTTATGGAAAATTTTTATTGTTAACTATATATAAGCGCGCATACATTGTTTTCCGAAAAGGACACCCAAAAAGATTGAGGCCTTGTGCCAAAATTTAAACTTTTATGATTATCAAAAATTTATTTGAAAAAAAAAATGGCTAATTCACCACTGCACCAAGCAGCTGAAAGCCTTTCTCACAAATTAACACCTCACACCGACACCACCATTGTAAATGATTATACGTCTTCCAACACACGCAATTTAAGCACTAGCAATATTTTAAATTTGTCTCAGGCAGACATTCATTTCCCGTCATTACCAATGACTGCAGGTGTTAAAGCCGCCACCACCACCACCACCGCGACAACCACCACCCCCACCACCACCGCGACAACAGAAACAAAAGGAAAAAATAAATCAACTCGTGATGTCGAAATATTTTCAACCAAAATGGACTCTCCCAAACCGACTTTCAATGACGTCACCACCACCACAACTGAAACCAAAATTAAGAATAACAAAAATAACGATAGCAACAAAAACAACAATGACATTAAAAAAACCACCCTGAGTTTTGCCAGAGTAGCAAAACAGTTCGAAGCATTTACGGTAACTCAGGAGGATTTAGAAAATGCCAAACAAATGGTAAAGAAAGATGGGTACAGGGGGTCAGCCTCACCCCCCCCCCCAACCCCCACCTAATAAAATGGAGCATCGGCGCCTATGCACCGTGTCGTATCGAACAATAAATGTAAAATCGCGCCGAGTGGAACGGGCATCCGAGTCCCAAATCCCAAAAGCTTTGGGACATGTGTGGGCAAGAAAAACCCACATCAGACGTGGGCAGAAGTATGGAACCGTGGACGTGTTCTTTGAAACACCAGAGGAGGCTAGAGAACACTCCATGGCCCCATTAAGAAGTGACGACTTCACACTCGTCCCAAGCTATTGTGGCCAGAGACTCGTAAAGATCAGGGTGACCCACGTTCCTCCGGCCATCGAAATTCCCTGGCTAATAGCGGCCGTCCTCGCCGGCATTGAAGCCAACACAAAGATAATAGCAATAGCAAAAGAAAAGCAGGAGAACTGGTCCGGATCTGGGATGGAGCTCCTGATCCAAGCGAACCAAAAAAGCATTGAGGAGATCCCAGAGGTAATAGACCTCACTGACGGCAGCCACCTCACCGTAATTGTCGAGGGCAGAAGACCTAGGTGTGTCGTTTGTGGTGAAGGAACCCACCTAAGGGCTTTCTGCCCTCAGGCTAAAAGGTTGAGGCCACCTCTCCTACCCACACAAGTGACACAACCATCAACACCACCAGTAGCAGAGATGGCAGCAACAACTGTTGCAGCAACAACAGAAGCAACTATAACAGCAACAACCCCAGCAACAGTAGCAAAACCAACACCACCACCACCAGCAAACCAACACCACCACCACCCAACGCTTCAGAACTAGCACCAGCGCCTACACCATCCACCACGCCACAACCAAAACTAACGCCTGTGGAGGATTTTCCACTCCGCGGCCTATCACAACTGGAGACAGATTGTGACGACGAGGAGTGGGAAACGGTATCAGGAAAAAAAAAAAAAGAAACCAAAAAAGAAAAAATTCTCTTCCTTCCCCTCCAAAAACAAAATACAGAGGGAAACAAATAAATTAACAAACAAAAAAGTTAGGACAGATATGCCACCATCCACACCAGCATCACCAACCCCATCAACCCAAACACCAACACTATCACCATCATTAACCCCAACACCACCATCACCTACACCACAAAAGTCACCAAAATGCGAAACAGAAACAAACCCACAACAAACGCAAACAAAACAAAACAACCAAAACGATACACACTACACAGCATTAAATTTGAACAACAAGCAATTTTTACACTACATCCAACACAACACCAGCATCACAGAAAATGACTACACAACAACCCAAAAATTCTCACCACCTCCACACATACAAATCACTCGCATCACACAGAAAACGTACATGACACTAAAACAAAAATTCCCCAAAGACATCAGAGACTTCCGACAAGCACTCTCCAGGAGGATTTATAAGGACATCCTTCCTGAGGAGCCCACAAGCAGTGAAAAGGATGGAAAAACCGTCCTTCCCCTACGAGAAGTAAGGTAAGTGGTCTTTCCCATCTTTTCCACTCCTTTTTCAACATGACCTCACACAGAATAGGCAGCATAAATGCGCGTGGCTTGGGGTCGTCATGGAAGCAGGGCCACCTGCTCAACGACCTCAGGTCATTAAACATAGATGTAGTGGCCATCAGCGAGACCAGAATCTCCGAAGCACGGGCCTTCTCACCGATCTTCGGCGGCTACGATGTGTACACATCTCCCAGCCGTCCGGGATCGGGGGGAGGAGTTGCTGTGCTTTTTCGGAGAGGTTTGGATCTTGCCATACGGGCCATCTTCCTGGACCCAGAAGGTAAGTTGGTGGTGCTGGACGTGACCAGCGGAGAAGGGCAAGCTTTCAGGTTAGTGGCCGTCTATGATTTCTTCCGGCGTCTGGAGACATTTCTTGGAACGTCCCGCTCTTTAGTGTTAGTGGGCGACTGGAACGGGATCTTAGATGCACGCTGGGATTGTGTGGGATTAGTGGATAGGGAAGGAGGGTGCAAGAGTCTCACCAACCTGCTCAGGCGTTTTGAACTGTCTGACAGGTACCGAATGGATTTCCCGAATGTACCAATGTGGACTTGGACAAATCGCATAGGGTCATCCAGATCATATCTAGATAGAGTATTTTGTAGGGAAATAGATAGGTCTAGCATAGGCTGTCCACAATTCAAGATAGTCAGCTACACGGACCACAAATTCGTGATCTGTGTGCTTGACTTAGATAGGCTTCATAGACGAGGATACGGCTACTGGAAGCTAAACGCGTCCTTACCAGCGCGCAAGGCCTACAGAGACCGGATTAGCGAACTAGTTAAGCGGGTGTTGACGGGGGCCATCGTCAACAACAAGTGGTGGTTTGCTCTGAAAAGAGCGATTAGAATAGAATCCATTAGGTTTAGTAAGGCTTTAGCAATAGAGAAAAATAGAGCAGGGGGAGAATTAGTTAGAAAATTAGACGAGGCGCTTAGCAAAGGCATTGCGACCGACGTTCTTGCAGCGAAATTGGCTCTTGACCAATTCTTCAATGCAAAGCACGAAGGCTGCGTTGTCAGAGCAAGGGTGCGTGCTCTCAGACACGAGGGGACGAAAGCCGTTCAATGGGCCTAGTGGCGGAGGCGCGTCGTGGCAACAAAGCCACGATCCGGTCTTTGGTGGACCACGACGGGCGCATGCTACTCGATCCCGGGCAAATGTGTGAAGCTTTTCAGCGACACTTCGCTCAGCTGTTCGGGGGAAGCGGTGGCCCGGGTCGAGGGATGGACTTTAGTGTCTACCTCGACGGACTGCCGCGGCTCTCGGCCACTGAGGCGAAGTGTTGCGAAAAGCCGATAACAGCCGCTGAAGTAAGGGAGGCAATGACTGGCTGCACAAGGGGTAAATCGCCTTGTTTGGATGGTCTGCCCTATGAACTTTACGTACAGATGCCAGACTTGTTCGGAGGCCTCTTGGCAGACGTCTACTGCAACTGGCAACAGAACGGGAGAATTCCCAGTTCTGTGAGCCGAGGAGCGGTGGCACTGCTGAGAAAGGATCCGAACAAGGGGGATAACATATATAATTTTAGGCCCATAACTCTGCTAAACACAGAGTTCAAGATTTTGGATAAGGTGCTAGCAAAGAGGTTGGCGCTTGTCGTTGGTGGTCTGGTGGGAGAGGCGCAGACATGCGCCATTCCCGACAGATCCATCCACGACAACCTCCACCTCATGCGAAACATCGTAGAGAGGGTAGCTAGGGAACCTGGCACGGGTGGGTCCTTGATCAATTTAGATCAGTCGAAAGCTTTCGATAGGGTCGACCATCGTTACCTAGCGGCAGTCCTGAGGGCGGCTGGCTTTGGGCCCGTCTTCAGAGGCTGGATCGCTGCCATGCACAGCGACATCTGCTCTGTGGTGAGAGTGAACGGTCAACTGTCGGAACCGTTCAACATCATGCGCTCGGTCCGCCAAGGATGTCCCCTCTCGTCCCTCTTGTGCGTATTGACTCTCGAGCCATTACTGCACAAACTGGAGACGTTGAGGGGCGTCCCGCGCGAACTAGCATGCAGAAGATCCGTGTCAGCATATACGGACGATGTCACCGTAGTGGTGTCGAACGCCAAATACATCGAGGCCATCAGCACTACACTAAGAGAATACGAAGCGGTGACAGGAGCAATGATCAACCAGGAAAAGTCACCGTCTGCAGCTCGGCACCTGGAGAGGCAGATCCATGCCGTCCAACAGCGTCGTCGGACGCTGGACGGACGGACCGGTTAAATTGCTAGGGGTCCGGTTCGGTCCGGACCTCCAGATGGACAAAAACTGGGACGAGGTGACGAGCAGGGTGGCTTCTCTCACCCAGAAATGGGCGGAGAGGAAGCTATCCCTGAAAGCTCGAGCGGAGGTGGCTAACGCGTACATCACGTCTGTCATCTGCTACCGCCTGACCGTCGTACCTTGTCCTAAGCCTCGCCTGACTGCGCTGGAGCGTTTGCTCTTTCCCTTTTTGTGGAAGGGACGCGCTCCGATGGTCAGGCGGTCCATCTGTTGTCAACACCCTCTACGTGGAGGGCTGGGCATGCCGTGGCTGATGATGCGCAGGCACGCGCTCAGGCTACGACATCTCCACCACTTTCTCGACGGTGATCAGGTGTGGTCGCCGTTTGCTAGACACGTATTTCCCCAGCTCGTTTCCTTGACGGAGCTGCAGTCCTGGGTCTTCAGGCGCTCACAGACCTCGACCAATCGGGCAATGTGATCGGTGGAAACTCCACCTCGGCGTTCTATAGAGGATTAGTGGAGGGGAAGAGCGACGACGTACTTGGGGAAACTCTAAGCGTCGACGAAAATCAACTAGCCAATCTCTTCGGAAGAACTTTCGGGCCAGGGCCTATGGACAACTTCCAGAAATATCTGGCCTGGCAGTGCTACCGAGGAGCCTTGCCAGTTCGGGATAAACTCTACAGGCATGGAGGTGCCGTCAGCGGGCATGTCCGAGATGCGCGCAGAGCGACGAAACCGTTCTGCACGCACTCGTCCAGTGTCCGAAAATTGCTGACTTGTGGGTTTATGTCGAACACCTGCTGTCGCGTTTAGGACGGATCCGGCTATCATCTGAGTCCATCATGAGGAATTCCCCGCCCTCCTCCTTTAGCCGGGAAGGCCAGGCAGTTTTTATCTGTCTGTTGGCCATGGCGAAATAGATAGTATGGTGGACACGTTTGAAAGGGCTGAAGACGAGCACTTACCTCTTCGGTGATGCTCTGATTGACTTTTTCAAATTTCATTTGAAAAGGAAAATCAGAGTAGAGAGGGAAATGCTCTCTTCCCAGCATTTTGTTGAAAGATGGGTGAGAGAAGCAAGAATGGCCCGAGTGAATGGGCCTACTCTGAGTATATATCTGTAAATTAAAGGTGGAAAACTGGGAGAGGGCACTTGCCTTGGTGGTCAGGGTCATTGTGGCCTTTTACTGGGCTTTCTCCACAAATGTCCCTCCGAAGTCTCCCCCCTATTGGGGAATTTTTCATTGTTATTTTTTGTTACATCCTCTGTTTTTGTTTTTTACACGCAGAAATGCCCATTTGTACCGTCCTGTATTGTCCTGCACTGTCCTTAATGTCTACTTTATGTAAACCCTTGTGGTTAATAAAGAAATCATTATTATTATTATTATTACTATATATGTATATATATATATATATATATACATACACACACACACTTACACACACACATATATATATATATATATATATATATGTATATATATGTATATTCATATATATATATATATATATATATATACATATATGTATATATAAATATTGTTATACTTTGGGAGGGCCATGTTGCCAGTTAGAAACACTCGCACCTGGTGTGTGTGTTTCTTATTGGCAACATGACCCTCCCAAAGTATAACAATATCGGTTTCAACACACGTATTCAGATAAAGAACCTTGCTAAACAAATTCAGAAACGAAATATATATATATATATATATATATATGTGTGTGTGTGTGTGTATGTGTGTGTGTGTGTGTGCGTGTGTGTGTGTGTGTGTGTGTGTGTGTGTGCGTGTGTGTGTGTGTGTGTGTGTGTGTGTGTGTGTGTGTGTGTGTGTGTGTGTGTGTGTGTGTGTGTGTGTGTGTTTATGTATATAGGAAGAGATTCAGGACACCCGACGACTGAGCTCTACTACCCTAAGTATCGAGTACTATGATGCTTTATAGTCCACCTTCTTCCTTATCACACTGTCTCTGTTATATATATATATATTTATATATATATATATATATATATATATATATATATATGTATATATATATATATATATATATATTTACATATACGTGTGTGTGTGTGTACATACATATTCTGCGTCGTGTGTTTGTGTGTGTGTACATACATATTCTGCGTCGTGTGTTTGTGTGTGTGTACATACATATTCTGCGTCGTGTGTTTGTGTGTATGTTTACAGAGAAAGTAAGACCAAGTGTATGAATATTCGTTTACTGTCTGTTACTCTATGATGTACTAATCCTTTATATTCGACTAGTTTAGATTTTTAATCACGACTTCTCTATTCTAGATGATCTATTATTTACATTGTATCAGTTTTTATGTTTCAAGTATGTCATTTATTCTCCAGGTGCAACAACCACGATGATATACTCATCGTTACGTGATTTCTAGAATTTGGTAATGAAATTACAATTTATGGAAAACAAAGAAAATTCATTTAGTGAGATCGCAGAGGTCTTTATGTCTAAACGAGTTTGGTGTGTGTGACTGAATAGCAGATATTTACTGCATCAATGATCATTTGCTTGTGAAAACGATAGCGGTAAATATGTGAACTATGGTTCATGGTTGTTGAAGTAGAGCAGACAAAGGAAAGAAATGTCTAATCACAACTTATGCTGTTCTATTATATAGACATTTTGATGAATTACTTGTATCAACAAAATGGCTAAACGTCAGTGACCGGGAAATAGGTAGACAATCAGAGAGAATGTGAAGAAATACAGAAACTGACATAAGTTAAAAGAATAATCAAATAATAAAAGAACAAAAATACAAAGTCGGTGAAAAGTAAGAAAAAAGCCAACTTTCCGGAGCCACACCAGAGAAGATTAAAATAGAAATAAATGAAAGAAAACAAATTATAATGAAAGAAAGAGAGAATGAATCCTGCAAATAAATTTTAAAATATTAAAATCGTCATACAAAAGGTAATTTCCGGGTATACAAGGCAAACGAGATGAGACCTTTGCCATAGATCTTGGTCATATTTCAATAATGTCGGAAAGTCTTTAAATTATCTTTTTCTATCTTTGTCAAACTATATATAAATTTCGTTGAAAAGTCTTGGGTCAAAAGAATGCGTCTTGTAACATTTGTGGCTTAAACATCAATAGTTAGAAATTCTATTATCATCGTTATCTAATCTTTCCTCTTAAACTTGTCTCACTTTTCCTTATTGACAGTTTTATATGTAGACATTGAAGTATAATAAATCAAACATTTTCTCTGATAATATATATTTGTAGAAGAAACAATCTATGATATGAAAACATAGACACATATTCGCACATACAGCCATAGCCTATTGAGTAGTGTAAAGTGAACATTTCCAAAAATAATTCCAAAGGTTCTCCAGTTGCTTCTGTTGAAGAGATATGTAAACACTCATTTCTACAGCTGAGTGAAATGGACTAGCCTGAAATAAAGTATCTTGGTCAAGGACATAGCGCATCTTCTGGTCAGTGGATCAAATTCACAACCTTGTGAGTCCGGGTCTCTTACCATTAACCCACACACCTTTACAAACATATATATATATAAACGGAAAAAGTGAAACGAAATTTCATTTCTCACTCTTAGTACGGCTGTTACTTAAATATAAGTATGTATATTGTATATATGTATAAAAAAGTAGAAACAATTATATATATTTATTTATATATATATATCATCATCATCATCATCTTTGTTTAACGTCCATTTTCCACGCTAGCATGGGTTATTTATATATATATATATATATATATATATATATATATATATATATATATATATATATATATATATATATATATAGGAACGAGTAGGACCCCGACGGCTGAGCTCAAGCCGTTTGGACGGCTAATTCTGGACTAAATGAAAATTGTTATCCTGGTATATGAATAGCCGAGCTTCTCATATTTCCATATATGATAAAAGTGATTGTCACAAGGATTGGTCAAAAGTTTGTTGTTGAGACATAATAATTCTATCATGGCAATTTGTGGAGGGAAGGGATAGCTGAACCTGCCAGTAGAAGAAAGAGGGAGAGGGGGTGGAGGTAACCCAGTCGTGCGTTGATAGTGCCAACTACAGCTGGGCTGTAAGATATACTCGGTTGATTACTTATACCTCTTAAAAGGGTCTCATTATAATTCCTTCCCACCTAGTAAACCTTTCTTTAGTCTAGCAGTACCAGTGAGAGACTTGATAGCTGTCCTTAGGTTATAGTAACGAGAAATTGTGTTTTTTTACATTTAATTGTTTTTTAACACTCGGTATTTTTCTATATATTTACCCCATATTGTTTTACTTATTGTTTCGACTCCCCCCCCCCCCCTCCCCTCCCTAGTATATTCTTTGACCTCCTGCCCAGCTGTAGTTGGCACTGTCAACGCACGACTGGGTTTCCTTCACCCCCTCTCCCTCTTTCCTCTTTCTTCTACTGGCAGGTTCAGCTACCCCTTCCCTCCACAAATTGCCATGATAGAATTATTATGTCTCAACAACAAACTTTTGACCAATCCTTGTGACAATCACTTTTACCATATATGGAATTACCCCCTGAGAAGCTCCGCTATTCATATACCAGGATAAAAATGTTCATTTAGTCCAGAATTATTCGTCGAAACGGCTTGATCTCAGCCGTCGGGGTCCTACTCGTTCCTATTACCCACTCTACTACCCTAAGTATTGAGTAATTTGGTGCGTTATGGTCCACCTGGTTCCTTACCACATTTCTTTCGTTATATATATATATATATATATATATATATATATATATATATATATATATATATATATGTGTGTGTGTGTGAAGTAATTCCGTCGGAATGTTATTACATAAATATATATATATATATACAAATTTTAGTACTGCATTAACGAAGCTTTAGGTTGCGGACAAGCTATCGAATGCAAATTCGGTATGTAGCTTTAGCACTCGATAGGGAATAGTACTCCAGAGTAACCACAATACGTTTAGACAGCTTTGCAAATCAACTATACCGATCGGCAGTCCAGCCGCATTTCCGTAGCAACGAAAATGGTTGGACTCAGGAAAAGATTTTAGACTGACCTGGACATAGCGTGGAGACTGAATGCAATATATAATGCATATATATAATGCATATATATAGCATAAGATATACATCACATAAAACACATAACATCCACGCTAGGTTTCTGAAATCCGATATCGACTAATTCCGCTTGACGACAGAACAAAGGATTTACTTCTTCAACAATTCTTGTGTTCTTTAGCCTCTGCGGGTGTGTTCTAGCAGTAAATTTCCCTATAGACACGTGGTTTTGTCCAAGGGAGGTAACCCCCGTTTTGGCGGTGAATTCGAAATTTGAGACAAAGAAATGAAATTCCCTTAGACAAACCGAATTAAGCACTCAACCAGAAGTTATCAAACATAAACAAATTCATCAATCAATAGAATTGTCTAATTAAATTAATCATTTAATCGTTAATTCTAGGAGTTAAAATACAAATTTTAGTACATCATTAACGAAGCTTTAGGTTGCGGCCAAGCTAATGAATGCAAATTCGGTATGTAGCTTTAGCACTCGATAGGGAATAGTACCCCAGAGTAATAACATATGTATACGTATATATATGTATATATATGAATATATATATATATATATATATATATATATATATATATATATATATATATATATATATATATATATATATATATATATATATATAAGTTATACCGGGTTGAATCGGAGGTAGCCACAGTTAGTAAGGTACTCAATACATAGCAGATTATAAATGTTTTAATATAGAAGAGCTTCTACAGGACCATAACTCTTTCATTCGTGAGAAATCATCAGGAAGCTGATGATTTCTCACGAATGTAACAGGTCTAGTGTTGTAGAAGCTCTTCTATATATATATATATAGATATATACAGGGATTACAGAATGGGGATATATCGATGAGGATCGAACCTTGAGTTGATTAGTGGCGAAAGACGCGTCACCAACCAATAAACGTAATGAAGGAGTAACCAATCGTCCTTGTTATTTTGTTTTACTATATATATATATATATATATATATATGTATATATATATATATATATATATATATATATATATATATATATATATATATATATATATATATATATATATATATGTATATATAGGAAATACGTTCCTTCACGCACAAGGCGCCAAGGTACGCATGTATTGTCCAACCAAATGCCAGTGTGGTTCAATGGCGGGTTAATAAATTAACGAGCCAGAACAAATATAAACAAGGTTTAGTAAATAATGAAAAAGTTTCAAAATAAATTTTAAAAAATTGACTTTACCTACTATGGTTACCTTTACCGATCGGTTTCGAATCCCAAAAATAAAACGGAGACCATACGGCCTTCGTTGCAAAGAAAGATTCTCGTCAGAAGGTTCTTTTCATTCAAAGAATAAAACATTCCTGAATTTAAATCACAAACTAGCGCTATCAAAAACTGTTCCTGGGATGAGAGTGGATGATGTAGAACAGGTTTATCAAGGGCCGTAGCAAAGATAGAGGCAAAAGGAGGTAGGTCAAACTAGCCACAGCTATTGCTAGCAGCAGTCGGAACGACCAAATTTGTTCTCAACGTTAGTGGAGGTAGTAGTAATAGGAAATACGTTCCTTCACGCACAAGGCGCCAAGGTACGCATGTATTGTCCAACCAAATGCCAGTGTGGTTCAATGGCGGGTTAATAAATTAACGAGCCAGAACAAATATAAACAAGGTTTAGTAAATAATGAAAAAGTTTCAAAATAAATTTTAAAAAATTGACTTAACCTACTATGGTTACCTTTTTGTTTATATTTGTTCTGGCTCGTTAATTTATTAACCCGCCATTGAACCACACTGGCATTTGGTTGGACAATACATGCGCACCTTGGCGCCTTGTGCGTGAAGGAACGTATTTCCTATTACTACTACCTCCACTAACGTTGAGAACAAATGTGGTCGTTCCGACTGCTGCTAGCAATAGCTGTGGCTAGTTCGACCTACCTCCTTTTGCCTCTATCTTTGCTACGGCCCTTGATAAACCTGTTCTACATCATCCACTCTCATCCCAGGAACAGTTTTTGATAGCGCTAGTTTGTGATTTAAATTCAGGAATTTTATATTCTTTGAATGAAAAGAACCTTCTGACGAGAATCTTTCTTTGCAACGAAGGCCGTATGGTCTCCGTTTTATTTTGGGGATTCGAAACCGATCGGTAAAGGTTACCATAGTAGGTAAAGTCAATTTTTTAAATTTTATTTTGAAACTTTTTCATTATTTACTAAACCTTGTTTATATATATATATATATATATATATATATATATATATATATATATATATATATATATATATATATATATATATATATATATACAAAATTAAGATAGATTAAAAAAATTCAATCAGAATCGAAATTGTGGGTGTCATTCCTTAACGAAATGCGCCATATCGCCCGGAAAATAAGCTCTAGGACTTTGTAGGTACGAGCATTTTATAATAATAACTAGGAATTGATCAACATATATATAAATAAATATAAACATGAAAAATCACAGGAGATAATTTTTACAAGCGTGTAACCACGCATGGCTAGTAGGTAACAAATAAATAAAGTTAACTAGAACATCAAAAATATATACCTTTTAATGATTAATCTTCCCTGTATATATTTCATTAAAGAAATATATTTCACCAATTAATCAGATGGTAAGTCACGGAAAATGGATATTATTGGATTATCGACAAGGAAGAATAATATCAACCGATCCATGTTTACACTTCGAGTCAAAATCTTAAACTGGCCGTTACCACGTGTTGATATTACACATCACAGCGGCTTCGTTTCAGTGGCGTGAATAGGTATTCGACAACTAGAAATAGCAGTCAATTCCCTTCAACAGAGTTAACTCTACAATTAAGGAGCAGTATTTATATATCTATATCCAAAATTAAGATAGATTAAAAGAATTCAATCAGAATCGAAATTGTGGGTGTCATTCCTTAACGGAATGTAAAAATTTTCTCCTGTGATTTTTCATGTTTATATTTATTTATATATATGTTGATCAATTCATAGTTATTATTATTATATATATATATATATATATATATATATATATATATATATATATATATATATATGGTGGCAGCCAACTCGTTTTCGAGTACGGCCACTACTTTATATCCATGTAGGAGAACTCCTACCGATGCACTGAACAAGTGTGACTTTTTAGTCCAGCCAGTGACTTGAAAACTCTCGTACAAACACTACACTTGTGACAATTATTGACACATAGTGCTGGGCCCATGGTACCATGTGACGACAAATGCAGAGAGATCTCCAGATATGAAGCAATTCCTGTGCCGTGAAGCTTTTATAGTGAGCAAAGGCACTGCACAAAGCCAGTCCCACTCTCTTAACCAAGATGATATTTACCAAAAAGAAGTCAACATCATTGGATACCATCAGGGTTGCAGGTGTTATATCAAGTTTTCCTTCTCCTAGAATTCTGCCTTGATAAAGGCTAAGGGTTATATATATATATACATACATACATACATACATATTTATATATTGACTAACGGTGTGATTAGTATTTATAATCGAATTGAAAACATCCTAGATGAAGTTGTTTTAGTGGAGATCTTGAAAGAACAAAATATCCAGCTAGTGAATATATAACGAATTTTACACGTAATATCACTTCACCCTTCTTTCTTATTTTATACCAGTCGTAAACACACGTAAATTATCTTCTTACCAATATTCATCCCTTCGACTTTGCCCCGAAGAATCAGCATTTAAATGTAGCTATAATTGGTTTGCTGGAAGACACAGCAGTCGCTGTTGATAGATGAGAAGAACAATTGGAATAAGGAAATGATGAGCATTAGAATTCACTATTTCGTAAGGTTGAATCTATGGAGATAATCTAATATTCAATTACTTATAGAATATATATATAATTCCATTTTATATACTATTATGGTTATATTTCAGTAATCGGAACGCTAACTTAGAATTCAATTTGGATATTGATGGCACATATTTTTGAATACATTTGTAATGCGATCAGTGGCGCATTTTACGCCGGATGTGTGACATATTATGGAGGTTTCCATTTCGCATGTTTTGCTGTCTGATACAACTTTATATTATTATAGCAATAGTTCTGAGAATACATCATTCCAATTTACTTACAGTAATTAATTTCCTTGTAGAAACAGATCTCCGCCGGGTATTACGAATGTAATTTATGCGTGCACTTCGTTTGATAAGGAATTAGATAAATATTGTGAACGATTAAACAATGCTAGCTCTAGAATTTAGCAAATATAAATTCTTTAGACCTACCTTAATCTATCGAGCTATGTGATGGATCATCTACACCTGCACGCTCTTTTCCCTTCAATTTTAAAATTTCTTTGCTGTTGAGTACTATCTTTCTGTCAATCCCTGTCCCTCTATCTCGCTCCCTATATGTGTGTATATATATATATATATATATATATATATATATATATATATATATATATAAATATATATATATATATATAGTCATCTATCTATTTATCTGTTTATCTGTCCGTCCATTCGTCCGTCTGTCTGTATATCTATCTATTTATCTATCTCTCTATCTCTCGCTCTCTTGCTCTCTCGTTCTTAACAGTAATTTCCATTACACATAACATAGTGTATACAATCTGAGTTATAATTATGTGCATTCCCTAGTTCATATCGTATGTTTCATTGAGTTAGTAATGGGCCGGCCTGGGCTTTATAGATCACTATTCCAATAGCTTTGTTAACATATTCCCACTGAACAGGTCAGCAATGGAATGTAAATATAACATGTTTCATAATTGGGTTACTTCTCTATTTCTTTGAAAATCTAATATGTGTTCACTGGTTGAG
>OZ024740.1:133229668-133254668 GCA_964016885.1 Eledone cirrhosa
CATTTAAAAAAGTTGGTTTGGTAGTGAAATGTTTGTAAATATTTAGTGTTAAGTACAGTTAGAAAGAAAGACGGAGAGAAGGAATAAATGTATGTAAAGAAAAACAGAGAGAGATAGGGAGAGATATGGGAGAGAGAAATAGTGAGGAGGTGAAAAATGAAAGGCAGCTGAGGTAACAGATGAATAATAATAATTCAACATGCAAAATGATAGATTTAGGGGGGAGGGGGTACTGTAATTATTTATTTATTTATTTATTTAGTTATAGTGTTAAGGAGACGGAGAAAAATAAAAAATAACTAAAGAGAAAACAGCGATACATAGATTACATCATGTATAGAGGGGGGAGAAGAAAGCTATATCTAGAGAGAAGGATGACAGATTTACAACTTTACGTTATGTCCTATCAATTTGAATTATCAATTTATATGAATTGGGTATTATAATGTAAATATCAATATTCATGAATGAGACATAGATATATAATGTGTGAAAAATAATGACCATATGTTTAGTTTAAAAATTCTTAGGTGAAATCGGACAAAACCAACAACCTTTATGGAGTGCAAAAAGACATGTATAATGGCCTTATACTGAAAGAGCTAAGGAAAAAGTACAAAGTAGCAGATAAGGACGAACTGGAGAAAATGAATGTTGAGGCATCTTGTATAATGCATGAGTTGGAAATTGAGAACAAAACACAACTCTTCTTGCCTAGGAAACCCAAGATCAATATGAAAGATCACAAAAGAAATATTGAAAATGATTTGCCAGTCAGATTGATTGCACCATCAAAATCTGACCTGGGTAAACTTTGCAAAAACATTCTAGACAGGGTGATACAGCAAGTTAAAAACTTACATGGTTTACCTAACTTAAACTTGTGGAAGGGACCTGGTGAGGTTATTGAGTGGTTTAAAGAAATTAAATATAACAATAATAATAAATTTATTCAACTAGATATTGCTAGCTACTATTCATCTATTACCCCTAATCTACTAAATAAGGCACTAAATTACGCATTCAAACATACAGACCTAACTAGCAATGAAATGCACATTATATTATCGGCAAGGAAAACATTGATAGAATTTAATAACCAACTATGGACTAGGGCAGATAGAGATAATAATTTCGACATTACTATGGGATCATCTGACTCAGCTCAGGTAACGGACCTTGTGGGCCTATTTATAATTAATTCGCTACATAGAAAAATACCTGGTGTAACCGGAGGATTATATCGTGATGACATGCTTTTACTTATTGAAAATAATAACTCTGAACTAAATAGGAAAAGAAAACAAATTATACAATTTTTTAATTACCTTAATCTAAAAATAGAAATAGAGAATAACCATAGAATAGTCAATTTCCTAGATGTAACACTAAATCTCAACACATGTCTTCACTATCCATTTCACAAACTAAATGAAAACTCGAATTATGTCAGTTTTAACTCTAATCACCCCAGATCTGTTAAAAATACTATAGTGAACTCTGTTCAAGAACGTATCTCAAGAATTTCATCTAATAAAAATATTTTCGACGAAAAAGCGCAGTATTACAATGAAGTGTTAGCTAGAGCAGGATATAGTGATAAAATTATGTACATCGATAATAATAGGCAAACTAACCAATATAACAACAATTTTAATTACGGTAACAACTTTAACAACTATAATAGAAAACATTACAATAATTCCAAAAGCCAGAAAAGAAATAGAACTAGAAATATAATATGGTTTGCCCCCCCCCCCCCCCCTTTCTCACTAAATATTAAAACCCACATTGCTAAACTATTTTTTAATGCTCTTGACAAACGCTTCCCTAGAACACATAAATATCACTCAATTTTTAATAGACATACTATAAAATTAACTTACTCGTCCACCAAAAACTTAGCACAAAATATTAACAGAATAAATAATAGGAATCTAAAACCTGGCCAAAATACCGATAATAGCCTAAACAATATTCAATTAAACAACTGTAACTGTAGAAATAAATCTAAATGTCCGTTAAATAACAATTGCTTAGTTAAAAATATAATATACAATTGTAATGTTAAAACTGACTTAAATTATTTTAACTATGTTGGTTCCACCTCGACAGAATTTAAACTTCGCTATAATAATCATAAGAATTCTTTCACAGATCCAGGCAAAAAATCTTCAACTTCACTATCAGGCTTACTCTGGCAACTTAAACATGATAACGTTGGATATTCGTTGTTTTGGAATATAGTCTCAAGAGAGATTCCTTTTAATTCCTCATCTGAGACATGTGACCTCTGCGTGGAGGAGATATTCTTTATATTAAAATCTAAAAATTCCCTTAATCTAAGGAGCAATTTATTCAGTTGCTGCAGACATAGATTGAACTCAAGGTTTAAATATAAATATAAATTTAAAATGTAGTATATTTAGTTAAGATATTTGTTTAATTAATTATGAAACATGACGATAAATCTTTCGATTCCTTCAACTTTTTCTTTTTTAAACCTTCTTCATAAATATATACTAATGATGTAATTAAACTACCCTAAAATGTTGATGCTCCCAATCTATTGAATAAATTTTACGCTAGATAAACTTCTATACTAAATATAAGAGCATCTGTAGAACAACAGGGTCTCCTAAATCTTTTAAATGATTTCTGCTAAATAAGTCTTGTTGAATAATTTTGGTTTTTTGTTTGCTTTTGATTCTGATTGCTTCTAATGAACTTGGCAATATATTGTCAGATAAATTGGAAGGGTTGATTTCTGTGGTTGATATGGGGGGCATACTGTGTTGTTTTAAGGCCCTAGACACTCTAGGGAGTGATGAAAGTATTCTTAGCGTTTTGATATATTGATATCTGTTGTCTATTCTATACATGAACGATAATCATGTATGTGAGGGCAGGAATATTAATATTAATATATATTTTATATTTTTATGTATGTGTATGTATGTATATATATATATATATATAGTAAAATCTTTTATAACGCAAAGGAAAATTTTTTCATGTGAAATAAGAAATTACAGAGCTGATCACGTATGCTCACGTGTGTATCTATAGTGTCAACTAGAACTTGAGATGACCTTCTCTTTTTCTCTTTCTTTCTTTTTCCGGAAAGTACATATATACTTATGTATTTTGAAGTTTTATCTCAGGTTTTTGATATATCGACCTAAGAATTTTTAAACTAAACATATGGTCATTATTTTTCACACATTATATATCTATGTCTCATTCATGAATATTGATATTTACAGTATAATACCCAATTCATATAAATTGATAATTCAAATTGATAGGACATAACGGAAAGTTGTAAATCTGTCATCCTTCTCTCTAGATATAGCTTTCTTCTCCTCCCTCTATACATGATGTAATCTATGTATCACTGTTTTCTCTTTAGTTATTTTTTATTTTTCTCCGTCTCCTTAACACTATAACTAAATAAATAAATAAATAAATAATTACAGTACTCCCTCCCCCTAAATCTATCATTTTGCATGTTGAATTATTATTATTCATCTGTTACCTCAGCTGCCTCTCATTTTTCACCTCCTCACTATTTCTCTCTCCCATATCTCTCTCTATCTCTCTCTGTTTTTCTTTACATACATTTATTACTTCTCTCCGTCTTTCTTTCTAACTGTACTTAACACTAAATATTTACAAACATTTCACTACCAAACCAACTTTTTTAAATGGAAGTTGATCAATATTTTATGGTACGTCAAATTTATTTATAAAACTGCTTATATATTGTATTTTATCTGAAGAAGGCATGCCATATTTTTAATATGGTATCCCTGAAATATGTATAATGAAATAAATATGGTTTTATAAATATAGTTCCCATTTGTTTAATATCGTATATATATATTATATATATATATATATATATATATATATATATATATATATATATATATATATATATATATATATATATATATATATATATATATATATTTATACGTCTACACATCTCTGCATACGCACACATGTCTATAATTATTTATTCAATTTATTCATTTTTATTTCGTGTATTTATAGGTGTATTTCTCTATTGCTATGATTAAATATGTATTCAAAGTTTTTCGCGTTATGCTCATTCTCGTATTAAATACAATATTTAACCTCTGAACTGCTACATTCACGTTTCACTTAATTTAACTTCGATCTATTTTAATATGGTTAGTGTCAAACATATTTTCGTTATATTAGTCAACGCCCTATTTCCCGACAACGTCCACTCAGTGGAATGGAAGTAATGTTTTGCCGAATTTATTCAGTATCCTATAAAACGCTGTAAGTAATAAAAGCCAAGTGGTTGTGTAACAGTAGGATGTTGTGTCGATGTAGCGTTGTTTTGTTTATTTGGTTGTGATTTACATCGAAATCGATAATAGAATTTATCGTATTGCAATTATATCAATTTTTTTTATTTTTTAGTAAATCACCATTTTCATATATATATATATAATATATATATATATATATATATATATATATATATATATATATATATATATATATATATATATATATATATATATATATATATATATATATAATTAGAATTGGTGCTCTGAAATAGCGATATATTTGAATGTATATATAGTGTATTTTGCAATACACTGTATGCTTAATTAAAAGCATTTTGAAGACCTTACGCTATTGTTTTAAAGTAATGACTATGTCATTTACTTATTTTTTCAACAAACAAAGGGCGATAAGCTGACAGATCTCTGTTTCGTACTGTTGGTTTTCCTCAGAGCTTACCACTCCCTTTGCCTGCTGAAAATGATGAATGTTGTATTCTTATAGAATTCTAGTAATAATCAGGAACTGATTATACAGAGCGGTTGACGGTCCAGCAAAAATGAAAATTAGAATGGGTGCTCTGAAATAGCGATATATATATGAATGTATATATAGTGTATTTTGCAATACACTGTATGCTTAATTAAAAGCATTTTGAAGACCTTATTTTGAAGCACCAATTCTAATTTTCAATTTTTACTGGACCGGCAACCGCTCTCTATAAGCAGTTCCTGATTATTACTGGAATTCTATAAGGATCCAACATTCATCATTTTCAACAGGCAAGGGGAATGCTAAGTGTTGAGGAATACCAACAGTATGAAACAGAGATCTGTCAGCTTATCTCCCATTGTTTATATATATATTTAACGAAGGTAATGTTGTAAGGAACCAGGTGGACCAAAACGCACCAGTGTACTCAATACTGTGGGGAGTAGAGTGGGTAATAGGAACATTTTAAAGACCCCAACGGCAGAGTTCACGCCGTTTCGACGTCTATTCCTGGTCGAAACGACGTGAGCTCAGCCGTAGGGGTCTTAAACATTTTCCTATATATATATATATCTTGGTTGTCCAACGTAAACAATGATGACATCTTCTTTATTGTTGTTCCCGTCTGCCGTGGGCACGAAGGTGGCTTTGGAGGCCGATCCATGACTTGCAGTTCTGGGGACAGTGGAGGCAGGAGAAGAGACTGGAATCAGACCGGCATCTCCCAGAGGTTACCTCCACTCCTCGCCCATCGCAGCAGGGATTGGGAGTGCACGTAAAACAAGAAACCTGTGCGGGAAAGGTTTATAGTGGGAGGATCAGTGCACAGTGACGGTCCCACTCACTCTGCCGCAGAAGCCAGAATCCTGTGGTACGGAGGACCGTCACAACCAGGGACTTCCTTGGCTGCAGTGGATGGCCATGACGTCTGTAGTGCCTTGCCATGCCCTAGCGCTCCACACCGCTTGCTGTCGCTGCCTTTGTGACCGTTGGGACAATGTTGTCCTTCTCCACTCACTCCGCCGGGTCCAGTCTTCTCATGCAGGGGAAGGCACCGCCTATCTAAATCACCATGGGGTTTCAGACGCATTCGTCTACCCTCAACCTGATTCGGCCCGCCAGCCCAGGCGGTTTACCGGAGTGTGGCCGCTGTCGCATACTACAGCTTCTTGGGGCCACAGGTAAGAGATGAGTGTCAGGTGGGACTCAATACAGGAGTAGCTGTCCTCAAAAGGGCATGGCTAGCCCTCCCTACAGAGGTACATGCCCCTCCATGACAGCCCAGGCATATAAACACGCTTATACATACTCATACATATGTACATGTTTATATACATATTTACACATTTTTTGATGGCCGTTGACTCTTAGGAGTTCTTCCGCCCTTTGTCAGGTTTGTTTTTTGTCCTGCAGGGTATCCAAAATCACCCTCCTCACCAAGTAAACTTGGTGGGGGTTGCCAGTTTAGTCGCCGACGACCCAACCATGCGACAGCTTGTACTGGTTTAGATGTTACGAGTAGCACCCAAGAATGACCTGACATATATATACATACATACATACATACATACATACATACATACATACATACATACATACATGGTGGCTGCCAACTCGTTTTCGAGTACGGCCACTACTTTATATCCATGTAGGAGAACCCCTACCGATGCGCTGAACGAATGTGACACATACATACATACATACATACATACATATATATATATATATATATATATATATATATATATATATATACTACATAATATATATTTAGTCAGGTTACTGTAAGAAAAAAGACATTTTCTTATAATTCTGCTATGTTTGGAGTGATTCATAAATTCCCACGCGTATTATTGGAAATTCATAGAGGGACTTGTGTTTTTGTTTACATGGATGCATACCTGATTTGCATTAGGCGTTTTAGCTTTGCTTATTCATTTAAGCATTAGATTTCTGCACAAAATCATTTACGCTGGGAATTTGGTATGCAAATTATGTAATTATGTGCATGTAAAATACCATGAGTTCAAGTACATTCATATATAAACAAATATACAGATATACTACTACTATTACTACTACTACTACTACTACTACTACTACTACTACTACTACTACTACTACTACTACTAAGAAGAAGAAGAAGAAGAAGAAGAAGAAGAAGAAGAAGAAGAAGAAGAAGAAGAAGAAGAAGCACGAGGTGGCGGAAGGTCATGAAATCGCTCCCGTAAGATTTGAATTTTTAACATATTAAATCATTTGTGAAATAACAACTCTTAGTACAAATGCTACGTAAAGCATCCGGCTTGAGCCCCAAAAAATTCGGACCCAAAATATATTGTTATAAGGCTCAAATATTCAAATATTCAACTTTGTATTGTACATTGTATATTCAAAAAAGAAAATGGCTATAAATGGAAGAAGAACCCCCCCCCCACCCTCCTCTGTCTACGCTATATAGAACAGCCAAACAACACCAATCTCACCAACATCAGAAACTAGATACAACACCTACCCCATCACCTCTCTGTGTACACTAAACACAACAGCCAGATAACGGCAATTTCACCACCACCACTCACTACTGCCATCATTACCACCACTATCCCATCACCGCCGCCACCACTCCTTCATTGCTACCACCGCTACAACACCATCACTACAGTAATACAATCACATCACCACCGCCACTGCCTCGGTATCGACATCACCACCACCACTGTCTCAGTATCGATACCGCCGCTACTGTCTCCCACATCTCCCCGCCGCCACTACTCTTTCAATGCTACCACCACTATTCCCCTGTTAACTTGAGAGAGAGAGGGGAAGGTGGCGGTATCACTAGACAAGGGAAAGGCTAGCAAAAGATATAAATAGATTGACTTAGTGACCTGGCCACGGCCAAACGTCAACGTCAACAACTATGGGACTGCTGGCTCACCCCTTCCTCACCAACAATATTAACAGCCCCGGCACCACCACCGACATAGCCAACAACAATAACAGCCAACTACAACTAAAAGTATATTATATTATTGTAATGCTCTGGGTGATTGCTGGCCTTGTGCCTGGAGTGGAGACAATTATTAATAATTTCATTCTTAAGCCACGCAATGCTCACATTAAGGAACCACTCATGATAATAACAATTTAAAAAAAACAACAAAAAGAAAACCCCGTGAGCAAGAAATACCGGGATGGCGGCCGGCGGGGAATAGCCGTGTCTCTAATGGAGAACGACCCCTCTAGTCTTGGTTGACACTCGTTCTAGAAGTGGTAACACGAAATGATTACCCCTTGGCGGATAAGGATAAAACGCGACAAAATAAAGTAAATGTCTAATGATAAAATCTCATACCGGATCGGCCGTCACCCGGGTAAAAAAGGGCCGAGTCCCTCAGAGAGGAACCAGACTGGGGTCGAAAAATCAGCTAATGGTTCAAACCTTCCCATCACTTCGGAGCTGGAGACCTTCCATAACCGGAATACTCCTACTGTTGGCCCTCCATGCTCACCACCAAGAAATCCAAAGAAAAAGAGAGAAAAATGGTCAAGGGAAGATAATAAAGAAGTCCTTGAGGCTTTCTACACTTTCATGTACTACCCATCAAATACATCGAATACAGAACAGACATATATCAACTGGAAAAAGAAACATCCCGAAAACAGAGGCTATATTGACAGTAACAAACTAGCTAATATACGAAGAAATATTGTAAGAAAAAAGTTACTAACTGATATAGAAATTGATCAGATCAAACTATTAGCGCAAAGTCAGCGAAGGGAAAATGAAACATGTGTCAGTGAAAACGAGGTAAACTGTAACACTTCGAATCCCAGGGTTGGGGCGGAATCACTGGCAACAGAACAAATTAAAGAAAGGATCGAAAAAGTGGAGGGAGTGCTTGCTCAGGGTGAAACTCCAAATGAAAATAATGAGATCGTAAATGATAAAGAAATGAATGAGAATGAACTTGCCAACTTGAAGGATGAAATTATGATCGAATGGATGAAAATGAAAGAATCTGACATGGGGCAACGAGACACCCTCCCTAAGATACAGAACTCCAAACAGAACCAAAAGATAATACACAAGACTAACATAATTCTCAAAAACATTATCATCACAAACAAACTAAACATTACTGATTTAAATCATCTCTATTATGCATCGGCTAAAGTCACCACTCACTTATGTGGAGTGAAGATGAAAAAACAAAGGAATTCCCACAAGAAATCTACTTGGCAAGAGAACATCAATCGCCAAATAAACCTTCTCCGATCTGACATAGAAATTTTAACAAACTATAAAGTAGGTGAACATGTTAAACAAACTGAACTTAGAAAATTGAAAAAAAAGTACAGTATAAAATCAACATGTGACATAGACATGCTGATAGAAATAATCAAGCAAAAATTGTCGGCCAAAGATGCTCGTATAAGGCGCTTTGAAAAACGATCTAGATTCTATAAGGACAATAATATGTTCAAAAATAACCAAAGAAACTTCTACAGAAAAATTGGTAAGTCAACAATAACTGCTAAATAAATACCACCCAAGGAGGAAGTGCAAGTATTCTGGGAAAAGATCTGGGCCGAAGAAAAAGTTCATAACATACATGCCCCATAGATAGACAGACAAATGAAAGATACAGCTCACCTTGAGGAACAAACATGGGAAAATATAACAGTTGAACAGTTGCGCTTGGCTCTAAGAAAAACCAGCAAATGGAAATCCCCAGGAAAAGACAAAATACAAAACTTTTGGATAAATGCCTTCACAGAGTCTCATGAGCTGTTAGCCCAACTTTACAATGAAATAGTTAAGGAGCCAGAAAAGATACCGTCATGGCTAGTTAACGGCATTACATTCCTGCTTCCGAAGAATGATGAGACAAACAATCCCAAAAATTATAAGACCGATAACTTGCTTGACCACAATGTATAAAATGTTAACATCAGTCCTAACTGAATACACATATGACCACCTGATAACAAATGACCTATTTTCCATTGAGCAGAAAGGGTATAAACGAGGCTCATATGGCTGTAAGGATCAGCTTTTGGTTAACAAAATGATACTGGAAGATTGTCATAATAGACACAAAAATCTATCGATTGCTTGGATAGATTATAAAAAAGCATTTGATAGTTTGCCACACAGTTGGATTGAAAAATGTTTAAAGTATCCCCCGTTGTCAGGAGGTTTTTGTTATTCAGTATGAAGACATGGAAAAAACGACACTCCTTTTGAATAGTGAAACAAAATCACTGGAAGCTGGAGAAGTTAATATTAATTGTGGAATTTTTCAGGGTGACTCTTTATCACCGCTTTTATTCTGCATCGCACTTTATACCATTAAGTAAAATGCTCAATGAAACAAAACATGGATATAAAGTCTATGACAAAACCATTAATCACTTGTTCTACATGGGTGACCTGAAACTATTTGCAAAAAATGATGAACGATTGCAAGGTCTATTATCCACTGTGGAGCAATTCAGTGATGACATTAAAATGGAGTTTGGACTAGATAAATGCGCCAAAGCAACGTTCACCAGAGGAAAGCTGCTGAAGAGTTCAGACATTAATCTTGATCGGGGGAACGTGATAAGAGAACTTGATCAAGAAAAAACTTATAAATATCTAGGTGTTTGTGAAGGAGACGGAATCAAGCACTCGACAATGAGGGAAAGGATAAGGAAGGAATGTTACCGCAGAGTAAGAGCAATCTTAAGAACGGAATTGAATGCAAGGAATAGGATCGATGCCATACACACGCTTGCCATACCAGTAGTAACCTACAGTTACAATGTCATCAACTGGTCAAGCACAGATATCCGCAGCCTCGATACAAAAATTCGAAAATTCTTAACCAAGCACAGAATGCATCACCCTAAGGCAGATATAGATAGAATATATCTCCCTAGGAAAGAAGGAGGACGTGGGTTAATCCAGTTAGACATTGCGTTGAAAACTGCAACAATTGGATTATCTACATATCTAAGGGAATCACATGATTGGATGATCAAACTCGTTTTGAAACACGAAAGCATCAAAAGATCATATTCCATTACAAAAGATGCACAAAGATACAGTAATGGACTACAAATTTCAGAAGTCCCATTTACTGCTGAAATGGAAAACACAGAAAAAGCAAAGCAGGTAAAAGTAACTGCAAAGAAAGAACTGCTACAGAAACTGGCTAAGAAATGGCAAGAAAAGCCTCTGTATGGAAAATACCCAGAGCGAGCTAACAATCCTGATGTTGACAAAACTTTAACCCACAGTAGTTGGCATCCTCTGGACTGAAATCGGAGACTGAAGGACTGATTATATCGGCACAAGATCAGTGTCTGCCAACAAAAAATTACCAAGCCAACATAATAAAAAATGGGTGCAGCCCATTATGCCGTGTATGCAAAAAACAACCAGAGACCATTGACCATATAATTTCAATGTGCAGCCCTATAGCTCCAACCAAATACCTAAACAGGCATGACAGAGCTGCCAATACATACATTGGATAATGTGTAAGCATTTTGACCTGCCCCATCAAAAGAATTGGTGGGAGCATCAACCACCTCCCATACTTGAAAAAGATCACATCTCAATCTTGTGGAACTTTAGCATCCAAACAGACCGAAAAATAGATGCAAACAGACCTGATATAATATTGAAAGACTTTCAAAAGAGGGTATGCCTGCTAATTGATATGTCTGTTCCAATAGACAAGAATGTATCTATAAAAACATTTGAAAAATTGAGCAAGTATAAGTACCTGGAGATAGAAATTGGAAAAATGTGGAAATTGAGAACTAAAACAATACCAGTGGTTGTAGGCGCTCTGGGAATGATACCTAAGGGGTCTAATGATTACATATCGCAAATCCCAGGAAACCCGCGCATAGGAGAAATACAAAAGATAGTACTAATGGGAACTGCCCATATACTAAGGAAGATTCTGTCAATATAAGTACTTCACAAGTCTAAACACTAAAGATGCATGTGTGAATATGTATGTTCTTTCTTGAACATGGCGGACCTTGTTGTCTCTTGAGGTCACTGGTTGTGACTTGGTGATAACTCGTATGAACATAAAGCAAGATAAATGCAACTGTAATAATAATAATAATTGTTTCTACTTTTGGCACAAGGCCAGCAATTACCCAGTACATTACTGGTACTTTATTTTATCGACCCCGTAAGGATGAAAGGCAAAGTTAACCTCGGCGGGATTTGAACTCAGACCGTAAAGGGACGTAACTATGCTGGAAAGCATGGCATCCGACTCTCTACTGATACTACCAATCCACCGCCCTCAAATAATAATAATAATAATAATAATAATGTTTTCTTTATTAACCACAAGGGTTTACATAAAGTAGACATTAAGGACAGTACAGGACAATACAGGACGGTACAAATGGGCATTTCTGCGTGTAAAAAACAGAGGATGTAATACAATAACAAAGAAAAATTCCCAAATAGGGGGGAGACTTCCGAGGGACATTTGTGGAGAAAGCCCATTAAAAGACCACTGTGACCCTGACCACCAGGGCAAGTGCCTTCTCCCAGTTTTCCACCTTTAATTTACAGACACATACTCAGAGAAGGCCCATTCATTCGGGACATACTTGCCTCTCTCACCCATCTTTCAACAAAATGCTGGGAAGAGAGCACATCCCTCTCTACCCTGATTTTCCTTTTGAAATTAAATTTGAAAAAGTTAATCAGGGCATCACCGAAGAGGTAAGTGCTCGTCTTCAGCCCTTTCAAACGTGTCCACCATACTATCTCTTTCGCCATGGCCACCAGACAGATAAAAACTGCCTACCATTCCCGGCTAAAGAAAGAGGGCGGGGCAATCCTCACGATGGACTCAGCTGATAGCTGGATCCGTCCTACACGTGACAGCAGGTGTTAGACATAAACCCACAAGTCAGCAATGCTCGGACACTGGACGAGTGCGTGCAGGACGGTTACGTCGCCCTGTGCGCATCTCGGACATGCCCGCCTGACGGCACCTCCATGCCTCTAGAGTTTATCCCGAACTGGCAAAGCACCCCGGTAGCACTGCCAGGCCAGGGATTTCTGGAAGTTGTCCATAGGCCCCGGCCCGAAAGTCCTTCTGAAAAGATTGGCTAGTTGATTTTCGTCGACGCCTAGTGTTTCTCCAAGTACGTCGTCGCTCTTACCCTCCACTAATCCCCTATAGAACGCCAAGGTGGAGTTTCAACCGATCACATTGCCCGATTGGTCGAGGGCTGTGAGCGTCTGAAGACATTCCAGTCTCCAAGCGCTCCCTCTCGGTCTTCGCTTGGCCCAGGACTGCAGCTCCATCAAGGAGACGAGCTGGAGAAAAACGTGTCGAGCAAACGGCGACCACACCAGATCACCGTCGAGGAAGAGGTGGAAATGTCGTAGCCTGAGCGCGTGTCTGCGCATCATCAGCCACGGCATGCCCAGCCCTCCACGTAGCGGGTGTTGACAGCAGATGGACCGCCTGACCATCGGAGCGCGTCTCTTCCACAAGAAGCGAAAGAGCAAACGCTCCAGCGCAGTCAGGCGGGGCTTAGGACAAGGTACGACGGTCAGGCGGTCGTAGATGACGGACGCGATGTACGCGTTAGCCACCTCCGCTCGACCTTTCAGGGATAGCTTCCTCTCGGCCCATTTCTGGGTGAGAGAAGCCACCCTGTTCGTCACCTCGTCCCAGTTTTTGTCCGTCTGGAGGTCTGGACCGAACCAGACCCCTAGCAATTTAACCGGTCCGTCCGTCCAGCGCCCGACAACGTATGTTGGACGGCATGGACCTGCCTCTCCAGGTGCCGAGCGGCAGGCCCACTGACTTTTCCTGGTTGATCATTGCTCCTGTCACCGCTTCGTATTCTCTTAATGTAGTGCCGATCGACTCGATGTGTTTGGCGTTCGAAACAACTACGGTGACATCGTCGGCATATGCTGACACGGATCTTCCGCATCCTAGTTCGCGCGGGACCCCCCTCAACGTCTCCAGTTTGTGCAGTAATGGCTCGATAGTCAATACGTACAATAAGGACGAGAGGGGACATCCTTGGCGGACCGAGCGCATGATGTTGAACGGTTCCGAAAGGTGACCGTTCACACTCACTACAGAGCAGATGTCGCTGTGCATGGCAGCGATCCAGCCTCTGAAGACGGGCCCAAAGCCAGCCGCCCTCAGGACTGCCGCTAGGTAAGGATGGTCGACGCTATCGAAGGCTTTCGACTGATCTAAATTGATCAAAGACCCACCCGTGCCAGGTTCCCTAGCTACCCTCTCTTCGATGTATCGCATGAGGTGGAGGTTGTCGTGGATGGATCTGTCCGGAATGGCGCATGTCTGTGCCTCTCCCACCAGACCACCAACGACACGCGCCAACCTCTTTGCTAGCATCTTGTCCAAAATCTTGAACTCTGTGTTTAGCAGAGTTATGGGCCTAAAATTATCTATGTTATCCCCCTTGTTCGGATCCTTTCTCAGCAGCGCCACCGCTCATCGGCTCACAGAGCTGGGAATTCTCCCGTTCTGTTGCCAGTTGCAGTAGACGTCCGCCAAGAGGCCTCCGAACAAGTCTGGCATTTGTACGTAAAGTTCATAGGGCAGACCATCCAAACCAGGCGATTTACCCCTTGTGCAGCCAGTCATTGCCTCCCGTACTTCAGCGGTTGTTATCGGCTTTTCGCAACACTCCGCCTCAGTGGCCGAAAGCCGCGGCAGTCCGTCGAGGTAGACACTAAAGTCCATCCCTCGATCCGGCCCGCCACTGCCGCCGAACAGTTGAGCGAAGTGTCGCTGAAAAGCTTCACACATTTTCCCGGGATCGAGTAGCATGCGCCCGTCGTGGTCCACCAAAGACCGGATCGTGGCTTTGTTGCCACGACGCGCCTCCGCCACTCGGGCCCATTGAACGGCTTTCGTCTCCTCGTGTCTGAGAGCACGCACCCTAGCTCTGACAACGCAGCCTTCGTGCTTTGCATTGAAGAATTGGTCAAGGGCCAATTTCGCAGCAAATACGTCGGTCGCGATGACTTTGCTAAGCGCCTCGTCTAATTTTCTAACTAATTCTCCCTCTGCTCTATTTTTCTCTATTGCTAAAGTCTTACTAAACCTAATGGACTCTATTCTAATTGCTCTTTTCAGAGCAAACCACCACTTGTTGTTGACGATGGCCCCCGTCAACGCCCGCTTAACTAGTTCGCTAATCCGGTCTCTGTAGGCCTTGCGCGCTGGTAAGGACGCGTTTAGCTCCCAGTAGCCGGGTCCTCGTCTATGAAGCCTATCTAAGTCAAGCACACAGATCACGAATTTGTGGTCCGTGTAGCTGACTATCTTGAATTGTGGACAGCCTATGCTAGACCTATCTATTTCCCTACAAAATACTCTATCTAGATATGATCTGGATGACCCTATGCGATTTGTCCAAGTCCACATTGGTACATTCGGGAAATCCATTCGGTACCTGTCAGACAGTTCAAAACGCCTGAGCAGGCAGGTGAGCCTCTTGCACCCTCCTTCCCTATCCACTAATCCCACACAATCCCAGCGTGCATCTAAGATCCCGTTCCAGTTGCCCACTAACACTAAAGAGCGGGACGGTCTCCAGACGCCGGAAGAAATCAGGCCGCCCTGCTCCTGTCGGGGTATAGACGGCCACTAACCTGAAAGCTTGCCCGTCTCCGCTGGTCACGTCCAGCTACACCAACTTACCTTCTGGGTCCAGGAATATGGCCCGTATGGCAAGATCCAAACCTCTCCGAAAAAGCACAGCAACTCCTCCCCCCGATCCCGGACGGCTGGGAGATGCGTACACATCGTAGCCGCCGAAGATCGGTGCGAAGGCCCGTGCTTCGGAGATTCTGGTCTCGCTGATGGCCACTACATCTATGTTTAGTGTCCTAAGGTCGTTGAGCAGGTGGCCCTGCTTCCATGGCGACCCCAAGCCACGCGCATTTATGCTGCCTATTCTGAGTGTGGTCATGTTGAAAAGGAGTGGAAAAGATGGTAAAGACCACTTACCTTACTTCTCGTAGGGGAAGGACGGTTTTTCCATCCTTTTCACTGCTTGTGGCCTCCTCAGGAAGGATGTCCTTATGAATCCTCCTGGAGAGTGCTTGTCGGAAGTCTCCGATGTCTTTGGGGAATTTTTGTTTTAGTGTCATGACGTTTTCTGTGTGATGCGAGTGATTTGTATGTGTGGAGGTGGTGTGAATTTTTGGGTTGTTGTGTAGTCTTTTTCTCTGATGCTGGTGTTGTGTTGGATGTTCAAATTTAATGCTGTGTAGTGTGTATCGTTTTGGTTGTTTTGTTTTGTTTGCGTTTGTTGTGGGTTTGTTTCTGTTTCGCATTTTGGTGACTTTTGTGGTGGAGGTGATGGTGTTGTTGGGGTTAATGATGGTGATGGTGTCGGTGTTTGGGTTGATGGGGTTGGTGATGCTGGTGTGGATGATGGCATATCTGTCCTAACTTTTTTGTTTGTTAATTTATTTGTTTCCCTCTGTATTTTGTTTTTGGAGCGGGAAGGAAGAGAATTTTTTTCTTTTTTGGTTTCTTTTTTTTTTCCTGATACCGTTTCCTACTCCTCGTCGTCACAATCTGTCTCCAGTTGTGATAGGCCGGGGAGTGGAACAATCCTTCACAGGCGTTAGTTTTGGTTGTGGCGTGGTGGATGGTGTAGGCGCTGGTGCTAGTTCTGAAGCGTTGGGTGGTGGTGGTGGTGTTGGTTTTGCTGGTGGTGGTGGTGTTGGTTTTGCTACTGTTGCTGGGGTTGTTGCTGTTATAGTTGTTTCTGTTGTTGCTGCTACAGTTTTTGCTGCCATCTCTGCTACTGGTGGTGTTGATGGTTGTGTCACTGGGGTGGGTAGGAGAGGTGGTCTCAACCTTTTAGCCTGAGGGCAGAAAGCCCTTAGGTGGGTTCCTTCACCACAAACGACACACCTAGGCCTTCTGCCCTCGACAATTACGGTGAGGTGGCTGCCGTCAGTGAGGTCTATTACCTCTGGGATCTCCTCAATGCTTTTTTGGTCCGCTTGGATCAGGAGCTCCATCCCAGATCCAGACCAGTTCTCCTGCTTTTCTTTTGCTATTGCTATTATTTTTGTGTTGGTTTCGATGCCGGCGAGGACGGCCGCTATTAGCCAGAGAATTTCGATGGCCGGTGGAACGTGGGTCACCCTGATCTTTACGAATCTCTGGCCACAATAGCTTGGGACGAGTGTGAAGTCGTCACTTCTTAATGGGGCCATGGAGTGTTCTCTAGCCTCCTCTGGTGTTTCAAAGAACACGTCCACCGTTCCATACTACTGCCCACGTCTGATGTGGGTTTTTCTTGCCCACACATGTCCCAAAGCTTTTTGGATTTGGGACTCGGATGCCCATTCCACTCGGCGCGATTTTACATTTATTGTTCGATACGACACAGTGCATAGGCGCTGATGCTCCATTTTATTAGGTGGGGGAGGGCTGAGGCTGACCCTGTACCCATCTTTCTTTACCATTTGTTTGGCATTTTCTAAATCCTCCTGAGTTACCGTAAATGCTTCGAACTGTTTTGCTACTCTGGCAAAACTGAGGGTGGTTTTTTTAATGTCATTGTTGTTGTTGTTGCTATCGTTATTTTTGTTATTCTTAATTTTGGTTTCAGTTGCGGTGGTGGTGACGTCAGTCGTCTTTGGTGGGGAAGAGTCCATTTTGCTTGATTTCATTTCGACATCACGAGTCAATTTATTTTTTTCTTCTTATGTTTCTGTTGTAGCGGTGGTGGTGGGGGTGGTGGTTGTCGCGGTGGTGGTGGTTGTGGAGGCTTTAACACCTGCAGTCATTGGTAATGGCGGGAAATGAATGTCTGCCTGAGCCAAATTTAAAATATTGCTACTGCTTATATTTTTTTTAGTGTTGGCAGACGTAGTAACATTTACAATGGTAGTGTCGGTGTGAGGTGTTAATTTGTGAGAAAGGCTTTCAGTGGTGAATTAGCCATTTTTTTTTCAAAGAAATTTTTTGATAATCATAAAAGATTAAATTTTGGGCACAAGGCCCCAATCTTTTGGGGTGTCCTTTTCGGAAAACATTGTATGTGCGCTTATATATAGTTAACAATAAAAATTTTCCATAAATGGCAATTTTTAACAAACGGAAATAACAAACCCTTGCGGAGCTCACGATGATACGATTTACTACGTAGGTCGCCAATAATAATAATAATAATAATAATAATAATAATAATAATAATAATAATAATAATAATAATAATAATAATAATAATAATAATAAAAATAAAAAAATAAAAAAAAAAACCTAAAGAAAATAAGAATGAAGAGAGAAACAAGCTGACGGACTGAGAAATGAAGGGAAAAACTAAGTCAGACATTCGAACACTACATTACAATGAAACTTATGCTTATTCATTTTTGGGTTTTTTCTGCCTGTTTGTTTGTTTGTTTATTTGTGTTCGTCTACAGCGTGATAATGCCACACAAAAGCCACGTGGAGTGACGCAACCACCGGAGGCGGTGAATCCACCGGTGGTTATGTAACCATACATTCGCCACATCCTCGATAAGAGTGTTTAAATGTCGAACCTAAACAGTTCGAATAACGGTGAAATGGAGACTAGAACGTCATGTGACAGACTCTCAGCCAACAGATGCTCCCTGGCTCAGCAGCAGGGACCTGGCTGTCAACCAAATACTGCTGGTGTCGGAGGAAGAAGAAGAAGAAGAAGAAGAAGGAAAGGGACCAGACCAACTGGACGAAAGAATTGAATAGAACTGTTATGCAATATTACCTGAAAAGTAACCCCAAGGAGAGGGGCTATAGAAACGGATGCATAACATCTGGAATGAGATTGGTCTATTTAAATTAGATGAACAAAAATTGGCCGGGCTGGCTCGGGTAATAAGAACTAATGGGTGGAACTGGAGGAACTGAGCAGAGAGATTAGCTTGGAGATGGAGGGTGGAGTATGCCAGGCAAACGAGCCAGTGGGAAATGAAGGTGAAGAGGTCGAGAGAACGGAGGAACTACCCGAAGCAGACAATGATCTGAATACTGAGATAAATAATACCTGGAACAGAGATAGGCCACTGAGGAGATGAATGCTGATGGGCTAGGACAAGATTTGGTTGATATCCTAAATTTAGTGGTAGATGAATTGAACAATGATAGTGGGAGACCTATGAACCTAAGATTTGTAGACAGGAAAAAGTTAAAAGAAACAACAGTTAAGGTAAACAAAATCATCCCATAGCTTGAGGCGAGGAGCCTTCACCAGTGCAACAATATCCTCAAAGCAACAGCAAATACGGTGAGGAAACTACTTGGTATAAAAGCGAGAGGAAACAACAGATAAGAAAGAGCAGAGCCTTGGTGGAAGAAACGACTGAGTGGTCAAATCAGGGAAATGAGATATGACATTGGTAAGCTTGAGTCCCTACTGAATGAGACACTAAAAAACATAGACACTAAAAATAGACTGGAAATAAAGTACAAAACTAGGAGGAAAAAGCTAAATATTATCATAGAGGAACTGAAGCAACGCATTGTAGCAAAGAGTGCAAAAATCAGGTGATACGAGAACAGAGTCAGTCAGTATAAACAGAACCGCATGTTCAACAACAACCAGAAGATGCTGTTTGGACAGCTTGAAGGGAAAGAAAGAGGCAACGACTTGATCCCTGAGGCGGAACAAACTAAAACGTTCTCGAGAGGAATATGGGAGCAGGATGTTAGACATAATGACCAGGCAGTGTGGATTGAGACAGTACAGAAGATCAGTAAACAGGCACACCAACAAACTGATTTGAGTATCACAGTTGAAACTCTTAAGGGGCAGGCCAAAAAGCTAACCAACTGGAAATCACCAGGCCCAGATGGTGTGCAGGGGTATTGGATTAAAAATATAACATCCCTCCACTCGAAACTGACAACCATGTTCAATGACTGCTTGATGTCAGGTGAGGTACCAGAGTGGTTGACAAAAGGTACCACAGTTCTGATAATGAAAGACCGAATCAAGGGTAATGATGTTACCAACTATAGACCTATCACATGTCTGTCCGTAATGTGGAAACTGTTGACGAGCATTGTGTCTGAGGAAATCTACCATCACCTCCACACAAACAACTTGTTACCGGACGAACAGAAAGGATGCCGAAATAAGTCACGTGGTACAAAGGACCAGTTACTTATTGATAAGATGGCAAGAGGAGACACACTGATCTTGCCATGGGATGGATAGACTACAGAAAGGCATTTGACATGGTGCCTCATTATTGGATCACCAAAAGCCTGGAGATCTTCAAGGTGGCAGATAACATCAGACAGTTGTTGGGCAAAAGTATGAGGTACTGGGAAACAGAGTTGACATCAACTGGAGAATCTTTGGGAAGCGTGAACATCAAGAGAGGTATCTTCCAGGGAGATAGCCTGTCCCCTCTGTTGTTTGTCCTTGTCCTCATGCCCCTGACCAGTGTACTGCGAAATTTAGGTTTCTATCACAATACAATTGTAACCTCTAGCAAACATGAAAGAACAGCCGAACTCCAACTTTATCGCATCCATCTTTCTGGCCCTGGCTGTCTCTCCGTATGGTAAGCAAATGCACCAGTCGCAGACTGCGCCAGGTAGCCACCGCGTGTTGCACGAGGGGTTTGCCACCGCGGAATGAGAGGATGGTCATGCCATCTATCCTTTTGCCGTTCCCTCGGTCCAGCCTCACCCGCTCGAGCTGGGAAGGGAAGCCTGCAGTGTCCAAGTCATGCTTTATGACCTCGTTGAGGGCAGCCTGCCGTGAAAGGCGGCCAGCACTGTGGCGACAAGAAAGCGGATGGAGGCCGAAAGAGTCCATAGTGGATCCACAGCAACATTTGTATTGCTAACAGATCGGAGACCAAGCCTCAAGAAAACGCCGATATGCAGGCTGTCGATATCCAGATGCGTTTCAGTGGAGAAGGAGGGCAAGGCATGGAGCTATGCACCACTGTGGGGTTTGGTGGCCGCAGGAAAACAGGCCTGGCGGTGCTGGTCGAGCTGGAACGTGAGCCGGTCTCAGGCCAGGCTGCACTGGATGGCGTCCCAAAGGATTTGGGGGGACTTTGCGTCAGCAGGGGCAGGAAGGAAGGACGTCTACTGGGCGATCCCACGTCTCACAGGCGACCTCACATTCCCTGATCACAGGGGAGTTCCATTGTGTTTTGCAAAAAAACATGCTGACGGTAAAGTGGCCTATTGCCAAAAAAATGTCGTCAAGCCTGATGTTGCATATCTCCTCGGCTGCCGCTCGTATATAAGTATCGATATCAGTGAGGAGAGGTACGTGGGTGTAGCACGGGGCGCTGCGAAGGGTATAGTGGAGCTTCGGCATGGCGAATCAGTTCCTCAACAGGAAGAGAGCTGGGTGGCCGTCAATCAAGCCCAGTCGGCTCGTGAGTTGTTGGAGCCTGGACCTGATGGTGGAGCGGATGGCCGGCGGGTGGATCGGTGACCCGAGGATGAGTACATCCACTTTCGGGGTCACTTGTACCTAGTGGAGAATGAACCGCACGTCCGAGCCCATACTGAATTTTCAATAGCAACTTTTGCTAGATGTGTTTATTTCAAATCAATTTTTGGTGTTGAACCATCAATAGCTGTTTAAGTCATAAGTCCTTCTTCCATCAAGCATTCTTTATTCAGAGTGAATAAGCCGCGGATCTCGAATAGTGGAAATTACTCAACAAACATATATGTATAAGAATAGCAAACCTACTGCCTTAGCGCTCAAGAACACACACAGAACAATTGAGGAAGTCATCACAATTATTGCAGAAATTATAACCGATTGAACGCATCCAGGTACTGTTCAAGTACCGTTTGTAAAGCCCTGCCAATGACTGAAGCAATTCAATAAAACAATCCTGTGTTGCCCCTATAGTAGACATAACACGAGAAAACACACCATAATAATTCGGATAAACAATCAGAAGTATTGGCCCTAAAGAGTGCCTTGTAACGTCTACTGTTGCAAAGTGTCAATAATTGTTTCTACTTTAGGCACAAGGCCAGCAATCACCCAGTGCATTACTGGTACTTTATTTTATCGACCCCGTAAGGATGAAAGGCAAAGTCAACCTCGGCGGGATTTGAACTCAGATCGTAAAGGGACGTAACTATGCTGGAAAGCATGGCGTCCAACCCTCTACCGATACTGCCAATCCACCACCCTATTGCAAAGTGTCAATAATGGGGGATAAGTTACATCTCAAAACACGAAATATCGACAAAATAAACTTTACGCATAGAGTTACGGCCCTTTCTATTCTGAGTTCAAATCCCGCCGAGGTCAACGTTGACTTTCATCCTTACGGGGTCGATAAAATAAAGTACCAGTAATGTACTGGGCAATTGCTGGCCTTGTGCCAAAAGTAGAAACAATTATTGTTAATTCAAGCTTTATCTCGTTAATTCTCTTATATCGTCGATCATGTTCAAACGAATTACACCCGTGAGAACCCTTTCGGTCTAACCTTTGGCGAGAAAACTCAAGCTACAGACAAGAGAGCCCAAAGGGAAAGATCCCATACCATACTTCCCTCTGCATAGGTGATATCAATCGACATTCTTCCTTCCGCCAATGGGTCCACTAATGTACGTTCAGCAAACTGTAGCATCTCCCTCCATAACAAAATCCACAATCAATTGGGGAACTTCGTGCGTGCCGTGACCTCTGCAGGGCTGAAAGGCTGCTCATATCTTCCCCCAGTTGGTTGTCATCCGACACATTGATGACTTCCCAGATATCCAAGACCTGCATTGTTTCGAGAATTCACAGCTATTGCTGTTCCCTTCCCATATTGATATATACAGTGCGCAATTTGGTGTTTGACCCAGACACCGTCATCGACCTGCAAGGTTGGTGTGTTACCATAAAAGTATGTAACTCTATGTAGCAACGGCTCTTCGGCCTGTCTTAATAGTAGTGACATACCAAAACACTGTCTCAATGTCCACTGTCTGTCACGACCACGATGTTGCGATATTTTCTTTCCACGTCACAAAAACACCGCTCTGAACAAGCGAGTGGTTCACGTTCTATGAATGAAGTATTGCCGGTTCCGGCTCAAGAAATATTTCGTTCAGTATTCATGTAATTTCATTTGAAGTCCCCGTCCTTGTCTTTATTTCACTGCATATTGCCAAATGCTCCGGTCCCAAATCGACAATCGAGGGATACGTTCCTTGCCCATAGTGCGTCATATCTACAGCCAATCTTTCTAGAGGTGTTTCACACATTTGGAGCGGGTTAAATTGACTGACACTATCACAACACGGGTCACAATTTCTGATTGCTCTGTCTGGTGAGGTCGTAGTCAACCTTCCTAGGTGAGAACGGGCTCCTATCTACTCCCATATGGTGTAGGGTATGCTCTATCCTTAACACCGAGTCACTCAGCCGGCACGGTGCAACTACACTTCGGTCAGAACACCCTCTGGCACATCCAGACTGGCTTTCAGCATCCTGGTTATAACGTCTATGTTATACCTTTCCGAGAGCACAAAGACCACACTCAACTTAAGATTTAACTCAGCAACTACATCTAGAATTCCCAAATTCTTTATTTAGATTTCTGTCATTTATTTCGTTCTTACTCTCCACTCGTCTGAGAACACATTTCTCACCCATCCAATACAGGGATTGGAATATAGATAGTATGCAGCCCCCATCACTGGGACTGCCTATTATACTTGAGCACGGCGTCAGGTTCAGCGATGTTGATACGGTTATAGGTGTCGTGCTACGTAAGTCAGGCTGCTTCAAGCAACTTGACACCCCCTTTTTCCAGAAATAAGGGGGAAAATATCCAATTCAAAAATAATTTGTTATAAAGGAAAAGCGTAATCTCACATACCTCGTTGCCTAAACCTGTCATCGATCTTTACCAGAAATCTCTACTTGCCTTACCATAGGCCAGAATACGTAGATCATATACTCAAAGTCAAATCACAGACACGTACGATCGACAAGACAGCCCGAATACAGTATACTCCGACTCGGAAGGATGTGGGTTTCAGTAAGTCCTATTCCTACTACAAGTCCCTTCCACTTAACCTCACAAGCATGAAGACAACTATATCTATAATATATACACAGATACACGAATGAATAAATAGGTAACACTATTCAAGGTCTAGAGCAACTCAAATCCGTATGACAAGTTTGAATATAATTATTAAAGCCAGTTACTACAACGGCGCCATACTAGGTTCGTACGTTAAATTAGCCCCGAAAAATAACTTGTCCAACCTGTCTCAATTAAAACGAATCGATTCTTTTTCATAAGCTCAGGTTGGACAAGTTGGACCTCAGGGCTATCGAAATGTACGGACGAACCTGGTAAGTGACCTTAATAATTATATATGTATATATATTTACATTGTCATGCTTATATATATATATATGTATATATATATATATATATGTATATATATATATATATATATATATATATGTATATACGGAAAAAGAGAAACGAAATTTCATTTCTCACTCTTATTCGGCGCGCCCGGCCGATTAACTCACTCGATATGCAAATTAGGCTGCTCAGCCGTTAATATGCATGAGGAAAGTATATACTTTCAGACGTTCAATCATCTGGCAGGAAGGTATACGTTACTGACGATAGCTAATAAGCTTGAAACTAATACAGCGTTCCTTTGTCAGTGTTGAACAAATGAGCAACCATGGTTGCTAGACACTGTACGGCTTAATTCGAGATGTTTGTTTACAAACACAACGAGCATTATAATAAATGTTCGGTGAATCCATACGTACATATATATATGTGTGCATGTATCTATATATATACATACTACTGTACGTCTGTATACATATATGCATGTACGTATACATACTTATATTTAAGTAACAGCCGTACTAAAAGTGAGAAATAAAATTTCGTTTCATTTTTTCCGTTTATCGTTTTCGCCGCGCCCGGCCGATTAACTCACTCGATATGCAATTAGGCTGCTCAGCGGTTAATATGCATAAGGAAAGTATACACTTTCAGACGTTCAACCATCTGGCAGTAAGGTATACGATGCTGACGATAGCTAATAAGCTTGAAACTAGTACAGCGTTCCTTTGTCAGTGTTGAACAAATGAGCAATGATGGTTGCTA
>OZ024740.1:133264668-133322168 GCA_964016885.1 Eledone cirrhosa
ACACACACACACACACATATATACACACACACACACACACATATATACACACACACACACACACACACATATATACACACACACACACACACACATATATACACACACACACACACACATATACACACACACACACACACACATATATATACACACACACACACACATATATACACACACACACACACACACATATATATATATATATATATATATATATATATATATATATATATATATATATATACGTATATATATATATATATATATATATATATATATATATATATATATATATATATATATAATACATACGCATATGAACTTATGCCTGGGTGTATAATTAAGTATTGATGTATGCATGTATATATATATATATATATATATATGTATATGTGTGTGAGTGGTGTGTATATGTGTGTGTGTATGAGTGTGTGTGTATGCATGTACATATATGCATATATGTCTCTGTGTGCGTGTATGTATGCACCTAGACCCGGCTCTTACAGCACGCCTATGCAGATATAAAAACAAAATAAACACACACACCACCATCGGGAAGAAATCATACACTTATTCCAACACAAATATATAATCACAAACAACACACGAACATTTCTGTTGTGAAAATAATACAAACACACCAAAGAAAGCACATTCAGACTGATACGTACACACACATGCGCGTGCACACACACACATACACCTAATCTCCCCTTAACATTTATGGCAATAAATGTTTTGTGACACTCCCTGACTATCCAACCTTCCATGAGCCTGCAATTGCATTACTTCTCTCTAAGTTGTTCTGACTCCATACACCACGTATTGCTTCTGACCAATTAGTAGTTCTACTATTAGCTCGAAGCTAAGCACACCATATTTTTCTTTCACCACAGATTTTTCATGATCAGGAACGCCATTTCTAGAATTAGCTGCTATTCCAGTTTTCATACATCGTACACCAACACCATTCAAATGGTCCACACACACAAAAGTCATACATATTGCGCGATAACTATCAGCTGCTCATGAAAACTACACAGCTACAGTATACACATACACAAATACACACACAAGCATACGAAATGATACATATGTACCGCAACTCACACAGATACCAGAACCATTCATAGACCCAACATCACTGTACCCACATTCGGGGCACATTTTATTTTCTGTCTGCAGATATATTCATATAAAGGTTTATTAACAATGCTGTAATACATATTTCAATGGTGATCGTAGCGACGAGATTGTTCACTCAATATCATCAGACAGAAACTTATGAAATAAAGTTACGTTTCCGATGCAATCCAATCTAAGCTCAAGTTAACAGCCAGAAATAAATATTCCATACTCAAGGTCGGTTAAGATGGTGTTTCATAATATCCTGTGACTGGTTATAGGATTAAACAATCACGTAGCCACGATTGCCATTGAAATATTTGTTAATAAAGGATTTTAAAAATCTACACTAAATTTCGCATTTTCCTTATTCTACATTTACTCCGTCACTAAGTGACAATTCATATTTGGAAGAAAATACAAGACGATGAATGCTTAACGCGATTTACAGCACCGCCGAGGTTGACTTTGCCTTTCATCCTTACGGGGTCGATAAAATAAAGTACCAGTAAGGCACAGGGTAATTGCTGGCCTTGTGCCTAAAGTAGAAACAATTATTCACTGATTCGTGCATTGCAACGCAAACCCGATTAATCACAATGTTTACCGTATATATACATATATATATAAATAAAGCTGTTAACAGTACTATTGTTTGATCGACATATGTTTCGCCAGGATAAATAATTAACATTCTCAGTAAATCCAGCTCATCGGCATCTATAAACATTAAATTAATATTTAGACAATATTACCATCAGTTCTGCATCGTAATAGACAGTGTAAATGCCATAACATAACCATACATTGAGTGGAGCGTAAATATTGGATTAACTCCAGATGTGTACACACTGAGCAACTACTGTTTATTAACTCGCATTGAGCTTAAACTCCCCTTTGCTAAACAGTTATTTTCTCAACTCGTCTTAACATATATATAAATATATGATTTCTCGAAATCAGTAAGAACACATGTTTAGCGGAATGTGCAATATGCATTTTATATGAGTTGACATCATAGCACCAAGGATATTCTTGAAATTAGTTTAAATCGAATCAGTTTCAGAAATATGTCCATCATACATAAATGCAATTAATATATACAATATCAGTTGTAACTACAGAAAATATATTACTTGTATGAGAATATAAAAGAAGCGTTCGTTTTTATGACGTAAAAATGTAGTTATTAAATTAGTCTCTTGAAAAATGAAAATATATTCGTATGTCATTCATGATCTTAGAGATAAGTTGCATGGATACAGAACATTTGTTTGTTAGTATTTTGAATAATAGTATCCTCTAAAAACTCGTATGATCACTGATTATATATGTTATTGGTATTCTGTTTTGTAGTTTCACTCAGCGAACGTGGCATATCTCAATGAACAAGGAAACCATGCCCAATGACACATTGCTGATTAAGATATTTTTCTAGAAAATAATCTTTTGGATTTATGGCTATTCATTTCCGACCATGTGGAAGATACTTAATGTTCAGTAACCAATGTAGTGAAGCATACGTTTTTGATTATTACTGCTAGAATAGGTTTCAAACTTGGATTGCTTTTTTCCTAAACCACAAATTATCGCTATGAGAGCAAAACTGTATTGAAAATTCATAATCTGATCTACCAGAACACCTTTCCTTCTAATACGCTCTACCTGTACTTACCTTTCAGAACCCCACTTGAGTCATGTGGGCGTTAGTTCCCTCTCCCACCATAAGAATTTCTGATCAAGATTTTTCCTAAAAATTATAAAATAATTTAACTTTATTATTTTTTGATTCGGCTTGAAAGTTGAATAGCAGCATTAATAGCGTTCCTCACTTAAATATGCTAAGACACGAACTTACAACATCCGTCTTCAATGATCGATAGTTGTAAACGCATTACAGTGACACATGTGACCGAATGAAAGGTAAATGTTTGACTGGTCAAAGCTCAATGATCTATGTTTTAAACGGAGGTTATATACTTAATAGAACCTATGTTTGCAGTAAAGATGAAGTAAATGCTCCAGTGATTTGAAATAAGAACAGTTAATTAGCGAGTTAAAAACCCTACAAAGGTCTAATTTATTACACTCTGGTTCTTTAACTCAATATCCCTTTTTGAACGGGAAGTAATTAACGTCTTCGATTATAAAAGAAATGTCATAAATACTTTACATTATCAGTATGCTAATATTCCGCTAAATAATTTTATCAACAAGAATATAACATTGTAAATTGGAAGGAATCAAACAGGATCTATGAAGCATGTAATTTTGTTAAACCAGACATTTTCAAAGAGTTTTGAACACAATACTTTCTTGATTAGAAATTAGTGAAAATGAGTCTTTGCTTAAATTATGATATTTGTATACTGACCAATAGTGAAGATTTAAATATTAAATTACTGGAAGAATTCCGATAAAGGCCTCATCTAATTCACTTGATAATTAATGAAGTGTCGCAAATTTCATTGATCTGAAACGATGGCGATTCATGAAGGGTATTAAACAGTGAATTGATTTCTATCATTCAGTTAAAATATGCAAGTTAGTTTTCACTTGACTAAATACCTTCTGTTTGACTTTTGTTAAAATGTTGATGATTTAACAATAGTTCGCATTCGTTGAATATTAATATATTTGTTAATATTTCATAACGATGATACTGTTTCCGTTCCGACAAGATTTGAAAATGCACAGAGATAGTAAGACCAAATCAACATAATCGCATTTTAGAGAAGAAAGACATAATCTGCATTTATAGTGAGAATAATGAGTCATGTTAGATATTGTTCTTAGCATGGCTTCTTTTCATTGAAATTATAGGAAAACATTAAACTCTTATGTGGCTCCCTTACGCTTATAAAGAAAGGCCTAAACAGTCTTGTAAACTTGCGTATTTGTAAACAACATTTAAAACAGCTATTATGCTGATGCAAGTAGAAGCAATAGAATGAAATAACAATAGGTGGCCGAATATATTTTCGAACTTGAGTTCAAATTTCAGTAAGATTCACTTCTCTTTAATTTTTCTGAAGAGAATAAAAGAAGCAAATCATATCTGAGTAGGTAAATAATGTTTTCTGGAAGACTATGTGAAATTTCAAGGCATCTTATTAGTAACACTGGAGTGAAAACTAGTGACTAAAATTAGAAATAAAAAGGAAAAACAATTAATGGTATTTAATGAAAGTGAAAGGCCAGCAATTTAGAAGGAAAAAGAAAAAGGCGGCTTCAGTAATTTTATCAAATACGGAAGAATCAAAAACAAAGTTGGCATCATTAGAGTTTGAATACAGAAGGTAATGAGCTGGAAATTATAGCGGTGGATATTTTGGTGAAATATCTAACTATATTGATAGTGTACCTCTTTTGATTAATGCAATTAATAATAGCGTCTAACATTCTCGCAAAATCACAAACATGTGGAAAGGTTTAGTACATAAAATCTACTTCATTTATATGCGATCCACCTACTGCTTGCTATACATGCACACACATTCGCACACGCATACACAACCACACATATATTATATTAACAAGTAAAATTCCAAATCGGCTGGCCTGAAATGTAACTGGCTTTCGACCGTTTATTCCGAATCAAAATATAAAGTAAGTGCAGTCTCGACAAGGATATATTAATTCTATCCAATGGTGACAAAATGATTTAGAATTTTGGTATATAAGGTGTGTCTCTATAAGTAGTTTCTAAAATTGAAATTTAACAAAGGCACTTTCTATAATTCTGAAGAGGTATTGGAATATAGTACGGCGAGTGAAGGTGGAGTCTGCTTCTTCTTCTTCTTCTTCTTCTTCTTCTTGTTTGTCCACTTATTTTTGGCGGGATAGTCTGGGCAGATTCTTCAGGCACTCCTTCCAGTGGGTATTTTCAAAACAACTGTCTTCAATTGACCCGGCTGGACCTCTAAGCATGAGCAGCTGAAACGATGGATGTTATCCAACCATTTTGCTCGGATTCTACTCCTCGGAATCTTGCCAGCCGGTAGTTTTGCCCATAAAATCTGCCCAGGGATTTTTTCCTTAGAGATTCTAACCACATGTCCAGAATATCTGAGCTGTGATCTATCAATTCGGAGATGTAGCAGATACACCGAGACCGACTCCCTGATATCCAAGATACGCACTTTACCGAGTAACGATACTCCACAGACCCTTCGGAGGAACCCCATTTGGGTGGCTTATGTTCACAATAGTATTTTTTCGCTCATTGCCCAAGATTCATGACTATAAGTGAGGGTTGGCCTGATTACCGAATTGAAGATAGCGAGCTTGGCTTTAACGCATACCTAGCTTCTTCTGATGACCAAATCCTGAGGCTGACACATTACTGCATCATTTCCCACAAATCTTGCACTTCATTCAGCCTCATCCCTTTCATATGCGTGAACAAGACTTCAAGATATTTGAAATTCTCCACCTGCTTCAGTGTAACTCCATTCATATGTAGAGTGAACTACTCATGCTTCCTTGAAAGGACGAGTGTTTCAGTCATCACAACACTAATTTTCATTCCTGTTCTGCAGCGCTTGGTAGCATATCTAACATATGCATGTTTGAAATCACCTTCTGTCGAGTTAAGTTGTACGATGACGTCTGCAATTTTCAGTCGACTGATCCAACACCCACCAGATGTTACAACACGCAGCCTTGTCCTCGTACAGAGAAATTGAGTAATTTATGAATCCATCAAAAACTAGTAAAGATTGGGTATCTGAAGTTGAGCATGGATGTATTATCGTATAGTATTGTTTTTGTGTTCACTGCATGACTGTTCTTCATTCTCCTGTAAAACTTTCAACTAGTTATGGCTATCTCACTTCATCCTATGAATGTTCCAAGCTCCACTTGGCTTAAACACCCATTATTGATATTGCTGGAGAAGAGACATAATCTAACGCAACCTTCAGCTGCTACATCTAAGCTTATAAAACTAGATTCGTTTACAGTGAAAATTTGCAACGCATAAATATATTTAGTGCATCTCATCAGAATGCATCTTGTTCCATCACTTGTAGGGAATTATACACTGAATATATAATTATATTTAATATAAAAATAAATATATTGTTAATAATATAAGCAGGTCAACAAAAACATCAAAATAAACAAAATTATAAATAAGTTCAATGATCAATACCTTTCTGATTTTTTTTATCTGTATCTATCAACAAAAATTTATACAGAAAATTGTAAAGCTAGAAATCCTAAATTATTTCTTTTTATACATATCTTTAACTAATAATTGATATATGTATATATCATGGTTTACGTAATTGATGGAGCATTGTAGAAATACTTAAGCATTATAACTACCAAATTATATTAGAATAATTTTCTACATGGCGAACTGTCTACTTGTTGAAGATTTAAGTTTGAATGTAGAAATATTCAGCAATATTAATATTCGCGGCATTAAAACTTATGTTTGCTTCTTGTTTTCTTCCAGTTCTAATGTGTATTGATTTATTTGTTTCTAACATCATTGTTAAGTTCATTCAAGCAATAGAAATTTATTCGTTGGAATGGAACTAAAAAATTACAAATTAGCTGATTTCATCATTGTCGTTATTATTATTACTATTAGTAGTAGTATTCTTGTTATTATTTTTGTTCTTGGTTTTCATGTGTACCCCCCCCCCCCCCCCTCTCTCTCTCTCTCTCTGTTTGTCATCTGCGATTAAAGGAAGTTTTCATTCAGAAAGTTTATTTTTACTCCAGCTTAACTAACAGAAAGCATTTAGATTATTTGAGGATCCACCCTATTATATACAGTAGAGAAAAATTATATGTAAGCGCCTATATACCTTTGCAAACAACCATTTGAATGATTATCTGTGGTTAAAAGAGACTTCAGATATAGCTGGTGGTTTTGATACAACGACTAGCAAAAGTCTACTCAAAAAGCGGTGTTTCTGCTCGCAAAAAAAAAAAAATAATAATTTATGAACGTTGAATAGGTAGAGCAAAATGTGTCTAATTACATGCACTCATGTGCGTCCTTTTTATGCTTATATTCGTTCAATTTCTTATTCCCACTTTCACACGCACTTCCGTATCACAGGGCCTGAATATTAGCTGTCTACTCGCAGAACATATGCCAAACAATAAGCATTTCTATTGTGTATCCATAAGTTTATATATTAAAATAAATATAGAAAAATATAAATTTTGCCGTAATAATTTTCTGTCATTCGTGGGATACAGGATTTATCGTATAAAATGTGTGACTTTGTGCGGATGGTTAAAGTCTAATATGTGAAATTAAACAGTAATAATTTAAAGTACCACATAACGTCACTGCCGTTAGAATGCTATAAAGTATACATTTGTGAGACAGTGTCGAAATGCCTCTTTCGTATCAGGAAATATTTCATAACATAAACAGAGAAATATAAGGTGAAATAAAACACCCTTGATGAAAATAGTGTCAAAATGTATTTTGCTAGTGTCCATCGAACCATATAGTGTAATGAAAGAAAGATTGATATTTGTATATTAAAGATAATAACGGGGATATGACGTAAGAAGTTTGTAGTGCAATTTTAAATTACTTCTTGCTTCTCTTTTGATAAAGTCTGCGTAAGTACAGGTAAAGCTAAGTATTGTGAAGATCTTATGATAACCTAGACAGTAGAATATAACTGACGATATATCAAGTGATTATATATAAAATGAAATACGAATAACGTAAGAATTCAATTGTTGAACGAATGAAATATAATTTACTCTAATCTTGTCTAAAACACACCACGCAACTATAATCGATACAAATAATTCTGTGCTATATGGAAATTTTAAAAGCGCTTTCTCCTGAGATTGATGCTTCTCTTTGTATAACCATATAACGAAGAATTGAAAAATTACGAATTTAACCATTTCCTCAACAATTTACGCCCTTATAATAATGTTTTATCTGTTTTGTTTCTGTTTCCTTTCATGATTGCGTGCTTTCATTTTAAAATTTAAAACCGTCAGTTTTTTCCATAGATTATTTCTTCTCAATGTCCTTAAAGTAGTTCCTTAAAGTATTTTAAGTAGTTCTGTATCTTTTCAAGGCAATAGTTTCTCTTAGCATGAACGTTCTTTTTGTATAGAAAGAACATACCAATAAGTGCCTCCTTCATGGTCAATCCAATGAGAATAAACCAGATTTAAATCTAATTTAATAACATTCTAGTACTTTACATAAAATGGATTATAATGGAAATGTGCTTGGCTTTTATATCATAAACTCGCATTTGTATTCAGTGAACGGCAAGGGAACTAAAAGAAAACTTTCTTTTTTTTACAAACTTTACAACAGATGTTAATAACTATATAATCGTATACATTCAATTTTAAATATCAACTTATTTTTTCTTCTTGGTATGTTTATATTTATCTATTCAATTTCTAAGTTACGTTTTAATGGGAATATATTTTGACAATCACATTATCTATTCATATTATGTTTACTTACAAATACATCTAAAGAATTGCAAAACATCACCATCAAAAGTTTAAAACTGAATATAAAGTTATAAATTTGGAGTATTGTTTATCCAGATAAAACTGGATGAAACGAGTCAAGGATTTCGAACATTTTCTTCGAGGATGATTAAATCGGCATGTCCGCAACTTTGTACTCACAGTCGCATTATTTTTATTTTCTGGTTTATGTGAAGAGAAAAACAAAAAAAAACTACATTACATGCATCTAGCTAATGTACCCCTCTAATCTACAAACCCTTTATACTGAATAAGCAAAATCCCGCCAAGCGCATATGTTGTTTTCAGAGACGGTCACGCTTGGCGATAACGCTTCCTAGAAAATAAAATTGATCAGGATGACATTGCTTATTCGTTATCCTATACCCAGAGCATAAGACAACATACTTTGCAGCATAGAGTTACGGTCGTGTACGTTTTGAGTTAAAATGCCGCCGAGGTTAGATTTGCCTTTCATCATTACGGGGTCGATAGAATAAAGTGTCAGTAATACACTAGCGTCGATATAATTGAATGTTTCCTCCCCTGAAAATTTACTGGCCTTGTGCTTAAAGTAGAAATCATCTTCTACACATATGTTCTAATCTAGGGTAATATTTAGACGAATGGGGACAGTCAATAATGAACTGTGTTTCTTTCTGGAATGATACATATGTTGGTGGTGGTTGTCAGCCCTGAGAACCTCTATATTCTTTTACTTAAAAAAATATGACGTGAAACAAAAATCACACTTTGGAAATTCAACCATATAAAACAATTACAGTGCGTACAAACTGCAGGTTTAACATTAATAACAGTTTCTGGCGTGAAATTGAATTAACAATACGCTAATTATTAAAATATAATATCAATGATATTCACACACACATATATGTATAGACACACGCTATTATATATAGTGTGCATATTGATATAAGCAAATATATATGCACATAGATATGATACGTAAATTGACAATATGCACATAAACTGAACAAAGACTGTGTTACACTTTCTTCTGTAATCAGTAAAGCAATCCATGATACCTTTTATAAAAAGGCGATAATGGAGATGGAAAAGCGACGAAACTGTTGACGGAAAATGTTCATGAATCATCATTTGAGAATGTCGATGGGAAGCTTCAAGCTGTGAATTTGAAAATAGATGCTACTGGTATGAATTACATTTATCAATATGAAGAGTTGACCTTCGCTATATTGTTGTTTTACTGTATTAATATATAGACTTCTTAAGGTTTTGTAGTGCATTTCAACTAAAAGAGAGTGATAGCTGTTTCACATCACTGTAGAATTTCTTTGTAGACACAGTTGTCAGCAAACAGACCCCATTCATTTAATATTTTAATATTTTCCTTTTTATGTAACACATGATAATGCAACATACATCTGACCATGTGAGAAAAATTGTGTTGCTAGATATGCACCTATCTTTTCAAATATCTGCCCTTGTTGCATGTAAGGGCAAAGGCTGGCTTGACAGGAAATTGCTTGCGAGTAAAAGTGAAAGGGATCTCAAGCTATTTAGATACATGTGGTATACTTGGGATTAGCAATCTTGTTCCAGCATTGGGACCCAATACCACTTCAGCTTCAATTACATGATTATGTAAACTCATGGTGATGTAGCGTCTACCATTGCAATGCCCGTATAGAGGATCCAGATTTCTCAGAAGCATGATACAACTGCCTTTCTTTAGTTTACGTATGTGTGTTGGGAAGCCTGATGGGGTAAGTTTGTTGATTAACTCAATTGGATATTGCAGTTCATTATCAGAGCTTCTGTAGATTATGTCATGACAAGGGAACTTGTTGACCAATCTTGCTGCATCATTTGTTGGAGTTATAATGGCTCTATTTGCAAGCCATAGAGGGTTTGTGTAGTTTCCTGGAAGATTTGTATACACAAAATCACACAGTCCAGATACATTACCATATTCAGGACAAAGTTCATTTGGCAGAAGAATTGTGAATGCACCTACAGTTGAAATGTTACCATATCCCACATCAAGAATGTAGTTTGCAAACTGTCTTTCATCAGAATCCTCTTTACTAATTAACCGTTGATTGGTTGTCATCTCCATGGTTCCCCCATAGTCCCAGAGATAGGATCTCTTGATGGTGGCCTCAACTATTTGAGGTCTAGCACCATGACGTACAACTGGAAGAATTTTCTTCCAGCCATCAGATAGTAATACAGTTAGACCACCAAATGGCTTTTTGTAATCTCGAACATCTTTCAAGCTCCTGTCAAGGCATTCAAAGATATGCGTATGTCCTAAACATATCTCATCAATGATTAGCTGGTCAGCTTGCTCCATAAGTTTACCTGTGTCATCCCTCTTTGTGAAGAAGCAAGTTGATTCAGCAGTCACATTGAGAAGAATCTCGCACTTGGAATGAAGAGTTCTACCTTTGTGAAGCAAAGTGGCTGCTATTCCAGATGTGGCAGTGGCAAGTGCAATTTGTTTTTAGATAGGCGATAACCCAATAGGATGTTTCTGACATAGGTCTTTCCTGCACCCGCACTTGCATTCAAGCAAAACATTATTCTTTCATTTTCATTTACAGAGGTGATTACTTTGTGAAAAATAACCAGCTGCTCAGGATTCAATGTTGGCAGAAGTTCATTTATGTTTGCTTGCAGTTGGTGTGTATTAAAATCAGTTCTCCAGGTAAATGGCATGTCAACTCTTCAACTGGCGGTTTTCGATGATGTAATGGAAATTTATAGATACTCCAGAACGCTTCACTGGCTGAGATGAACTGTGCAATGATATAGGTCCCAATCCCATTTTGAACATGGACACAATTTCCTTGGACATACTTAATAGTGGAAGTGATCTTGTCTGATCCTTTGTGGTGTACTTATATAAGTACTTAACAGCCTTGACACTATGGACAACCTCTCAATTGATATGGCACTGATATCGCAATGAGAGGAATGGGTTGTATGGAACAATCCAACGATTATCAACAATTATGACCTTTAAGTTGGATTGTATGGGTGTGACCACCATGCTGTCTATCCATTCTTCTATACTCCGGAAAGGAATTATCGGCAAAAAATGTGGTTTGTCTGAATACCTTGGGATAACTTTTTGAGCAATTGCGCTGTTGTCCTAGCGCTTCGATACATGAGCACATCATATTAGCTTGTCCACATGGGCCATGAATTTTGCAGGATGTTATGATCTTATGCAGAATTGGATTGGTCTCTTTATCAGGAATCTCACAGTACACTACCTGATCAATGGCATCAGCAGTTTGGGGCTTGCTATCTTCAGCCATTTACAGCATATTGCTGCATCAGCCGCCTGCTCTTCATGATAATGTTACAGTCACCTTGCCTAACCTGAAACTGATAACAGTAGAAATCAGTGGGTGTGAGTGTGTGGTTGTTGTCAATCTTTTTCAAACCAACCTGAAACCCATCATTCCCCCAAGGAAACAGTAGCACATAATGCAGAGGATCATAAGAACGGTGCAACTGATGAATCCTCTGAAGACCTCCATCTCTTTTATGAATGATGACACCCAAAAGACATAATGTTGTATCTGGTTGAATAACAGCAATCTTAGATGCCATGGGAAGATTATATGTGCGACAATGAAAATCAGCGGGTTTTACTTTGTCAGCATGTAGGACAATATTCACATTTTCAGAGACTGGCATTTCAATGACTGCCTTGAAGCTTCTTACATAGGTGTTACAGTAGTGCAAGTCTTCTTGCAGGTCCTGCAGGATATCAGCATCTAAATTAGCATGATGCAAGCGATTCTGAAGCTCATGATCTGTATCATAGAAGTAAAGCTGCGCAAACTCGGGTTAATCATCACTTTGAAGTAGTGATCGAATAACATGACAAATCTTACCTTGGATCTGAAATGTGGGACTAAATCCTGATGCTTTAATCTCTTTGCAACCAATTGAAGCTCAGGCAAGCACATTGTTATATGCACTTATCTTATGGAGAATATAATTTCCTGCTTCAGTGATATCGAAATATTTCAGTGGATGAGAAGGAAGTTGAGGGAGTTTCACTTTTCCCTGGAAGCAGCACAGAGATTTGTGTTCATGTGGCCAGTGATAAGCTTTGCAGTGCAGACAAACAGAGGCAAAGAGACTCCCTGCATAATGTTGTAGTACCTGCAAAACGCTCATTATATCTATCTGTATCTCTCTCTTCATATGCTCACACACAATCTCTCTCTCGCCCTCTCTCTCTCTGTTACAGTCACTGTATCTGTATGAAAGAGAGAGTAGTATGAGTTAGTAATAACAACAGGGGTAGCAGTAAATTGCGTATGAAAACAATATATATATATGTGTGTGTCACAGTCATTCCTCTCTTTATATACTCATACATACAATCTCTCTTTCTCGCTCTAGCAATTTTATGAAATCAAAGAACAACAACATACACACACGCACACACATCACCGTGAAAAAGATCCAAATCACTTCATCTTTCTTTTTCACTCTCTCTCTCTATATATAGTATAGATATACCAGAAGTATTGAAATTTGAATCTTTTAAAAAAAGTGAATCTTGAACTATGCAATAATATGTTTAATATATGTTTAAACATGTATTACGAAATTTAGTTGATAAATTATGAAATATACATTAATTATTTATTCAAAGTAATTCAACTTATTTTACAAACGGGATTAATAATTATATTCTGGACGCAGTCCCGCGCTCCTTAATTTATTATAGTTTAGAATCATCCATTCCAAGAAATACGCCACTATTTTATGAACGTATCCGAGGAAACATACAAAGTGATTATAAAAACTGTCTCAGCTTTAATTTTCGTCTACATTGATTTATCGATAAAAAGTGATGTACCTTCGAATATATTTAGTTAAAAACCATTAAATGTGACAGATTTAAAATTCATAATTTGCTGATGTTTCTTGCTAGAGTTAGAGCAACCTCCATTTGAATCCATGCATTTTTTCGGCGAGAGGTGTATTTTACAACGCCTTTTCAAAAAAACCTAGAGATGGCACTGATCTTTTCCCTGATGTCTTCCCTGAGTTCAGTGACAATTATGTGTTTGTTGATATACACTCACTACTTCAGATAGCCCAAAAAAAGAAATCTGGAGGGCTTAAATTAGGGTTGTGTGAGGCCCACTCAAAATCAATCTTTAAACTGATCGCATTATTCCCAAAGTTATTTTTCAGCCATTCTAGAGACTCCTTGGAAGTGTGAGGTCTTGCCCTATTTTTGTGAAAGCCGACCTTATTTATTAGAGATGGGCACATGAACTATAGGTCTGTTTTAATGTCTTTGTTGACCTCCAAATAGGGCTTAATTGTCACTAGCTGTGTCATAATCTTATCGAAGAAGTATAGACGAATTAATCCTCTCTCTGGTACATTTATCGCAGTGGAAAGGTTTCGCAGTTACATTGTTCTTAGATTTAATCTTAACCTCTCAGTCAAAGTGGGTTTCGTCAGATATTCATCACAGGTTCCGAAAATGTTGGATGTGTTCCATCTTCTGCAGCATTTTCTCAGGTATGCCATTTCTTATGGCCTCATCAGCTACAGAAAACTTTCTTTTAGCATGTATTCTGTAGGGTTCCTTCTGCTGAAGACGCCCATTGATTCTGGAAGACTTCTAAAATAAATGTTAGCAGTGATGTATGATATATGTCAGACTCTTAACCAAATTATATGTCAGACTCTTGACCAAATTATATGTAAGATATAACGTGCTCCAAGACTCGGAAAAACAATCTATCGGGTGCTGTATGTCATTAGAGAGAGAGAGAGTTGGGAGAGAGAATCAGATGATCGTAAATTATATATATATGCAAACACGATGTAAACAAATTTTCTCTGGTAGCAAACAGTCGACGGTTCCTGTACACATGTTACGTGTTCACAAAGGCCATATGAAACACCATAGAGAAATGCAATGCAAACAGAGTAGATATTTATATCTCTAATTGTTTTACCATATTGCTACGAAATTTTAGACAACAGCTAAAATAAACCAACGTAAGGATAGTTTACCCCCGTAAACAAAATTTCACTATCAATTTTTTTTAATTCCCGTACATATTTAAATGTATGTATGTATATATATATATGTATATATATATATGTATATATATATATATATATATGTATATATATATATGTATATATATGTTCGTTTGTGTGCGTGTGCGTGTGTGTGTAAACACCGTTGGAATCGGAGACATAGGCCGCGAAACACGATCATCATATATATATATATATATATATATATATGTAAACATATTTCCTATCTCCAAAGAAATACGGTTTTAGGAAGCCGTAGCTATGCAAACACCGTGTATGCGCATGTGTGTATGTGTTTCTCTATGTGATATCTGCACATACCCTAGATGGGGAACTATATTACTGGCAGCTACATATATACAGCTTATAAACAAATATAACCTCCTAATGCATTCAACAGCCGTCAAACCCCAAGAAAATTTATTTGCATTGAGAGTTGCATATTCCTTAGATGAGATTAAAGTAAACGTATATATATATATATATATATTATATTATATTTATTGTATTATATATTATATTATATATATTTGTTTAAGGCATGTATATATATATATATATATATATATATATACATGCCTTAAACAAATATATATTGCCATTGCTCTGTACTATTTGCTTTGTTGCTTTCCGTTTGCTTCTCGCATATATACACACGCACACACGCGCACACGAACACGCATAAAAAATCGTTATCATAAAGAATCGTTTAACATGCTATATTCTCAAACTCTTTCAACCGCCTGATGATTACAGCCACACAGTTTGGACATAAATAAATAATATAATTGTTTTTACATTTGGCACAAGGCCAGCAATTACACAGTACATTACTGGTACTTTATTTTATCGACCCCGTAAAGATGAAAGGCAAAGTTAACCTCGGCGGGATTTGAACTCAGATCGTAAAGGGACGTAACTATGCTGGAAAGCATGGCGTCCGACTCTCTACCTATACTGCTAATCCACCGCCCTAAATAAATAATATAATAATATAATATATTTGCTCTCACACTAGATTTTTTACTGCTTTCCTTTTTCCTTTTTCACATACAGGTTTTGTTTTTTACTATATACACATATATACACACGTACACAAACACACACACAGACACACACACATGAAACAAAGGCCCTCTGTAGAGCTGGACATTCCTAAATCCAAATATAACATTAAAATTGAAGCATACATTAGAGATATTGATATTAATAAAATACTTCTCAAATCAACAATAAAGCATTTTCATATATACTATTTAATAATGCTCAGTAATGTGTTTAACTTAAGCTATGTACTTGATTTGCTTTTTATAATCATTTAATTGTATTATATATTATATTATATTTATTGTATTATAGCACAGAATTTAGTGCAATTTGATATTATATTAACATTACTGGGCATTCTTAAAGAGTATATAGTTGAAAATGTTTATTGTTGACTTGAGAATTATGTTATTAATATTATCGTCGTTTATATATGCTTCGATATTAATGATAAATTCGGACGGTCAATGATCTTTCAATATAATGTTCTAGCAAGAGCAACAATTACAAATTGACTGCATTTCAACAAATATAACTAATTTCATCACTGGTACGCTATCATTCTCAAATTGAAACCTAACCGCTATGATACCAAATATATCACTGCTTCTATCTAAACTACCCAATAGACTCCCACACACTACTCATTGACCCCTCAAAACCGGACGCTATGGTATTTTAAGTGAGCCAGTTGGTCAGAGGTTTGGTGATTTTTAGCCTTATATCTCTGGTAGTACGTTTCTTCTCTGATATCAGAAATACTTAAGAAGATGAATAATTAATATTCTTAAGCATAACCCTCCACATCTCATACACCACAAATACGCCACATCTAAAGTGCTCCAAATATACAGGATTAGTTTTGCCGTAGTAATTTCAATAAAAGAAAAATTGAAGCCAGAAGCGGATTGAAATTGTCACCTTCTCTGAAAACTGGGCGACAATATTTACCCGGCTTCGGAACTCATATAAAGTACCTATCTGCACTGTGACGGTTGAATCCGCACAGTTTTCATAACCTACTCCACTTTAAGCAGCAGTCGATCATACGCCTAAATAATGTACATCAATGTTTTTCAAATTCTCATTTCCACCACAACCCAATTATAATGGTGCAGCGAACTAAATGACTCTCGTCTTATCTACCCTCAGCACACATGTCGTCCCATCCTGAATACATACATGTGAAATTTGAAAGTAACCCTCGTCGCTTTATATGACCGGCTGTCACAATTTCCTTTCCATCAACCCTAAAAAATAACTAGCCGCTATATTCACTAATCTTTACAAACCTTTCTCTCTAGATCTTATATTGGGAAACACGCTACAGTGGGCTCCATTCACACGAATGGAAATCTCTCTGATATTGCTACCTATCGTTCAAATGCATTAATTTCTAGCACCACAGATGTAATGTAGGCCGCTATTAACAACGACGTTACTCAATAACTTGAATCTCTCTCATATTTCTATTTCCCACGAAATCTTTTCCTCTCACAATGTATGTAAGTTACTCTCTCTCTCTCTCTCTCTCTCTATATATATATATATATATATATATATATATATATATATATATGGGTGTTAAAGTTTGCTTGAAGCATTGTGAAATGTGTAAAAATACGTGTTTAAGAAAGCCACAACAATGCAAAGGGAAATCTCGAGGTAGGAAGTGATTAAAGGGATTAAATCTCTACTACGGTAACCCTTCTACCTTTGTTTTGTTTTCATCTTTGTCTCTCTCAATTTTCACTTTCACCTGTTTTTCCTATCTATATTTCACTTCCTACCTCGAGATTTCCCTTTGCATTGTTGTGGCTTTCTTAAACACGTATTTATATATATATATATATATATATATATATCTTCATTGCTTCATTTCTTTCTTTCTTTAAAACTACTAAAAGGGTTCTTCTAATGCAATACCGACGGCAGAAGTATTCCTCCATGTCCCTAATCAGTGGATTTTTGACTTAGTAAATTTTGGTGAAAAACATATATCCCCCAACATAATTAAAGCTTTGGGAGTTGAAATCTTCCAAACTCGCCAAATGAAACATCAAATTTCAGAACGAGACACGTGCATTTCAATGTTATAGGAGGGTAGATAAATGCTGAGATGGTAGCATGTACCTGCTTTTACAAAGCTATATTGTGTGCTTGTATATATATATATATATATATATATATATATATATATATATAAAGAATTTATATCTAGTAACATATATATACATACAGATGCATATCAATGCTAGCAAATGCATGGGGTTGCAGAACGAAAATATGAGAAACGTAAAATAAGAAAATTATAAAATTAACTTACTTACTAAAATATCACTTCCAACTAATTAGTTTCTGGAATGGAGTAAATATATTTTCCGAAGAATATATTGAAAAGCATTCCGTCGTCAGGGAAGTCTATTTTCATCCAAGTTACCAGGCAAAGCGAGGACTCTGGAAACTTATTAAAAAATAATTCAGTGGGTAGGAAATAGCAAAGCGTGGACTGAATCCCTAGCCATTGAGAAAATCGCTGCCTCTACGTTTGTGGCAAATTCAAAAAGAATCAATCACGTGACATCGAGGTCAATCAGTGGAAAGTGGTTTGATAATAAGACAGCGGCCTGCCTACTATCATAGCAGCAGTCATGGCCAATATTGCTCGGCAAATAATTTGGAGATAATTATAAAGAATTTATATCTAGTAACATATATATACATACAGATGCATATCAATGCTAGCAAGCCACATATATATATATGCATGTAAGTATAAATATACATATACGTGTATATAAATAAATACACACACACACATACATATATATTTCCCCGCCGGTTAACTTGAAATAGATGCACACAAAAGTGAATTCCCAACAACCGAAGATGTGAAATGCAACATTGTCAACTCATTGAAAATATAAATAAAGTGACAATCAATTTGAGGCTATATTCAGCTATACTTATGTTTTGTAAATGATTTTATTCATGTCTTGCATTCCAATTCAATACACGTTTATAAATATTCAAAAGAGTTTAAATATATGTACGTATGTGTTTGTGCACGCATGTATAATTAGCTCCTGTGATGCCGTTAATACAAAATCATAACATTGCTTTATATAATGTTATGCTGAACGTTGGAACATTCTATTATATGTATTCTTATTCGCGTTGTTGATTGTCTGTATACCATGGCTGGTATATAAATATATATATATACACGGTGAAATAAATAATCTTGTTTATGTTACATAAATTAATGTATATAAATACACACACACACACACACACATATATATATATATATATATATATATATATATATATATATATATATATATATATATATATATGAATAAAGTTAGTCCTTCATCAGTGATCTTCCAACCATCATTGGTATTTCATCGCTTTAAAGACCCTATACCTCCGGTTGGTGCGAGCAGCGGCTAAAAGAAGTCGTTGGGACACGTAAATAAAGGGGACACGAGAGTGTAAACAAACAAAGATGGTGAAGCAACGAAAAGTGAGGAAGAAGGAGTCAAGTCCCAAATTTCCATGAATATAAGTTCGGTGAAATCGTGAACGAGAGAGAATAAAGACCATCAAACCTGGTTGGAATGTGAGCAAGGAAGGAATTCCGTACAGATCTAACGGGAGGAAGAAGGGATCTAGTCTGTGAATTCGGTGAACATAAGTTCTGTGAAATCGTAGACGAGAGAGAGAAAAAAAAGCGACCTGCTTGACCAAGGGTGCGAAAGAAAAGAATTACGCACAGGTCAAACGGGAAGAAGGAGGAAGAGGAGATCTAGTAACAGAGAGTGAGTGAGTGAAGGGTGAGGAAGAGGCTAACAGAGAGAGTGACTGTTAGAGAGGGTAAAGATACAGAGAAAGAGGAAGCAGTAAGAACGAAATAGACGGGTTACAGCGGGGGAAAAAATATGTGTAAATATGAGAATAAAAACCTAAGCATATACCGATAAATAAATTGTCTAATTAACAATTACTGATTAATCTGCCTTCCTTTATCGGCCAGTACTGATTAACTGACTGCCAATTATCTAATATGTAATTTTGTATAGTGATATAAAATCCGTATCGTAAGTAATATAGTATATTTCATAATTATGGAGAAGCTATTTGAGAACCCATTACAACAGAATTTATCTGGCTTTAGTATATGAGGTATCATATACAAATATACGGGAAATCGTCCATGCTCTCAAATATGGAAATTCCTAAATGTGATATATTTTTATTGTAATAACTACACACACACACACACACACACACACACACACACACACACACACACACACACACGCACGCACACACACACACACACACACACACACACACACACACACACACACACACACACACACACACACACACATATATATATATATACAGAGAGAGATAGAGAGAGAGATAGAGATATTTATAGATGCGGATTATAATTTTGTAAGGCATGCTGAAAAGGATAACTTGTCTTAATTTACTAATTCACTCTTTTTAATTATGGTGATCAGTATTTACTTCTCTGTCAACCAAAACCGCAGTCTAAGCAATTATAATTAAATATAACAATAATAATGGAAATAGATATGTTTGCCTTTAAATCTATTTGTACTATACTTTGCTTTGCTATACTATATACATAATTATGCCTCAATAATAATTGTGTAATTAATGTTATGAAAATTAGGAATTTAACCCTTAATATTCATACGAAGACGTTTCGCACAAAACCAGCCATTTGAAGGGGAAAATGAAAGTTGGTTAAATCGACTCACGTTTGTTACTAGTAATATCATAACATTACGCGGAGTCTGATTTCTAATATTCGGGAAAATGTGTTATTTTATCTTTTTATACTGACATAGTTAGATTCTCATAATAATTGTTTATACTTTTGGCACAAGGCTAGCAATTACTCCAGTACATTACTGGTGCTTTATTTTATCGACTTCGTAAGGATTAAAGGAAAAGTTAACCTGGACGGGATTTGAACTCAGATCATAAAGGGCCGGACTCTATGCTGCAAAGCATGGAGTCTGACACTACCGATACCTCCAATCCACCGCCTTTCTCATATTAAGTGTTTCTACTTTTGGCACAAGGCCAGAAATTATCCCAGTGCATTACTAGTACTTTATTTTATCGACCCCGTAAGGATGAAAGGCAAAGTTAACCTCGGCGGGATTTGAACATTCAGGTCGAATATATCTTCGTTTGCTGACAATCTACCTATAAGGAACAATTTTCACTATTGAATTATTAATTCTTCCTGGGTAATGAGAACGTATGTTTAAATGTTATTTATGTTCCTTTAGTTTATAGTAAAGTCTATAAAATCCTGCGGCAAGTTCTAGCATTACATTTAAGACATATCCTGTTCTAAGATTGCTCTCAAGTATAATTACTAATCTATAGTTCTTAAAATACAGTTATCTATATTCTTCTTCAGTTACTCTTTCCAGTTTGAGAAGACTAATAAATCTTAAGCGCTAACAAAGTATCGTCTGTTTATACTCCCTCAACCCCAACCAGCTGAGGATCTCCACCCAAGCCATACTTAGGAATTCATTATTGAATTTAGATACAAATAAACAAGATTTGTGGCCAGTGCTGAGAGACTGGAACCTAGGGTTATATCAACATTAATCATTCTCTCTCCTTCTCTCTCTCTCACCCTCTCTTTCTCTTTCTCTCTCTGTATGTATATATATATATATGTATATATATATATATATATATATATAATGGCAATTACATGCTGTCATTAATAATGTAGCTTCTAATTTGAAGGAGAGGCGGTGGGTGATGTGTTGGTATAATGGTAGAACAGGGGTCTGGATAACCAAAGATGTGGGTTCAACTCCCACGTACGTCAATACTCAGCTTTTTTTTTCCATTTTTTAGAAGGTTCTAAACCCCACTGTCAGGTTAAAATTTCTTTAGTAAAAAATACGACGAAAGCTTTTATTTCTAATTTCAAACTCGATCGCTGTTTCAAGAATATACTCTCTTGTCATTAAAATGTTTAATATACATATTTATTTCTAATATTCTGCAATACCGAATTGAAGAAAGGGAGTATGGCTTTTACACCTATTTCCCTTCTTCTCATTACCGAATCCTGATGCTTGCGCATTACTGCAGCCGCTTCTGTAATTCTTGCATATAATTCAGCCTCTAGCCGTCATTCACTTGGGAACACGGCCCCGAGATACTTGAACATCTTCACTTGCTTCAACCGAACTCCTTTGTGATGTAGAGTGCAGGCTTCCTTGAGATATATTATATTTATTTATGTTCATACTAGGATAAAAAGTGCTACCAAATGATTCAAGACCCAATGACAACCTTCCCAGATTGTAAGAGTGCTCAAATTTGTGACCTAGTATTCAGGTAGTTATACGAGTTTGAAGAAACCCTTAACATTATAGCATGCCAAACGTTTGTTTACGAAAATATAATATAATAAAGAGAAAAATAATAAATTTGGAATATTACAAGGTTTGCCGTGTCCGAAGAATATTTATTTGAACGCCAAAGAACGACATTTTAGAAGCTGTCTATATCTCAAAACTAAATCCTTTTTAAGTGGAGAAACTCAACAATTACAACCACCTTAATATTGATTTATATACTAGCTTAAATTTATTTTTATTTTTATACACTTATATAATACCGTACAACTATATTACTCAATTCCCTAGCTTAATAATTATTAACATCTCTATATTACATACATCTACATAATACTATACATCTACTATTTTGTACACACACAACACGAGTACATATCCATTGCCATTTCAAATTTACATCTTTGAGTTAAACAAGCATTTAACGCTCTATATCTTTACCGGTATATTTAAACAAGTCTCGGCACCTGAAGTCTAGGTCACAAATTTCATTCCCCTTACAATCTGCAGATATGGTTAACATTGGGCCTTGGAACATTAGATAGCGCTTTTTCATCCGAGTATGAACATAAAGAAATAATATATATATATATATGTGTATGTGTGTGTGTGTGTGATGCAGTGAGATAAAGAGATAGGTAGATAAACACTAATCTTTTCAATATTTAATGAATTTGCTTAAAGCTATTTTCATGTTGAAATAATTACAAAACTGCTAGATATGCCATAGTAGGATATCATGTAGATTCAATACAACTACAAAAATATCAGCAGATATCACTACTTATTTTGAGGCCTCTGGCAACATAAATAAATGTTTCCTTCCGTAGGATTATTAGTATTTTCATTATAATTCCGTTACCTCTCTACCTGAAGTTGAAACATCTCAAGAAAATTTATATGAGGGTAAAATGTGTTGGCGTAATTTACACGGAATTATTTCATTCATATGTTTACCCCATCATTTTAATCTTTTATTTGGTAATTTGAAAGATAGTAATTTCAATACACTCCATACTGCAATTTCTATATTTCGCAAAATTCCATTTTATTTATTTTATTATAGTATTTTACCTGGCGGCTTTCGGTTAGATTTTAAACACCCCATAACATTAGATGCGGTACATTAAGTGCATAGAAACTATCAGCGGCTTCAGTCACTGTCTTATATATATGAAAATATACCGAATTAGTATATAGTTTGAAAAATGCTACCCTTATTTCTTTATAGCGAAGTCATTTTATTCCTTCTATATTCCTTTTGCTTAAATATACAGTATATTGGTCACACATGGTCATTCCATCCAAACCGATATTCCGATCACGAAGTCCAATGAGACAGAACCATATCTGTTGGTTTTATTATTCAAGATCTGAGACTTTACAAACTGCATTTGTATATATGATTTCCTAAATTCCATTTAATTAATGGTATTTGAGTTATCTCTTTGTTTTTGTTATCAGACTTTCCACATCCCATAGAATAGAATGCTCTATCGTCTCTTACTTGATCGGTTAATATCCGTTAATCAATTTTGTCCAATCCTTATGTCACATATACTTGAAACTGCCGTATTTTTTCTTTTAATACAGAAAATCTTCCTCTAAGCTATATTCCCTCACTACACAGAACATGACTAATGCTACTGGGGCGAACGACGGTTCATACTTAAACGTTACTTAGGTTTCAAAATTCTATTCTAGTTAAATTAAGTATTCAAGAAAGCCAGACACTCCAATACATTTCAGTTTCCAAATACGAATTTGGGACGTCGATGAAAACACACATGACGCAAATCTTGGTTATTTATTATTAGAGCCATTGTGCTCATATTTATGTTTGTTTAGACACAAAAGACTTTACATTTCACGAAGACTTACATTTAGAATGATAATACATGAATTTAAAGCAAAATCTTAGTTCTATAAATACACTAAATCTATTCTATAATCTTATATATATATACCTAAATTCATACATACGTGTATCTAAACATCTCCCTCCCCCCTCTCTCTCTCTCTCTCTCTCTATATATATATATATATATATATATATATATATATATATATATATATATATATATATATATATATATATATATATATATATATATTATACATATATATATATATACATATAAATTTAGTTACAATTCATCTATGATAATGTTTCGAATTTATGAAAATCGATGCTCATGTTTCTGTCTACGACGATGGATTATTGTTATTATTGTTATTATTGTTAGTGGTGGTGATGGTGGTGTTGGTGGGGGGGGGTGCTATTTTTATATCTCGGTAAGTCTATACTTTCATTGAGAGTCTAGAATGCTGGAAACATTTTTATTTTTATTTATTTGTTCTTTTAAGAAATCAAAGAAGATTAAAGCATTAATTGTCAATGTGTGCATTTAGAGTAACATTCACAGAAGCAGAAACTATAAAAGGCTTCATGGATTTTCTGCCAGTCATAGATAGTGAAAGGTAATCCACATTATGTGTCTATCAACATATAGTAATTTTTTATAAATTCGGAATAGGTTATGGTTTACTCAAACGCACTTTACCCAAATCTCCTTAACAAAGGGAACAATAAAAACGTACTTTAAAACATCTCCTTAAAGAAAGGAAAACTAACATAAGAAATAGAGTAAACATTCATTTCAGAAATAGATTATGATGGAAATCACGACATCCTTACACGTATTCTCTGTTCTTGCTCTTTGGATGTTGCCTCGAAAATTATGGCAGCTAAAAGATCAATATTACACACTTCATATGAGAGTCATATTTATTTGGTGAGTCTGCATTTGTGAAATTCTACGATCCGCTTTGATGCGGATAGCGTATTGAAAAATATATAATAAAAACCATTTCCAACAGAGAGCTAAACCCATGAAATAATTAATAGAAATACATGAATAGCTGAAATATGAAGTCAAATAGGACTAATAAACAGCAAACTCGTAAATATAGAGTAAAACCACCTGATGATGCTTATATACTGAAGTACCTTCTCGAACAAACCAAATTCGCACTTTCCATTGCAATTCATATTTAAAGCCCATAAACCTTAATTCACACATTCAAAGCATCTGTATGACTTTCGAACCTCGTATATCAATCTGCATTAGTGGCACTTTTAAAAAAAATAATTTCAAGTAAAGTAGATATTTTAATGAAAGTAGTGATTAAAGCAAATCATCTGAATAAGTAATTCTGTGCTTTTCCATTCATGGAAGGGTTGAGATATTTATCAATTAAGATTAACTATATTTATGATTAAATCAATATTAAATGCAACTATTATTTGTAGCTGTACATTGAAGAATCCGACAACTTCCTTAAATGATTAGAGAGATACGGGTTTTTCGGTATTGTGTTTATAAGAAGGTTTGTGGGAAATACTGTAGGATGCGTGCTGAATAGTATAGTAGGAGCTGGCATACATGATTAAGTAAGCTAATGAATTCTAATTAGTTATACATGCATCCATGAAATTGCAGCTCTTAACTATATATACATACTTTTGAACACATCATGACACGTCCACGTGATACGAGATCTGCTTTTTACATTTCTAATCCTTTCTGGCGTGCATTCTTTGGCTGCAATTTAATATTGCAACCTCTTAACGCAAAAATTCCGAGAATTTTTCTTTCCTTTTTCCCTCCTTCTTATCAAAGAAACTACGTAATATAATTAAACAAGACATATTATCCTGCTGTATATATTTCTCATATATTTTGCAAGATGTATTAATTTTGTAGTGTTAAACATGACCTCTTCATATCTTCCAATTAAATATAAAGCGTTCATGATACTCGAAGATACTTTCAAATATGAATAGGCTGTTTATTTGTCTGTTTATATTTTCAATTTATTCTAATTTTTACTCACTACAAGTACTGAACGTGAGAAACCTTAATATTCCAAAATTATGAAAATTATAGCGAAACATTTTCTTCCGTTTAAAATTATTTTATTTATTATATTTAAACAATGTTGAATTTCGTTAGGAAATTAATATCATTAAAAATGAAACTCAGAAAAATAACAGTTGGATTTTTCAATGAAAAATATATGCGATCATATATATTGACTATCATAGCAACTTTACACGTTAAGAGGTATGTTGAATGAACATTTCAAAATCAACATACATCTTAATATAACAAAGCATATATAATAAATGAGAAACGCGTTTCTTAATTAGGTTTAAATGTAACCGATGTAGAAATCTGAGTAGATTTCAAATAGCAAAACATATTTTCCATATGCACAAAAATTATACACTGGTTTCAATAGTGTGTATATATGTAGGTGGGTGTATTGGCTAATGTACAAGTCTCCCTGTACATATACATACGATATATATATATATATATATATATATATATATATATATATATATATATATATATATATATATAAAGAAAGAAAAATAGATGAAATCGAGAATGCAATTGGAGTCTTAATTTTAAACAAATATATATATATATTTGGTTCCTTTACCAGTTTCGCAGTTCTTCTGCTTTTCAAAAGTAGAGTTGAAATGGAGGGTCTGTGGTTTTTCTCACATCTGTGAGAGAAACCACAGATGTGAGAAAAATCACAGACCCTCCATCTCAACTCTACTTTTGTAAAGCAGAAGAACTGCGAAACTGGTAAAGGAACCAAATAAATATATATATATATATATATATATATATATATATCGTTTCTGAATTTGTTTAGCAAGATTCTTTATCTGAAATCGTGTGTTGAAACACAGAAACAAAATGACGTAGGATAGAAGAAAGGAAAGGCACAGAAACAAAGAAAGGAATCCCCAGTCACTGAAGAGGTCACAGAGTGTGTGACGAAAGGACTATGACTATATATAAACAACTATCTGGTTGTGGAACCAACCAACCAACCAGTAATTTATAAGTTTGTAAATTTGTAAATTTATAAATTTATATAAATATATAATAAATTGAAGTGAAAGAAACTGGTGCGTGTGTTTCTTATTGGCAACATGACCCTCCCAAAGTATAACAATATATATATATATATATATATATATATATATATATATATATATATATATTTATATTTTATATCAATGTGAACTGCTATTTCTAATGCCCATCCTATCACCCATTGATAATTTGTGTGTGAGACACGTTGGCTGAAAGCTTCTGACAGGAACGAAAAGATTGATTCTTTTTAGCTTCCCGTCCCCACGTAAAATTTGTAAATCAGTGACTAGTTGAGAGATAGAGTCCTATCGGGTGCCAGTTGCTAATAGCTTTACCGTGTCAGTCGTCACAAACAGTCATGGCCGGCATAGAATGGTCTTAGGATTCTGTCGATCGATTGGTTATTGATTAGGCGATACCCGCTGATGAAGCCGCATAAGCCGATTGTGCATTCTTGCATAATATATGCAGGCAGATGGTGCAGTGCACCTTAATGCTGCATTAGTGCGGCAGAAACTCGAGTTCGGGAACCTTATAGACACCCGTTTTACGTGTGTTGTGTTGAAGCAAATAACTTTGTGTATACTCTGGTAATGTATCTTACATTGCCCATGGAGTGCGCTGAGATAAACCGGCACTAGCATTGATAAATATGCTGGGTCCGTCAAGCCTTATTATTATTATTATATATATATATATATATATATATATATATATATATATATATATATATATATATATATATATAAATATAGTAAAAAAGAAAAAAAAAACAGTAGAAAATCCTAAAGAGATTTTCTCTGAGAATAACATCAGTACATTTATTTACAAAATAGGAATATCCGTATTTCACTGTAGCGGTTTCAGCTCATGCGCCTGTTCAACGACGGAAATTTATAATGCAATTAAATAGCATATTAATGGGAATAATAAGAATATGGGGTAATCCTTTTTTAGTTTTTATATACATATTTAGCGAGAAAATTTCACATTTATGTCTGCAGTTTTCTCTCTTAGTTTTCATCTTATCCAACACTAATGATGGCAACGGGGGCTGTCCGTGGGATTGGCTTAAATGATTGAGTGACCTTAGAGTTGACTGAAGAAATAATTGTTTCTAAAAATATATATCTTGATATTTCTGTCTGTAATGCTGGCATTTTTAGTGTATATATATATATATATATATATATATATATATATATATATAAGGAATTTATATCTAGTAACATTTATATACACACAGATGCATATCAATGCTAGCAAATATATAGGTTTTGTCTTATTAACAATGTGGTTCAATGCATGGGGTTGCAGAACAATAATATGAGAGACGTAAAATAAGAAAATTATAAAATTAACTTACTTACTAAAATCAATTCCAACTAATTAGTTTCTGGAATGGAGTAAATATATTTTCCGAAGAAATTTATAGAAAATCATTCCGTCATCAGGAAAGTCTTTTTCCGTATAGGTCTCCAGGCATAGCGAGGACACTGGAAACTTATTAAAAAAATAATTCAGTGGAATGGAAATAGCGATGCGTGGACTGGATTCCAAGCCATTGAGAAAATCACCACTCGCTTTCCACTGATTGACCTCGATGTCACGTGATTGATTCTTTTTGAATATGCCACGGACGTAGAGGCAGTGATTTTCTCAATGGCTTGGAATCCAGTCCACGCATCGCTATTTCCATTCCACTGAATTATTTTTTTAATAAGTTTCCAGTGTCCTCGCTATGCCTGGAGACCTATACGGAAAAAGACTTTTCTGATGACGGAATGATTTTCTATAAATTTCTTCGGAAAATATATTTACTCCATTCCAGAAACTAATTAGTTGGAAGTGATTTTAGTAAGTAAGTTAATTTTATAATTTTCTTATTTTACGTCTCTCATATATATATATATATATATATATATATATATATATATATATATATATATATATATATATATATATATGTATATATGGAAAAAATTATATTTCATTTCTCAGTGTTGGTACGGTTGATACTTAAATATAAGTATGTATAGGTACATATATATATGTATAGAGACGTACAGTAGTATGTATATACATACATATATCCACACATATATATATATGTACGTATGGGTTTACCGAACATTTATTATAATATTCGGTTTGGTTGTAAACAAACAGCCCGAATTAAGCCGTAGAGTGTTCGGCAAACATCGTTGCCCTTTTGTTCAACACTGACAAAGGAACGATGAACTAGTTTCTAGCTTATTAGCTGCCATCAGCACCGTATACCTTCCTGTCAGTCGATTTAACGTTTGAAAGTATATACTTTCCTTATGCATATTAACGGCATATTAATGAGTTGGTATGTTTTCAGAGTGTGCGATGAAAACACCCAAGAAAAGCTCTTTGGTTAGATATACTATTACGCCGTCCAGATAGGGAAACTGGAGAAAACATTAATCAACCAAGAAAAGCCTTGCAGATTCACGACCGAAACTCAAACGCTGAAGTATCTTGTCCTCTCCTTTTTTTAAACTAATCTAATCAAGCCAACTTGCAAAACAAGTATGCTTCGCTTAGGATATCTAATTTCAGCAATTTGGTTTATAGATAAAGTCTACACAAATTGTATTACATTAAACATCATAAATCGGTCAGGCTTAAAGGTTTTATTTCTCTGGCTTACTTTCAAGGATGAATACTTTTAAGGGGAGTCTCGGTCGTTAAATTACGATGAAATTTTCGATTGATAATTGTCCCAACCCCACTCACAATATATATATATTTATATATGTGTGTGTGTGTCTGTGTATGTGTGTATGTGTGTGTGTAGGTGTACGCACACACATATATATTGTGAGTGGGGTTGGGACAATTATCAATCGAAAATTTCATCGTAATTTAACGACCGAGACTCCCCTTAAAAGTATTCATCCTTGAAAGTAAGCCAGAGAAATAAAACCTTTAAGCCTGATAAATATATATATATATATATATATATATATATATAGATAGATAGATAGATATGTTTCTTTATTAGCCACAGGGGCACAAAACAAGGGGACAAATACAAAGGGGGAAGTTTACATACAATAAAAACGTGTAAAATGTTATCACAAATGCAATTTAAAAAGTTAGTCGATTTTCCCCAATAGGAGGAGAGAGTTTATATGGGTAACACATACCCCCGAAAAAATGTGCAACCCTCATCTCCAGGAGTACGAAGAGTTTGTACTCCTTTCCTCTCCTCTACCTTTTCCTCAACCTACAGGCTGATATAGAGAGAAGGCCCATTCACTCGGGCCATTCTCGCCACTTTCACCCACCTTTCATAAAACTTGCTGGGGTACAGCACCTCTCTCTCCATCCTGGTTCTTCTTCCAAAGTGGTATTTGAAAAAAAGAATCAGTTGTTGGCCGGAGAGAAAGGTGTCTGACCTCAGCCCTTTCAACCTTGTCCACCATACAACCTCTTTCGCCATAGCTATCACACAAAAGAAAACTGCCGCTCCTTCGTTTTTGAAGGAGGTGGCGGTTTGATCATGACAATGGACTCGGTGGTCAACCGGATTGGTCCCACCCGCGACAATAGTCGTTCTACATAGCTCCACAGGTCAGTGACGCCCGGGCAGTGTATGAATGCGTGCGCGACGGTTTCTTCGTCTCGCACGCACCTCGGGCAGATCTTTTTTGCAGGGTCCCTGCCCGGGCATCCATGTCTGTAGAGCTTGTCTCGAACTGGTAGAGCTCCTCGGTAGCACTGCCAGGCCAGGGACTTTTGGAAGTTGTCCATCGGTCCCGGACGGAAGGTCCTACCGAACAGACTGGCCAGTTCATCTTCGTCTACGCCTAGAGTTTCACCGAGAGCGTCGTCACACTTGCTGCGGATCAACCCTCTATAGAATGACGAAGTGGAGTCTCCACTGATCGCCGGGTCCGCCTGCCAGAGGGCTGTGAGCGCCTGAGCACATTCGATATGCCAATCGCCCATTTTCCTCGGTCTTTGCTTGACCCAGGACTGCAGCTCGGTCAGCGAGACGAGTCGTGGGAAGGCTTGCTTCACGAACGGGGCCCACACCGGTTGTCCGGTGAGGAATACGTAGAGATGCCTCAGCCTGAGCGCGTCTTTGCGCATGGTCAACCACGGCATCCCCAGCCCTCCGTTAGAAGGGTGTCGGCAGCAGATGGATCTTCTCACAAAAGGAGCCCGCCTTTTCCAAAGGAATTGGAAGAGCGCGCGTTCCATTTTGGCGAGCGTTTTGGCTGGACAAGGCACGACTGTCAAGCGGTAGTAGATGGCGAACGCTATAAAAGTGTTCGCCACCTCCGCTCGACCTTTCAAGGATAGTTTGCACTCGGCCCACTTCTGGGTGAGTGCAAACACCTCGGCCGTCACTTCGTTCCAGTTCTTCTCCACCTGGAGGTCCGGACCAAACCAGACCCCGAGCAGCTTTACCGGTCCTTCCGTCCAGCGTCCGACGCAACCATCGGAAGGCATCGGTTTGCCTCTCCACGATCCGAGTTGCAAACCGATGGACTTGTCCCGGTTCAGCTTCGCTCCTGTGAAACTTTCGTATTCCTTCAGTAAGGTGCCGACTTCCTCGATTTGCGAGGCGGTCGACACAATTACTTCAAAGTCGTCGGCGTAGGCCGACGCCGCTTTCCGCAGTCCCGGTTCCAGAGGGATGCCCTGCAATAGCTCCAACTTCCGCAGTAGTGGCTCGAGAGTCAGAACGTACAGAAGAGAGGAGAGAGGGCATCCCTCTCGAATGGATTGCGTAATATGGAACGGCTCCGAGAGGTAGCCGTTCACCTTGACCCTTGAGCAGATGTTGCTGTTGTGCATTGCAGCAATCCAGCCCCTGAACACGGGTCCGAAGCCTGCCGCCTCGAGCACTGCATCCAGGTAACGATGGTCAACCCTATCGAAAGCCTTAGACTGATCCAAGTTGATCAGGCCCCCACCGAAGCCGGGTTTACACCCTACCCTCTCTATGATTTATCGCATGACGTGGAGGTTGTCGTGTATGGACCTGGTCGGGATTGCGTATGTCTACGCTTCTCCCACCAGGTTCTCAACGTCATGCGCCAGCCTCTTTGCCAACACCGTGGCCAAAATCTGTAACTCTGTGTTTAGCAGAGTTATGGGCCGGAGTTGCCTATGTCATCCCTCTTATTCTCGTCCTTCCTGATTAGTGTGACTACGCCCCCGGTTACAGAAGTGGGAATTGTCCCGTTCTCTTGCCAGTTGCAGTAGATTGCTTCCAGGAGACCGGAGAATAAGTCCAGCATTGCTACGTAAAATTCGTAGGGTAGACATCGAGACCTGGAGAATTGCGTTGGCCGCATTGGCTCAACGCGTCCCCTATCTTAGCGGCTGAAATCGGCTTTTCGCAGAACTTTGCCTCGCTGTCCGCGAGTCGCGGTAGGCCGTCGAGGTATGGACCGAAATCCATAGCCCCTCCCGGCACGCCGCCCCGCCCGAACAGTTGAGCAAAGTGCCGCTGAAAGGCCGCGCACATCTGCTTCGGCTCACATCTCACGCGTCCGTTTTGGTCCTTCAAAGACCGAATCGTGGACTTGTTGCCACTTTTTGCCTCCGTCACTCGGGCCCAGCTAACAGCTTTGGCTCCCTCGTTTCCCAGAGCACGTATTTTGCTTCTGACAACACAGCCCTCGTGCTTTGCGTCGAAGAACTGTTCCAAGGCCGTTCTCGTTGCTAGCACGCTGGCTACGTTGCCACTTCTAATTGCCTCTTCTACTTTATCTACCAGTTCCTTTTCGGTTCTATTTCTATCTAACGCTAATTCTTTACTAAAAACTAACGAGTCTAATCTAACTGCCCTCTTGAGAGAGTACCACCATCTGTTGTTGACAATGGCCCCTGTCAAGTGCTGTTTAACTTAAGTGCTAATCCGTCTACTGTAGGCTTTGCTTGTCGGTAACGACAAGTTCAGCTTCCAGTGGCCGGGTCCTTGTCTATGGTTCAAGCCGGGTCCTTGTCTATGGGTTCTGTCTATGACCATTCCGGTCTCTAGTTTGTGATCTGAATAGGCAACCATGAACATTTGTGGACAGCTTAACATGTCCCTATCCTTATTTCTAACTAGAACCCTATCTATCTATCTATCTAGATAGATAGATAGATAGATAGATAGATATATTTCTTTATTAGCCACAGGGGCACAAAAGAAGGGGACAAATACAAAGGGGGAAGTTTACATACAATAAAAACGTGTAAAATGTTATCACAGATGGAATTTAAAAGTTAGTCGATTTTCCCCAATAGAGGGAGACAGTTTATATGGGTAACACATACCCCCGAAAAAAATGTGCAACCCTCATCTCCAGGAGTACGAAGAGCTTGTACTCCTTTCCTCTCCTCCTCCTTTTCCTCAATCTACAGGCTGATATAGAGAGAAGGCCCATTCACTCGGGCCATTCTCGCCACTTTCACCCACCTTTCATAAAACTTGCTGGGGTACAGCACCTCTCTCTCCATCCTGATTCTTCTTCCAAAGTGGTATTTGAAAAAAAGAATCAGTTGTTGGCCGGAGAGAAAGGTGTCTGACCTCAGCCCTTTCAACCTTGTCCACCATACAACCTCTTTCGCCATAGCTATCACACAAAGGAAAACCGCCTCTCCTTCGTTTTTGAAGGAGGGTGGCGGTTTGATCATGACAATGGACTCGGTGGTCAACTGGATTGGTCCCACCCGCGACAATAGTCGTTCTACATATCCCCACAGGTCAGTGACGCCCGGGCAGTGTATGAATGCGTGCGCGACGGTTTCTTCGTCTCGCACGCACCTCGGACAGATCTTTTTTGCAGGGTCCCTGCCCGGGCGCCCATGTCTGTAGAGCTTGTCTCGAACTGGTAGAGCTCCTCGGTAGCACTGCCAGGCCAGGGACATTTGGAAGTTGTCCATCGGTCCCGGGCGGAAGGTCCTACCGAACAGACTGGCCAGTTCATCTTCCTCCACGCCCAGAGTTTCACCGAGCGCGTCGTCGCACTTGATGCGGACCAACCATCTATAGAATGACGAAGTGGAGTCTCCACTGATCGCCGGGTCCGCCTGCCAGAGGGCTGTGAGCGCCTGAGCACATTCGATGTGCCAGTCGCCCATTTTCCTCGGTCTCTGCTTGACCCAGGACTGCAGCTCGGTCAGTGAGACGAGTCGTGGGAAGGCTCGCCTCACGAACGGGGCCCACACCGGTTGTCCGGTGAGGAATACGTAGAGATGCCGCAGCCTGAGCGCGTGTTTGCGCATCGTCAACCACGGCTTCCCCAGCCCTCCGTTAGAAGGGTGTTGGCAGCAGATGGATCTTCTTACCAAAGGAGCCCGCCTCTTCCAAAGGAATCGGAAGAGGGCGCGCTCCATTTTGGCGAGCGTTTTGGCTGGACAAGGCACGACGGTCAAGCGGTAGTAGATGGCGGACGCTATAAAAGTGTTCGCCACCTCCGCTCGACCTTTCAAGGATAGTTTGCACTCGGCCCACTTCTGGGTGAGTGCAAACACCTTGGCCGTCACTTCGTTCCAGTTCTTCTCCACCTGGAGGTCCGGACCAAACCAGACCCCGAGCAGCTTTACCGGTCCTCCGTCCAGCGTCCGACGACGCCATCGGAAGGCATCGGTCTGCCTCTCCACGATCCGAGTTGCAAACCGATGGACTTGTCCCGGTTCAGCTTCGCTCCTGTGAGACTTTCGTATTCCTTTAGTAAGGTGCCGACTTTCTCGATTTGCGAGGCGCTCGACACCATTACTGTCACGTCGTCGGCGTAGGCCGACGCCGCTTTCCGCAGTCCCGGTTCCAGAGGGATGCCCTGCAATAGCTCCAGCTTCCGCAGTAGTGGCTCGAGAGTCAGTACGTACAGAAGGGAGGAGAGAGGGCATCCCTGTCGAATGGATCGCGTAATATTGAACGGCTCCGAGAGGTAACCGTTCACCTTGACCCTTGAGCAGATGTTGCTGTTGTGCATTGCAGCAATCCAGCCCCTGAACACGGGTCCGAAGCCTGCCGCCTCGAGCACCGCATCCAGGTAACGATGGTCAACCCTATCGAAAGCCTTAGACTGATCCAAGTTGATCAGGGCCCCACCGAAGCCGGGTTTACACCCTACCCTCTCTATGATGTATCGCATGAGGTGGAGGTTGTCGTGTATGGACCTGGTCGGGATCGCGCATGTCTGCGCTTCTCCCACCAGGTTCTCGACGACAAGCGCCAGCCTCTTTGCCAACACCTTGGCCAAAATCTGTAACTCTGTGTTTAGCAGAGTTATGGGCCGGAAGTTGCCTATGTCATCCCCCTTATTCTCGTCCTTCCTGATTAGTGTGACCACGCCCCCGGTTACAGAATTGGGAATTCTCCCGTTCTGTTGCCAGTTGCAGTAGACCGCTTCCAGGAGACCGGAGAATAAGTCCGGCATTGCTACGTAAAATTCGTAGGGTAGACCGTCGAGACCTGAAGATTTGCGTTTGCCGCATTGGCTCAGCGCGTCCCCTATCTCAGTGGCTGAAATCGGCTTTTCGCAGAACTTCGCCTCGCTGTCCGAGAGTCGCGGTAGGCCGTCGAGGTATGGACCGAAATCCATAGCCTCTCCCGGCGCGCCGCTCACCCCGAACAGCCGAGCAAAGTGCCGCTGAAAAGCCGCACACATCTGCTTCGGCTCACGTATCACGCGTCCGTTTTGGTCCTTCAAAGACCGAATCGTGGACTTGTTGCCACTTTTTGCCTCCGTCACTCGGGCCCAGCTAACAGCTTTGGCTCCCTCGTTTCCCAGAGCACGTATTTTGCTTCTGACAACGCAGCCCTCGTGCTTTGCGTCGAAGAACTGGTCCAAGGCCGTTCTCGTTGCTAGCACGCTGGCTACGTTGCCACTTCTAATAGCCTCTTCTACTTTATCTACCAGTTCCTTCTCGGTTCTATTTCTATCTAACGCTCATTCTTTACTAAAAACTATCGAGTCTAATCTAACTGCCCTCTTGAGAGAGTACCACCATCTGTTGTTGACAATGGCCCCTGTCAAGTGCTGTTTAACTAAAGTGCTAATCCGTCTACTGTAGGCTTTGCTTGTCGGTAACGACAAGTTCAGCTTCCAGTAGCCGGGTCCTTGTCTATGGGTTCTATCAAGGTTGGCCATGCAGGTCACTAGTTTGTGATCTGAATAGGCAACCATGAACATTTGTGGACAGCTTAACATGTCCCTATCCTTATTTCTAACTAGAACCCTATCTAGGTACGATCTAGATGTTCCGCTACGATTACTCCACGTCCACAGTGGCGCAGTCGGAAAATCTAGTCGATATCTATCGGCCAGGTCAAATCGGTCGATTAACTGTTTGAGGCTGTTACACCCCCCTTTATCGGGACATGCTCCCACATAGTCCCAACGTGCATCTAGGATTCCATTCCAGTCCCCCACTAAAAGCAAGGAGCGGGACGTTCCCAGAAAAGTCTCTAGACGTTTGAAGAAGTCTGGCCGCGGTGTCCCGGATGGGGCATATGCGGCCACCAGCCTGAACGCTCCACTTTCACTACCGTCAACGTCTAGGACCACCAGTCGACCCCCCGGGTCCAGATGTACCGTCTGTGTTACGAGGCCCAGGTGTTTCCGCAGCAAAACGGCAACTCCGCCCCCACCCCCCGGTTGACAGAGAGATGCGTAGATCTCAAAGTCATCGAAGATGGGGGCCAGCTGTCGCTCGCCGTGGATCCTGGACTCACAAATGGCTACCACATCCAAACTGTGCGACCTGAGGTCGTTTAAGAGTTTGCCCTGTTTCCAGGGTATCCCCAGGCCGCGTACGTTCACACATCCAACTCTTATATTGGCCATGTTGGTGCTGAAAAGTTAAAAGAGGAAAAGAGATCACTCACCCTTCGCCTCCTGGGGACCAGGCCGCACGATTTCCATGGGGGTGTTGGAGGGGTTGTCTGGATGGGTGGTGGTTTCCGGCGGGGTGGGGACGCAGATGTTTGGTGGGGTGGGGTCTGGTGGGATGGGGGTGTCTGGGGTGGGGAGGCATTTGAGAAGGACGCGGTTGAGTGGTTTCACGCAGGAATTCCCCACATCCTTCTCAAATGTTTCTTTTAGGGACCTATAAGTTTGTATAGGGACCCTAATCAGTTTTAGATTCATTTTTTTGCTATTTTTTATAGAGTGGGCGAAAGTTTTCCCTTCGGTGAAAACCGAAGGGTCGTTCGTAATGGTCTCCATTAGTGTTTTGTTTTCAGTGTTTATGTAAGTGTAAGTGTAATTTTCTTGTGTTGTGTTTGTTTTTGTCTGTAGTTCTTGTGTGTGCTTTCGTTTTGTTGTAGGTATTTTGTTTTCAGGAGGTGGGGGTTTTGTTTGTGATATTTTTGTTGTTTGTGTTGGTGGTTGTATGTTTGTGGTAGTGTTTGCTGGTTTTTTGCTTTTGTGATGTCTTTTCTTTCTTTTCGAGCGATGGGGTTCTCCCTCGTCTTCACTGGGTGATGGCGAGATAGCCTCATCTGTTGTATCGTCTGTGTGATTGGGGAGGGGTATGTCTTGGGGAGCTGTTGTGTCTGTATGTGATTTTGCAGTGGTTTTAGGTGGAGTGAGGTTGGGTGGGACTGTGTTTGTTGTGGTTATTTTTGTGTGTTGGTGTTGTTGTTGTAGTGGTGGTGTTGGTGGTTGTGTTGTTTTGATGGGTGTTGGCAGAAGAGCCTTTTTTTGGTTCATTAGTTTAGGACAGGAAGCCCTCAGGTGACCCCTGCTAAAGCAATGGTAACATGAAGGCCGCCTACCCTCAACCGAAAGGTTTATGTAGGTAAGTCCGTCCAGGAGTACACGCTGTGGGATCATAGCTATTCGCTCTGGGCTCATTTGCACCAGAACTTCAATGCTAGTCCCATTGAATACATCTCTGGGGGACTTGCCTACTGACAGTATTCTGTCTTCATCAAAATTGATGAAGCCGCACAGTATCCACCATATGTTCACCTTTGGTGTGACACTTGTGATTCTGATCTTTTGTGTCCTTTTTCCCATGTATGTAGGGAAAAAGGTGTACAGGTTGGATACAATTGGCGACACAGAGTAATTTTGGGCCGTCAATTGATCCTTCATCAGTACCGAAATACTCCCAAAAAGTTTGCTTCTTTGAATGAATGCAATATCATTCATTGAATCTTTGAAAACCAGTTCAATATCTTTCTGTGACAATTGGACTGGTTTTCGGGTAGAATTGGAAACTGTCCTAAAAACTATCGTTTTGAGAGCAGTTTCCTTGCGAATTTCTACCGGAGAATTGATGCTGAAAGCACCATTTTTTTCGAAGGTGACATATCTCTTAGCGTCCTTTAAAAGGTGTTCAGCATTTGTTATGTCGAGATATATCAATTGTTCTTTCTTTTGAACTTTCTCCGCAAAGGAGATTTTTGGTTTCTTTGTGGAATCCGTATTGGTGGTGTTGTCATTATTGTTGTTATTCTTGTTGTTATTCTTGTTGTCACCGATGTTGGTATCATCCGTATTTTCCTTGGTGTTGTTGTTGTCTTTGATGCTGGTGTTATTGGCGTTGTCTTTATTTTTTTCTTTGTTGTTGTTATCATTGTTGCTTTTATCATCATTATTGGTTTTGCTGTTATTTTTGTTGTCATTGAGCTGTTTGGTGTCATTTGTGTTGTTTGGATGTGAATTCGTTTTTTTATTTTCATTTTGTCTTTCCATCTCTATAGTATCTAGTGAAGAAGACGTTGTTGACTGCGAGCTTTGTAGTCTTACCGCCTCTCCACCACCATTATCGTTGGACGCAGCGTTCATAACGTAATCAAAATTTTACAATATTTTTTCCAAGATTCGATGGAGAAAAATTTTTTAAATGGATATTCCGCCCCTGAAGGGGCGAAAATGAGTTGACCCACCACCTGAAGGTCCAGACGGGTGGTCAAGTTACACAATGATATAAAATTGAACTAAAAACTCACGTTTTTTCCTTACATAAATTAACGGAAACTTCTCCGCGAAGTGACACACGACTGATAGAGAGATAGATAGATAGATAGATAGATAGATAGATAGATAGATAGATAGATAGATAGATAAATTTCTATTTATTTGCCACGAGGGCACAAAAGAAGGGGACAAATACACAGTGGGGGAGTTTACATAAATCGAGTAAAGAAAAAGGAATAACAATAATAATATAATAATAAAAAGTCCTCAAAAGGGAGGGGGCGTGTTCGGGATTGCACATACCCCCGAAAAGTGTGCAACCCTTTTCGCGGGGGAAGCCCAGAGAGGAGGCGCTCCCCCTTTCCTCTTCACTTCTTCACCTACAGAACAATGTAGAGAGAAGGCCCATTTACACGAGCCATTCTCGCTTCTTTCACCCACCTTTCATAAAACTGTCTGGGGCCAAGCACTTCTCTCTCCATCCTGATCCTTCTTCCGAAGTGGTATCGGAAGAAGTAAACCAGGTGATGGCCGGAGAGAAAGTCACCCGACCTCAGACCTTTCAGGCGCGTCCACTACACAACCTCTTTCATCATAGCTATTACGCACAGAAAGACCGCCTCTGCTTCGTTTCTGAAGGGAGGCGGCGGCTTGATGTTCACCACAGACTCGGCGGTTAATCGAATCGGCGCCACACGCGACAGCAGTCGTTCGACGTAGCCCCACAGATCGGCAACGCCCGGGCAGTGTACCAGTGCATGCGCAGCGGTTTCCTCGTCGCGCACGCATCTGGGACAGATCTTTTTCCCTGGATCCCTGCCCGGGCGCCCGTGTCTGTAGAGCTTTTCTCGAACGGGCAGGGCCCCCCGGTAACACTGCCAGGCTAGGGACCTCTGGAAGTTGTCCATGGGTCCCGGGCCGAAAGTTCTACCGAACAGGCTGGCCAGTTCGTCCTCCTCCATGCCTAGCGACTCTCCAAGGGTTTCGTCGCCCCTGCTAGCCGCCAGCTCTCTATACAATGTCGAGGTGGATTCTCCACTGACAGTCGGGTCCGCTTGCCAGATAGCCGTGAGCGCCTGGGCACACTCGGTGTGCCAGTTGCCCAGTTTTCTCGGTCTTTGCTTCACCCAGGATTGCAGCTCGGTGAGCGAGACGAGCTGTGGGAAGGCTCGCCTCACAAACGGGGCCCACACCGGCTGACCGGTGAGGAATACCTGTAGATGCCGTAGCCTCAATGCGTGCCTACGCATCAACAGCCATGGCATACCCAGCCCTCCTTTCGAAGGGTGCTGGCAGCAGATGGATCTCCTCACCATGGGAGGCCGCTTCTTCCAGAGGAACTGGAAGAGCATGCGTTCCATGATGGTGATCTTTTCCTTGGGGCAAGGCACGACGGTCAGGCGGTAGCAGATGACGGACGCTATGTAAGCGCTCGTCACCTCCGCCCGACCTTTCAGTGATAGTTTGCACTTGGCCCACTTCTGGGTCAGCGCAAACACCCTGCTCGTCACCTCGCCCCAATTTTTCTCCACCTAGAGGTCCGGTCCGAACCAGACCCCGAGCAGCTTCACCGGGCCCTCCGTCCACCGCCCGACGACACCGTCTAACGGCATCGATTTGCCTCTCCACGTTCCGAGTTGCAAACCGACTGACTTGTCCCGGTTCAGCCTAGCCCCCGTCAGCCTTTCGTATTCCTCCAGTAAGGTGGCGATCGCCCCGATTTCCGAGGCGTCCGCCACCATTACTGTTACGTCGTCGGCATAGGCCGAGACCGCTTTGTGCAATCCCGGTTCCAGGGGTATGCCCCGCAGCAACTCCAACTTCCGCAGCAGTGGCTCGAGAGTCAATACGTACAGAAGGGAGGAGAGGGGGCACCCCTGTCTGATGGACCGGCTGATTTGAAACGGCTCCGAGAGGTAGCCGTTTACTTTAATCCTAGAGTAGATGTTGCCACTGTGCATGGCAGAAATCCAGCCCCTGAAAACGGGTCCGAAGCCCGCCGCCGCTAGCACCGCATCCAGGTAACCATGGTCGACCCTATCGAACGCCTTAGATTGATCCAAGTTGATCAGGGCCCCACCAAATCCGGGTTCGTTGCCAGCCCTCTCTGTGATGTATCGCATGAGGTGGAGGTTGTCGTGAATGGACCTGGACGGGATAGCGCATGTCTGCGCGTCTGCTTCATCTTTGAAGGGGGGAGGCGGCTTGATCATTACAATAGACTCGGTGGTCAACCGGATCGGTCCCACCCTTGATAGCAGTTGTTCGACATAGCCCCACAGATTGGCTACGCCCGAGCAGTGTACCAATGCGTGTGCGACGGTTTCCTCGTCGCACACGCATCTGGGACAGATCTTTTTGGCGGAGTCCCTACCCGGGCGCCCGTGTCTGTAGAGCCTTTCTCGAACGGGTAAAGCTCCTCGGTAGCACTGCCAGGCCAGGGACTTCTGGAAGTTGTCCATAGGTCCCGGGCTGAATGTCCTACCGAACAGGCTGTCCAGTTCGTCCTCCTCCATGTCTAGGGCTTCTCCGAGGGCGTCGTCGCACTTGCTGCGTACCAGCCCTCTATAGAATGTTGCGGTGGAGTCTCCACTGATAACCGGATCCGCCTGCCAGAGGGCGGTGAGCGCCTGGGCACACTCAGTGTGCCAGGCGCCCAGTTTTCTCGGTCTTTGCTTGACCCAGGATTGCAGCTCGGTGAGTGAGACGAGTCTGGGAAAGGTTCGTCTCACAAACGAGGCCCACACCGGTTGTCCGGTGAGGAATACGTAGAGGTGCCGTAGCCTTAATGCGTATTTACGCATCATTAGCCACGGCATCCCCAGCCCTCCTTTCGAAGGGTGTTGACAGCAGATGGATCTCCTCACCATAGGAGCCCGCCTCTTCCAAAGGAATTGGAAGAGCGCGCGCTCCATCTTGGTGAGGGTTTCCCTTTGGCAGGGCACTACGGTCAGGCGGTAGTAGATGACGGACGCTATGTAGGTGTTCGCCACCTCCGCCCGACCTTTCAGGGATAGTTTGCAACTGGCCCACTTCTGGGTCAGTGCAAACACCCTGTTCGTAACCTCCGCCCAGTTTTTCTCCACCTGGAGGTCCGGTCCGAACCAGACCCCGAGCAACTTCACCGGGCCCTCCGTCCAGCGTCCGACGACGCCATCGGAGGGCATCGGTCTGCCCCTCCACGTGCCGAGTTGCAAACCGATCGACATGTCCCGGTTCAGCTTAGCCCCTGTGAACTTTTCGTACTCCTCCAGTAAGGTGCCGACCGCCTCGATTTCGGAGGCCGTCGACACCATTACTGTCACGTCATCGGCGTAGGCCGACACCGCTTTCCGCAATCCCGGTTCCAAAGGGATGCCCTGCAACAACTCCAACTTCCGCAGTAGTGGCTCGAGAGTCAACACATACAGAAGGGAGGAGAGAGGGCACCCTTGTCGGATGGACCGCGCGATTTTGAACGGCTCCGAGAGGTAGCCGTTCACCTTGACCCTAGAGCAAATGCGGCTGCTGTGCATAGCAGTGATCCAGCCCCTGAAAACGGGTCCGAAGCCTGCCGCCGCTAGCACCGCATCCAGGTAACCATGGTCGACCCTATCGAACGCATTAGATTGATCCAAGTTGATCAGAGCCCCACCAAAGCCAGGTTCGTTCCCAACCCTCTCTATGATGTATCGCATGAGGTGGAGGTTGTCATGGATGGACCTGGAGGGGATAGCGCATGTCTGCGCATCTCCCACCAGGTTGCCCACGACAAGCGCTAACCTCTTTGCTAGCACCTTGGCCAAAATCTGTAACTCTGTATTTAGCAGAGTTATGGGCCTGAAGTTACTTATTTCGTCCCCCTTGTTCTCGTCCTTCCTCACTAGCGTGACTACGCCCTTGGTCACAGTACAGGGAATTCTCCCGTTCTGTTGCCAGTTGCAGTAGACCGCTTCGAGGAGATCGGGGAACAAGTCCGGCATAGCTAGATATAATTCGTAAGGAAGACCATCGAGACCCGGGGATTTGCGTTTGCCGCATTGGCTCAGCACGTCCTCTATCTCAGCGGCCGAAATCGGCTCCTCGCAGGACTTCGCCTCCCTGTCCGAGAGGCGCGGCAGGCCGTCGAGGTATGGACCGAAGTCCACGTTCCCAACCGGCTCCCCGCCCCTCCCGAACAGTCGGGCAAAGTGCCTTTGAAAGGCCTCACACATCTGCTTAGGCTCAAGAATCGCCTGTCCATCCAGGTCTCGCAAAGACCGGATGGTGGATTTAGTTCCACTGTTGGCCTCTGTCACGCGGGCCCAGCTAACAGCTTTGGTCCCCTCGTTCCCTAGAGCACGTATTTTACTCCGGACAACGCAGCCTTCGTGCTTCGCGTCGAAAAACTGGCTCAAAGCCGTTCTCGACGCTAGCACTCTGGCCACGTCGCGGCTTCTAATTGCCTCTTCTACTCTATCTATTAGCTCCCTTTCCTTCCTATTCCTATCCGCAGCTAGAACCTTACTAAATTCTATCGAGACTACTCTAATCTCTCTCTTTAGAGATACCCACCACCTGCTGTTGACGATCGCTCCAGTCAACCGTTCCTTAACTAACGTACTAATCCGATTCCTGTAGGCTCTACTTACCGGCAAGGACAAGTTGAGCTTCCAGTAACCGGGGCCCTGTCTATGAGTTCTGTCAAGGTTGACCATGCAGGTCACTAATTTGTGGTCTGAATAGCCAACCATGTGCATTTTTGGACAACTTAAAAAGTCCTTATCCTTAATTCTAACTAAGAACCTATCTAGGTACGACCTAGATGATCCGCTACGATTTGCCCAAGTCCAGGTTGGCGCAGTCGGAAAATCTAGTCGATATCTATCGGCCAGGTCAAATCGACCGATTAACCCTTTGAGGCTATTACATAGATAGATTTCTTTATTTACCATAAAGGCATAAAAAGAAGGGACAAATACAAAGGGGGAGTTTACATATAATCGAGTAAAAAGGGTGTAACATGAAAATAATCGAAAATAACCTCAAAAGGGAGGGGGCGTGATGGGGGTTGCACACACCCCCGAAAAAGTGTGCAATCCTTTGCCCGGGGAGCACATGGAGAAGGTGCTCCCCTCTCCTTTACTTCTTTACCTACAGGATGGTATACAGAGAAGGCCCATTTACACGAGCCATTCTCGCCACTATCACCCACCTTTCATAAAACTGCCTGTGGCCAAGCACCTCTCTCTCCATTCTTATCCTACTTCCGAAGTGATATCGGAAGAAGTAGACCAGACTATGGCCAGAGAGGAAGTTGCCTGACCTCAGACCTTTCAATCGTGTCCACCAAACAACCTCTTTCAACATGGCTATTACGCACAGAAAAACCGCCTTTGCTTCCTTTGTGAAGAGGGGAGGCGGTTTGATTGTCATCACGGACTCGGCGGTCAATTTAATCGGCGCCACCCGCGACAGCAGTCGTTCGGCGTAGCCCCACAGATCGGCCACGCCCGGACATTGCACCAATGCGTGCGCAACGGTTTCTTCGTGACGCACGCATCTAGGGCAAATCTTTTTTGAGGGATCCCTGCCCGGGCGCCCGTGTCTGTAGAGCCTCTCTCGAACGGGTAGAGCCCCCAGGTAGCACTGCCAGGCCAGTGACTTCTGGAAGTTGTCCATTGGTCCTGGGCCGAAAGTCCTACCGAACAGGCTGGCCAGTTCGTCTTCTTCCATGTCCAGCGACTCTCCAAGGGTGTCATCGCCCCTGCTAGCCACCAGCCCTCTATAGAATGATGAGGTGGATTCTCCACCGATGGCCTGGCCCGCTTACCAGAGAGCCCTGAGCGCCTGAGCACACTCAGTGTGCCAGTCTCCCAGTTTTCCGGATCTTTGCTTGACCCAGGACTGTAGCTCGGTGAGCGAGACGAGTCTCGGAAAGGCTCGTTTCACGTACGGAGCCCACACCGGTTGACCAGTGAGGAATACCTGTAGGTGCCGTAGCCTGAATGCGTGCCTACGCATCATCAACCACGGCATCCCCTGCCCTCCTTTCGAAGGTTGTTGGCAGCAGATGGATCTTCTCACCATAGGAGGGCGCTTCTTCCAAAGAAATTGGAAGAGCATGCGTTCCATGGTGGTGAGTGTTTCCTTAGGGCAAGGCACGACAGTCAGGCGGTAGTAAGTGACGGACGCTATGTAAATGTTCGCCACCTCCGCCCGGCCTTTTAGGGACAGCTTACACTTGGCCCATTTCTGGGTTAGTGCAAACACCTTGTTCGTAACCTCGTTCCAGTTCTTTTCCACCTGGAGGTCCGGTCCAAACCAGACCCCAAGCAACTTTACCGGGCCCTCCGTCCAGTGTCCGACGACACCGTCAGGAGGCATCGGTCTGCCTCTCCACGTTCCGAGTTGCAGCCCGATGGATTTTTCCCGGTTCAGTTTCGCTCCTGACAACCTTTCGTACTCCTCCAGTAAGGTACATATCGCCTCGATCTCCGAGTCGGTCGATACCATTACTGTTACGTCATCGGCGTAGGCCGACACCGCTTTGCTCAATCCTGGTTCCAGGGGGATACCCTGCAACAACTCCAACTTCCTCAGTAAAGGCTCGAGAGTCAATACGTACAGAAGGGAGGAGAGAGGGCACCCCTGTCGAATGGATCGTATGATTTCGAACGGCTTCGAAAGGTAGCCGTTCACCTTGATCCTAGAACAGATGTGGTTGCTATGTAAGGCAGTTATCCAGCCTCTGAAAACAGGACCGAACCCAGCCGCCGCTAGCACCGCATCCAGGTAACCATGGTCGACCCTATCGAAGGCCTTAGACTGATCCAAGTTTATCAGGGCCCCACCGAAGCCGGGTTTGTTGCCAACCCTCTCTATGATGTATCGCATGAGGTGGAGGTTATCGTGAATGGACCTGGATGGGATAGCACATATCTGCGCATCTCCCACCAGGCCATCCACGACAAGCGCCAACCTCTTTGCTAACGACTTGACCAAAATCTTTAACTCTGTGTTTAGTAGGGTTATGGGCCGAAAATTATTTATACTATCCCCCTTGTTCTCGTCCTTCCTCACCAGCGTGACTACGCCCTTGGCTACAGAACAAGGAATTCTCCCGTTCTGCTGCCAATTGCAGTAGACCGCTTCGAGGAGTTCGGAGAAGAAGACCGACATTGCTAAATAAAGTTCGTAAGGTATACCATCGAGACCTGGAGATTTGCGTCTGCTGCATTGACTCAGCGCATCTCCGATCTCATCAGCCGAGATTGGTCCCTCGCAGGACTCTGCCTCTTCGCTCGAGAGACGCGGCAGGCCGTCGAGGTATGGACCGAAATCCGCGCCCCCGCCCGGACCCTCGCCTCCCCCGAACAATCGGGCAAAGTGCCTTTGAAAGGCCTCGCACATCTGCTTAGGCTCCCGGATCACCCGTCCATCTTCGTCTTGCAACGACCGGATGGTGGATCGATTTCCACTCTTAGCTTCTGTCACGCGGGCCCAGCCAACGGCTTTGGCCCCCTCATTACCTAGAGCACGTATTTTACTTCGAATGACGCAGCCTTCGTGCTTTGCATCGAAAAACTGGTTCAAGGCCGTCCTCGATGCCAGCACTCTGGCCACATCTTCGCTCTTGATTGCCTCTTCTAATTTTCCTGTTAATTCTTTCTCGTTTCTATTCCTATCGGCAGCTAACATCTTGCTATAACTTATTGATTCTGTTCTAATCTCTCTTTTGAGAGATGCCCACCAACGGTTGTTGACGATTGCACCCGTCAACCCTCCTTAACTAATCTGCTAATCCGGTTTCTGTAAGTCTCTTTTGCCGGTAAAGACAAATTAAGTTTCCAGTAACCGGGACCCTGTCTATGTGTTTTCTCGAGATTGACCACGCAGGTCACTAATTTGTGATTCGTGTAGCCAACCGTGCGCATTTCTGGACAGCTTAATATGTCCCTATCCTTACTTCTAACTAAGAATCTATCTAAGTACGATCTAGATTGACCACTGTGGTTTCTCCAAGTCCAGGTAGGCACAGTTGGAAAATCTAGTCGATATCTATCGACCAAGTTAAAACGGTCGAGTAACCCCTTGAGGCTGTTACACCCCCTCTATTAGGACATGCTCCTGCATAGTCCCAACGTGCATCCAGGATGTCATTCCAATCCCCCGCTAGAAGCAGGGAACGCGACGTTCCCAGAAAAGTCTCCAAACGCTGGAAGAAGTCGGGCCGTTCAGCTCCGAAAGGGGAGTAGACGGCGACCACTCTCAAGGCCGCACTTTCACTACTGCCAACGTCTAGCACCAACAAACGACCCTCCGGGTCCGAGTGCACAACCTGTACGGCAAGACCCATGTGTTTTTGCAGCAGTACGACAACCCCACCCCCACCTCCAGGTTGACAGAGAGATGCATGCACCTCAAAGTCATCGAAGGTGGGGGCTAGCTGCCGCACGACGCTGATTCGAGTCTCACAGATAACCATTACATTTATACTACATGACCTGAGGTCATTTAGAAGCTTTGCTTGCTTCCAAGTTGAGCCCAGGCCACGTGCATTCAAACATCCTACTCTTAACACATCCATGTGGGCGGCAGAGCCAAAGGAGAGTGTAGAGACCTACCTTTCCGCTTCCCGGGGTTCGGGTTGCACGACTTCCATGTGGTCGGGGGTGTTGGGTGAAGGGGTGTCTTGTAGTGGTGTGGGGTCGTCATTGTGTGGTAGGGTTGGGGTGTTTGGAGTTGTGTTGGGGAGGGGAAGGGGAGGGGAAAGCTTTTTAGTAGAACGCGGGTTATGGGTTTGACAGAGGATGGTCCTACGTCCTCCTTAAAATCCTTTTTTAGTTTTTGGTAGAGGTTCATTGGGATCTTTATAAATTTTAAATGTGGGTAGTTTTCTGACGAAACAAAGTTTACACCTTCGGTTTGTACCGAAGGATTATTGTATATGAGTTCATTTAATTTATTATTGTTTCTGTTGATGTAAGTATAGTGTAATGTCTTTTTTTCGGATGGTGTGAGTGTTTCGAAGAGGGGAGGGGCAGGTTTGGTTTTGTTTGTTGCTGGAGGGGTGTTTCCTGTTTTGTTGGATTGTGTTGAGATTTGGGTGGGGGTTGTTTGTCCTTGTGTGTTTTGCACATGTTTTCTTTTTTTCCTTTTAATCTGTCTGAAGGACTCCGTTTCTTCCTCCGAATTCGTTGGGTTATCTTCAGTGTTGGAGGGAAGAGGTATGTTTGCTGGTAATGTTTCCGTGTTGGTTTTCTTTGTGGGGGAGATGGATGTCACTATGTTAGACTGTGTTGTGTGTTGTGTCTGCGGTGGTTGTGTTGTTTTATTGAGTGAGAGGTTGGGTGGGCCTGTATTTTGTTTTGGGGTAATGTGTTGTGACTGTTTGTGTTGTGGTGGTGTTGTGGTTTTACTGAGGGACGGGTTGGGTGGGACTGAGTTTTGTTGTTTGTTTATCTGTTGTGGTGGTGGTGGTGGAGCTGGTGTTGGTAGTAGGGTTTTCTTTTTGTTGAGTTGGCGACAAGCGGCCTTCAGGTGCCCTCTGCCTGCACAGATATGGCAGGACGGCCGTCTCCCCTCCACGCTAATGTTTATATACCCGTGGTCCTCTAATAGGATTCTGTCGGGTATTTGGGCGATGCGTTCAGGCTTCATTTGCACTACCAGCTCTATACCTGTTCCACTGAACGCATTGCCTGTGGTTTTCCCAATGGAAATCACGTTGTCATTCACTGGATCGATGAAGCCAGCTATGAGCCAGCAGTAGTCCACATCTGGCATCATTGCATCCAGCCATATGCGTTGAGTTCTTTTCCCCATATAAGATGGATAAAAGGTGAAATTTTTCGAACGAATCGGTGACAAAGCACATTTTTTTGCCGCCGATTCGTTCTTCATGATAATTGCTAGGCTTCCATACAGTCTGTCTTTTCTTATGAAAGTGGTTTCATTAAGTACTTCTGTGAGTACTGTTTTGATATCTGCTTGAGAAGGCTGTTCAGGTTTTTTTGTACTGTTGTTGATGGTCCGAAACTTGACCGTTCGGCTTTCAATGTCTTTGGTGAATTCTTGAGGCATTTTTACCGATAAAATACCATTCTCTCCTTCACTTATGTATTGTTTGGCGTCTGTGATCCTTCGTGCCACATCTGAAATATTTTCCGCTATATAAGTCAAAGATTTCTTTGTTTTCTGTGCAAATGAAATCTTGTCGTCTGCTTTGCTTTCTGATATGGTGTTATTTTCAAATGTTATTTTTGTGTTTGTTGTGTCTTTGTTTGTGTTATTAGTATTGTCATGCAATTTTTCAAATTTTTTTCTTCGTTGTTGGAATTCGTGTCCAGATTTGTGTTTTCGTCATTTTTTTTTCTCCGCAGATTCGTCTGTTTTTATTTTAATTTTTCCTTCCTTCTCTATGACGTTAGTTGGGAAGGAAGGGGGGACTAAAGCGTGCGAGCTTACAACTCTTACCGCTGTCCCCCCACCACTATTTTCGTTCGCTGCGTTTAACATTTCTGTTAGACGATTGAAATTTTTTGCCGCAAAATTTTTTAAAACAGGTTTTTCACCTCTAGGAGGGGTAAAGATGAGCTGACCCACCGCCTGACAGTTCAGACGGGGGGTCAAGCTACACAATTGTATCAAAATTAAGTTTGAACTCACAAATTTTCCTCAATAAATTTGAACAAAACTTCTGCGCGAAGTGAATGACATCCACACTGTAGAACAGACGACAGCTAGATTAATAGATAGATAGATAGATAGATAGATAGATAGATAGATAGATAGATAGATAGATAGATAGATAGATAGATAGATAAATATACACGGGTGTGTATGATTGTGTATAGAAGATTATAGTAATAAAAGGAATTCCAACTTTTGTCTGATTTACTCGTTTTATTTACAATCCTTTAAAATTTATATTGGTATTACAATGAAATAGTATGGTAGAATATTAAATGTTAAGTGTTCAACTATTGAAAATTGCAAACTTGACTGTCACCACACATTATGAACCTGAAGATTGCGAAAGCATGAAAGTACTTGTTCAATTAACACTTAACATTTTATATTCTACCATACTATTTCATTCTAATACCATTATAAATTTTAAAGGATTGTAAATAAAACGAGTAAATCAGACAAAATTGGAATTCCTTTTATTAATATATATATATATATATATAAGAATTAAAATACTAGAGTGTGTTGGAGTTAAAAACACTCTTCATTTTATAGAAATGACAGTATAAGATATAGCTTAATGTAATTAAACAGAGCCGAAGAAATTGATAGAAATGATAGAGCGGTCAACTTTTTAGATGTGACTTTGGACTTGGTCACTAATAGTTATAAACCCTTCCATAAGCCAAATGAGATACTCTCTTATGTTAATCCCAATTCTAACCACCCCAAATCTATGATTAGCTCTATAATTAACGGTGCATCTAATAGAATTTCCACACTCTCTAAGGATATAGGAATATTTAATTCACATGCGGAGTACTATAATAATGCCCTAGCTAACTCTGCTTACTCTGGTAAAATACGTTATAATGAGAACAACCTTAGAAAGTCTCCGTTTACCCATATTAAAATAACATAATTTCCCATAATATGGCCATGAATGGGAGTAGAAAGCATAAGAATCGTAGAAATCCCATAGGTGTATCCGAACCCATCCATAGGTTAAGCTACCGTAATCGTAATAGTGAGTCTAATGGTACACTTTTCGGGATTAGTTCTAGGGAACAAGTTAGGCACTCTGATCGCTCACCCAGTGGTAATGTTTTTACTAATTCTAATAGTGTTGTTTCAACTGATCCTGGTAGTAACCCTAATCCTATTGATATGATTCCAGATAACAGTAGATATACTAAAGGTAGAAATAGAAGGAGACTCAATAGGGTTTTGGCTGCTTCTAATAATGTTGTTTCAACTAGTCCTCGTAGTAACCCTGATCCTATTAGTGGGATACTGGATAACGGTAGAGTTGGTAAGGATAGAAATAGGAGGAGACTCAATACTTATTTTAACCCGCCTTATGATCATGAAGTATTAACTAACATCCCTAGGTCTTTCTCTTGTATCTTAGAGAAAAATTTCCCTCCTTCTGATAAACACCATGGTATTTTTAATAAAAATGTAATTAAACTATCATTCTCTACTACCCCTCATATTAGTTCTCATTTAGCTAGCACTAACAATAGGAAAATTAGGGACAGCTACTCCTCTTTGCGTACTACTAGTCTTGATAGATCCATTAATGCCTTACCACCTGAGCAGACCTTATCTTATAATAACACTAGGAGTGATGCATCACTCATTCAGCCGGTCAATAGCACCCGGGAGTGTAACTGTAGAGTAAGTATTAACTGCCCTTTAAATGGTCACTGCCTCTCTAGGAACATTGTTTATGCTTGTGAAGTTAAGACTAATTCTTCTAATAGCACATATATAGGCTCCACATCTAATACTTTTAAAACTAGGTTTAATTCTTATATCTCTAATTTTAAGCATGTTAAGTTTAAGAAATCTACTTCTTTAGCACACCATAGCTGGGATCTTAAAGGGGCTGGTATTCCATATAGCCTTAATTGCGTATAGTAGCACGTTCTAATAACCTATCAACACACACTAAATTCTGTAATCTCTGTATCCTAGAGACCCACTCTATAAATTTCTCTAGAGAAGTTTTGCTTAATAGAAAGTCTGAGATATTTTCTTCCTGCCCCTATGCCATTTCTAATTCTTTCTTCTATTATAGACCTAAAAGTTCTGGTAGTTTAAATCGTATGCATTAGGTGCTATATTTCCTTATCTTTTTTGTTTAGGTTCATTTTGATTACCATCATCATTATTATTATTAGTGTTTTACAGCTTTTCGATTTTAGTTTCCATAGTCTTTTGGCTACCATACCCTATCTATCTTCTTAAGCATTACTATAGTTTCACTACTAACACCTTATGAGTTTATATCTTATTAAATACTTTGTTTGGAGTCTCATTCAACTAATTAACCTCCTCCTCTACACACTTAATATCCGCCCCTTCTATTATACTATATATAATTTTCACCTTTATGCTCCATTTTTATGATATTATATAATATATTGATTTTACGTTTATGCTCCTTCCTATCCTCCATAACCTCTCTTCTTTCTGTTCCCATTGGTCTACCATAGTTCTATTTAGAGTCCTTTTATTTGATAACGTTATTCGACTGAACGGAGCATATTTTACTCTATTCTTGATAATCTTATTGAGATATCTTAAACTTATACGATTTTGATGACTTAAACACTAGCCAATTTTGAAGTGACAAAATATGTATTTTAAATACTTTTAATATTAATTAATTTAAACAGGTTTTCTAGTCAACTCTCCGGTTTACATTTCTATCTTTTTTCTTTTACTTAACCGCTTGTGACACCTAAGTAAATATACTTGTTTTTGTTTTTCGATCTTCGGTTTATTTAATTTATTTTTTTACTACCACACGCTGTCTGTCTGATCATGTAATTTCATTAATATATGTCTGTGTAAGTCAACCACGTAAATATATATATAAAGCATTTCCTTACACTCTGTTTGCTATTTGATATTAACGTTGTTATATCATATGATTTTTATGTAATCGTAATATAGATTTTAATATATGTCTGTTATTTGAGGTACTGTTCTGTTATATTTTGTAATACTTTGTGATATTTTGGTAATATTTATGCCAATGTAAAATGACTTGACCTCCGTGTATTTGTTACAATGGTATAGATATTTTTTCAACACAATTTGTTCAACACAATTTAGTTCTATATGATTTTTTTCTTACCCTGTGTAAAACTTTATACTATTTGTTAACCTTGAATTATATGTATGATGTAATTTTGTATATCTTTTGATGCCAATATATTTTAATATTGTTATTATAATGTTATTATAATGTTTTTATATTGTTTATGCACACTGACAGGGAATTATATGTTATATTTTATTTTTATTTTTATCTTTATTCTTATTTTTATCTTTATTATATTATACTGTAAACAATATATATATATATATTTAAATACTTAATAAGTGTTAGTTTGTGTTTGTACTAATGTGTATATGTATAGATATATATATATATACATATATTAAGCTTTTTATTATCACCATCATGGACACACTAGAAGACGAAGAGCAACGTTAACGTATGTTGATGCCCTAAGGACAGACACTGGTCTGTTGGATATATATATATATATTAAAATAACAGATTAATGTTTAAGCAAAGAATCGCTGCTTTCACCCTTAACGTGATCTTCTGAAACTAACAAAGTCAATCTGTAAACACAGAAGTGGATATTTCAAAAACATTGCAACCGGAGGAAGACAAGAAGACGATACTTTGGTTCGTAGAAACGTTCCCTGGCAAAGAACGGGAAAAAACGAATATAATACGTCACTAATACAATTACGCGCAAAGACAGAACACCGTTTATGGTATAAAAGAGATTGTAGACTAATGTTCTCTTAGGTGGTTCATAGAGACGTTCTCTGGCAATAAACGAAAAAAACGAAGAGAATACGTCATATGTGGAGCGTGGAGAACAATTGCACGCAAAGACGAAACCACGTAAATGGTATAGCAGAAGTCGTAGACTAAAATTCTAACTAGGAGACCGAATGAATATCCGCTTCAGAGTTAAGAATAAAGTAAATAAATACAATACAGAGGTAATAGAAATTAAATAGATACATACACGCATACAAATACGTACATACACAAGCATACGCGAAAACACTTACCATAGGAATACAAAACCACGCACATATACATATGTGTGTGTGTGTGTGTGCGTGTATACAAATAAATAAATAATTAAATAAACGTATATAAATAAATAAATACGTATATAACAAGCGCACACACATACCTACATGTAAATACTCAACAGTTCGGAGACGTAAGTCAACCAAAACATGAAGTACACATATACTCACTCCCTACATACGTACGAACCTGCATACTCACACAGACGCAAAACTCCCGTATACACATAACCAAACCATATGTACCAGAATATATAAAAAAATATTTGCTCTACGGTTCTTATATATTTTATATATATTTATCCTTATCGAGCCCTCTTTGGATTTTAGTCTTCAAATTTATTATTATTACTATATATATATCTCTCTCTATCTAAGGCGGGTAAAATTCCCGAGATCCATGGACGAGTTCTCTCCAGCGGTCTCTGTCCCTCATTATCGCTGCCATGTCCTGCGTCTCCAACAGACCAGTGTATGTCCTTAGGGCATCAACATACGTTAAATTTAGCTCTACATGACTGAATACAATAAATGTGATCTGTGTTTTTCGAATATTAATAATAATATTCGATTCATTTGCGATTATGCAAACAAGCCTCATTTTTAAAGCCATGTCAGTAGAATAAGCCCCTCATTCTTGCTCTTGTGTTGGCATGTAAACAGAACTGCAGACACTAATGTTTCTGGGTATCACCCTTATCAGTACAGCTCACTGTTCACCTGCCAAACTGTCAGAGCTAGTGATAATATATGATATTCTTCTAAAATATATAGTGACTAATCGGCCTGATATGCATATTAGCTGACTGGCTTATCTGTCAGATCTGCATATTAGCAGATCCACTGATCAACCAGATTTGCATATCAGTAGAATGGTCAGTCAGTTTCCTGTATACGAGCAATCAATGGACGGGTTTGCCACGTTCAAATAAAAAAAAAATTCGCTTACATGGCTGAATACAATAAATGTAATCTGAGTTTTTCGAATATTAATAATAATATTCGATCTGTTTGCAATCATGCAAACAAACCTCAGTTTTAAAGCCATATCAGTAGAATTAGCCCCCCCCCCCTTCTTGCTGTTGTATATATATATATATATATATATATATATATATTATGTATATATATATATTATATATATATATATATATATATATATATATATATATATATATATATATATGTATATATATATATATATATATATATATATATATATATATATATATATATATATATATATATATATATGTCCGTGGATCCTGTTATTCCCACCCTGCATCACGTTTGTTTTCCCTACACTTTAACCATAATAATCCTTATCATTATCTTACCTATTTATTTTATTCATCAACATTTCCTTCCTTCGATAGCTCTACCCCATTCATATTTATTCGAATGTTGAATTTACAGTCTGGTAGTCCCATCACACAAATCTCACTCCTAATTTGTTCGGGCGATATTGTTGTTATTATTGTTATGAATATTTCTGTAGTTGCGACTAAAATTATTATTATTATTACTATGGAATCTGAGGACGGTGGATTGGCAGTATCGGTAGAGGGTCGGACGCCATGCTTTACAGCATAGAGTTACGGCTCTTTATGATCTGAACTCAAATCCCGCCGTATGGGGTCGATAAAATAAAGTACCAGTCACACACTGTGGTCGATTTAATCGACTTTCCCCTCCCCCTAAATTACTGGCTTTGTGCCTATATAAGAAAGCATTATTACTATGGAATCCAAGGGTGGTAGATTGGCCGAATCGGTAGAGTAGAGCGTCAGACACCATGCTTTCTAGCATAGTTACGTCCCTTTACAGTCTGAGTCCAAATCCCGCCGAGGTTAACTTTGCCTTTCATCTTACGGGGTCGATAAAATAAAGTACCAGTAATGTACTAGGTAATTGCTGGCCTTGTGCCTAAAGTAGAGACAATTATTACTCAGGAATCTGTGTCTGACGACCAGTACCACCACAACGGTTGTTAATATTGTCCTCGTTACTGTGGTCAAAATTATTACTAATGTTCTTGCTGTTGTTGTCACGGCTGTTTAGCTTAAGTTTTAGTTATTTGGGCGGGATAGTGTCGTTGTAGCTGTTGCCGTTAAAAATAGATTATTATACAGCAGCTATGGTGGCGGCTGTCAATGTTGTTGTTGTTGTCTCGACTGTAGCTGTCATCACAATCGTTATATCATCCACCACCAAAGTCTCTTTTATTACTCCCACTATCTTACGAAATTTAATTACACTTAGACTAACTGTCTGGCACCGGTCACCCGTATGGTTGGAAAAGATATTCCTTTGATAATTTACGACCACGTATCTGTGGTAGCTGCATGAAACCAGAATCACTTATTGACACATAAACAACGCCTCGCTCGACGAATTGTAAACAGAACAGCTTTGAGGACCCTTTAAGAACTAATATGTCAGCCAGGCACAAGAGAAGGCATATCACAAAATCGGATTTTCATCTGGAGATAACCTTCCCATCCATAACAATAACAAATGAAGAAGTTTGTGATTTCAATGCAGAAGTAAATGATAAAGTAGAAAATCAAACTTTCCAGTTGTTGTCTTCCTGTTTCTTCTACAACAACTACAACGGTACGCGATGGGGCCCACCCACACCCACGGCGGACAGAATTGAGAACGCGTTTCGCCGTAGGACGGCAAGGGAGACGCGCTGAAAAAGCCACTCCAACTCGCGGGGCTCACAGCTGCGGCTGGCCAGCTCAGGGCCTACGGTGGTGAGTAAGGAGGTAGCCCTCGGGCCGAGGACACCTGAGTCTCCAAAACCTGTCGGAGAGCGACCGGTATTTGAGGAGTTTGGCCCCGTCAGCATGACGTGCAGCAGAACCTGGGTCAGTCGCAGACTGCACAAGGTTGCAGCTGCATAAAGTGTCGGTGCAAGTGGCATCCCAGACGAGGGGTTTCCACCGCGGAACGGGAAGATGGTCATGCCATCTGACCTTTTGCCGTCCCCTCGATCCAGCCCCACTGACGCGAGCTGGGAAGGGAAGCCTCCAGCGTCCAAGCCATGCTTAATGACCTCGTTGAGGCCTGCATGGCGTAGAATGCGGCCGGCAGTGTGGGAGGCGACAGGAAAGCGGGTGGAGGACGAAAGAGTCCACAGTGGTACCGCAGCGACATTCGTGTGGCTGGCAGATCCGGAGGTCGAGCCTCAGGGAAATGCCGATGCGCAGGCTATAGTTGTCTAGCTGCGTGCCAGTGGAGAAGGAGGGCATGTCATGGAGCCAGGCACCACTGTGGGGATTGGAGGCCGCCCGAACACAGACAAGGCGGTGCTGGTCGAGCTGGCGCGTGAGCCAGTCTGAGGCCAGGATACACTGAATGGCGTCCCAAGTGCATTGGGGGGACTGGACGCAACAGGGGGAGAAGGAGGAGGGACGTCTATTGCGCTAAGTACCGATCGGTCACACGTCTCACAGGCGGCCTCACGTTCTCTGAACACAGAGGGATCTGTTGTGTTTTGAAGAACCCTGCTGACGAGGACGCGGCACGAGGTTCCCAACGAGAGATACGCCGTCAAAGCTAGTGAGATCGGGGACCGGATGCCAAGGCCGCCATAACAGACAGGTAAAGTGGCCTGTTGCCACCCTATGTCGTCAAACTTGACGTTACATATCTCCTCG
>OZ024740.1:133327168-133352168 GCA_964016885.1 Eledone cirrhosa
GATTAGCTATCTATATTCTCCCATTTCTCCTACCCTGCATATCTATCTCTCCCTCTCCCTTTCTTTCTTTCTTTCTTCCTTTTCTACTCTATATACATATTCCTGGTACTCACAGATCTGTCCAGTTCATTTGTCTACCAGCATATCAGGAAAGAATTATATATTTTCTATATATTTTGTCTTAGGAGAACATGTTTTGCTCTATGTTACACATAAAACTTTGCATCTTCGAAATATATATAATGAAACCCAACAGCACTATACGGTCACGTACTGTACAGTAAGCACAAAATCACGTAGGGTTGAAAGAGCCACAGAGGCTGAAATACAGAAAAGCCTTAGCGTCTGTGTGGCAGCGGAAAACGCATATCCCCCGAGGCAAGAAATATCCCACCATGGATGTGCTTTTTGCCACACCCCAGGAGGCAAAGGCTCAATCCTTAGTGACCCTAAGGAGCGAGGAAATGGTGTTGGTCCCCTCCTACTGCGGGCAAAAAATTGTGAGGGTCAAACTGACTCATGTCACCCCTGGGATGGCCCCTTCTTGGCTAGCCGCGTCTGTCCTAGTCGGAATCGAGGAGAAAACAACCGTACTACAAGGGCAGAAAAAAGTACGAGAAGATTGAGATCTTAATTCAAACCGACCAGGAGTGCATCGAAGCTATACCGGGTGTGATAGACTTCGATAACGGCACTCAACTTCCCATAAGTGTTGAGGGCAAAGGCCCGAAATGCTTTCGCTGTGGGTCGATGACTCACCCCAGGGCCTTCTGCAGAGAAGACTCTGAGAAAGGAGAAAACCCCCCTCCTTCCGAAACCGGCTCCACTGCTACCAGCAAGAGGACAGCCGGCAAGCAGCGAGAATAGGTCCGTGGCACCCATACCCACGCCACAGAAATCAAGAACAGCAGCAGCAGTGGAAGTATTAACAACAACAACAGTAATACCAACTGTAGCTGCAACAGAGACTCCACTGCAAACATCATCAACAACAACAAGTGAAAGAGAGGAGCTGGTACCCCTCCCGGACCTCACAGAATCGGACATGGAGTGTGAGTTAGGAGTGGGATGGCAAAAGGTCGCAAGAAGGCACAAACGCAGAAGCAGCGCATCGTCGCCTTCGAAAAGGGAGGGAAGAAATGAAAAAAGGGTAAAGGCTACTGCAAAGAGACTTACAGCAGCAACACCACCAACACCATCACCACCCACACTAGCAATTACCATCACCACCGGCGGCAACCCCACCACCACCAACAACAACACCTTCAACAACACCACCACAAGCACCAACATCGCAAACACAACAACAAAACAAACACCCAGCAACAACGACAAGAAAATAGCAGAACCACACCTCACTCCCAGAAAAAGAATTGCACAGCAATAAATACACACAACAAGAAACCAATGACTTACATAATTGAACACACAGACATTTCACAGCACGACTACATAATACCAGCACCAATCAAATCACCAACGAACATAAGACTGGTAAGAATATCATAGAAACAATACACAAACACTAAAATGAAATTCCCCAACGCAGTTGGTGATTTCAGAGACCTAGGAGGGACACTCAACCGGAGAGTATACTCGGATATACTCACAGAAGAGCCGACGACCAGCCGAAAGGACGATTCAACGGTCCCTTTACCAGACGATCAAGGTAAGTGATCCTTTCTCATTTGCCCCGTTCCTGAGCTAACATGGCCGTATTCAGGATCGGAAGTGTAAATGTGCGTGGCTTGAGCTCAGTTGGAAGCAGGGTCACTTGCTTGACGACCTCAGGTCACTAAACATAGATGTGGTGGCCATCAGCGAGACGAGAATCTCCGAAACGCAAGCCTTCGCACCGATCTTCGACGGTTACGAGGTGTACGCATCTCCGAGCCGTCCGGGAGCGGGGGGCGGAGTGGCTGTGTTGTTTCGGAAAGGCTTGGGTCTCGCCATACGGACCATCTTCCTAGACCCAGAAGGTAAGTCGGTGGTGCTGGAAGTAAGCGGCACCGAAGGCAACGCTTTCAGACTAGTAGCCGTCTATGCCCCGACAGGGACAGGACGGCCTGTTATCTTTAGACGTCTAGAGACCTCTCTTGGAACGTCCCGCTGTTTAGTGTTAGTGGGCGACTGGAACGGTATCTTGGATGCCCGCTGGGATTGTGTGAGGCTAGCGGATAGGGGAAGAGGGTTCAAGAGCCTCACCAACCTGCTCAGACGTTTTGAACTGTCTGACAGGTATCGACAGGATCACCCGAATGTACCAATGTGGACAAGGACAAACCGCATCGGGTCATCCAGATCGTATCTCGATAGGGTATTCTGAAGAGAACTAGATAAGGCTAGTATAAGTTGTCCACAATTTAAAATAGTTTACTACAGAGACCACAAATGTGTGATCTGTGAGATCGACATAGACAGACTCCATAGACAAGGGCCCGGTTACTCGAAGCTGAACGCATCTTTCCCGGCGCGCAAAGCCTACAGAGACCGGATTAGCGTATTAGTTAAGCGGGCGTCGACAGGAGCGGATGTCAACAACAGGTGGTGGTTCGCCCTGAAAAGGGCAATTAAAGTAGAGGGCAATTAAAGTAGGTTGCAAAGGACTAGTGATAGAGGAAAATAGAGTAGAGGGAGAGCTAGTCAGAAAGCTAGAAGAGACGTTTAGGACAGGCATCGCAATCGACGTGCTTGCGGCAAGATTGGCACTCGACCAATTCTTCAACACAAAACAAGAAGTCTGCGTTGTCAGAGCTAGAGGTCTAAAACACGAGGGGACAAAAACCGTCTTATGGGCCCGGGTGGCAGAGGCGCGAAGGGGCAACAAAGCCACAATTCAGTCTTTGTCTGACCAAAACGGGTGCGTGATGCTTGAACCCGAGCAGATGTGTGAAGCTTTTCAGCAGCACTTTGCTGAACTGTTCGGGAGTAGCCGCGGGCCGTATCGGAGATTGGACTTCAGTGCATACATCGATGGACTTCCACGGCTCTCGACGACCGCAGCACAGTGTTGCAAAAAGCCAATAACAGTCAGTGAAATACGGGAAGCAATGGCTAACTGCACGAGGGGTAAATCGCCAGGTTTGGATTGTCTGCCTACGCTTTATGCATTTATGCCAGACTTTTTCGGTGACCTCTTGGCAGATATCTACTGCAGCTGGCAGCAGAACGGGAGCATTCATATTTTTGTGAGCCGGGGAGCGGTGGGGCTGTTGAAAAAAACCCCGAACAAGTGGGATGTTATCGATATCTTCAGGCCCATAACCCTGCTAAACGCAGAGTTGAAGATTTTGGCCAAGGTGTTAACGACGAGGTTGGCGCTTGTCGTCAAGGGTCTGGTGGGAAAGGCGCAGAGATGCGGCATTCCAGACAGATCCATACACGACAACCTCCACCTCATGCGATACATCATAGAGAGGGTGGTTAAGGAACCTGGCACGGGTGTGGCCCTAGTCAACTTGGATCAATCCAAAGCATTCGATAAGGTCGACCATCGGTACCTGGCGGCGGTCCTCGAGGGAGCCGGTTGCGGCCCTTTTTCAGGGGTTGGATCGCTGCGATGTACAGCGACATCTGCTCAGTTGTGAGGGTGAACGGTCACCTGTCGCAGCCGTTCAGCATCGTGCGCTCGGTCCGCAAGGGTTGTCCCTCTCGTCCCTATTGTACGTGTTGGCTCTCGAGCCGTTACTGCACAAACTGGGGGCGAACTAGGATGCGGGAAATCCGACGCGAACTAGGATGCGGGAAATCCGAGTCGGCTTACGCTGACGACGTCACCGTGGTGGTGTCGAGCACCAGACAAGTCCAGATACTCGGCACCGCTCTCAAGGAATACGAAGCGGTGACAGGAGCAAAGATAAACCAGGGAAAGTCGGTGGGGTTGCAGCTCGGCACCTGGAGAGGCAAGTCCATGCCGTCCGACAGCGTCATGGGGCGTTGGACGGATGGACCGGTTAAATTGCTCGGTGTCTGGTTCGGACCGGACATCCAGATGGAGAAAAACTGGAACGTGGTAACGAGCAAGTTGGCCTCCCTCACCCAGAAATGGGCAGAGGGGAAGCTGTCCCTGAAAGGCCGGGAGGAGGTGGCGAATGCGTACATCGCATCCGTGATCTGCTACCGCCTCACCGTCGTCCCTTGCCCCGGCCCATCTCTCACCAAAATGGAGCGCCTCCTCTTCCGCTTTTTGTGGAAGGGACGCGCTCCCATGGTCAGACGATCCATCTGCTGTCAACACCCGTTGCGTGGAGGACTGGGCATGCCATGGTTATGATGCGCAAACATGCGCTGAGGCTGCGACATCTCTGATGCTTACTTGACGGTGAACAGGTGTGGTCGCCGTTCGCCAGACACGCCTCCTTGACGGAGCTGCAGTCCTGCGCCAGAAAAAGACCGAGGGATAGCGCTTGGAAACTAAAATATCTCCAGGCGCTCACTGCCCTCTGCCAGCAAGGCACCAGTATCGGTGGAACATCTACCTCGGCGTTCTACAGATGACTAGTGGAGGGGAAGAGCGACGACGTTCTCGGAGTACGTTCAGCCCAGGGCCTATGGATAACTTCCAAAAATCCCTGGCCTGGCAGTGCTACCAGGGAGCGTTGCCGGTTCGAGATAAGCTCTACAGGCACGGAAGTGCCGTCAGCCGAGCTTGTCCGAGATGCGCGCAGAGCAACGAAACCGTCGTGCACGCTCTCGTTCAGTGCCCGAGCATTGCTGACTTGTGGAGCTATGTCGAACAGTTGATGTCGCGTGTAGGACTGATCCGGTTATCGACTGAGTCCAATGTGCAGATGGTCACGCCGTCTTCCTTCGAGGAGGAAGGGCAGTAGGTTTTCATCTGCCTGGTAGCCATGACAAAAGTGTATGTGTGGTGAATAAGGTTGAAAGGGTTAAAGACAGATACTTTCCTCTTCGGCGAATCCCTAATTAAATGTTTTAAGTTAATTAGGGTGGAGAGGCAAGTGCTGCTTTCTAGCAAGTTTGTTGAATGGTGGGTGAATGTAGCGAGAATGATCCGAGTGAACGGGACCGCTCTGAATATACGCCTGTAGTTTGAGAAATGGAAAAATTGAGAGAGGGCGCTTGCGCTGGTAGTCAGGGTGGCCGTGGTCTTCTGTGCGGTTTTCGCCACGAGTAACCCTCAGAGGTTTCCCCCCTATTTGGGAATTTTTTCATTGTTTCAATTTTCATTTTTATTGTTTATATATATATATATGTTTCTATGTCTTTTTTTTCTTTTTTTATATAAATAATAAAAATATTTACACGCACAAAACCCACATCGTACCGTCCTGTGCCGTCCTGTGCCGTCCTGTGCCGTCTGTAATGTTTTTCTTGATGTCAGCCCTTGTGGACAATAACGAAAACATTATTATTATTATTATTATTATAATTATTGTTCTTTGAGTCTCAGACATTTATGTTATTTAACTGGAAAGTTTGTTGAAATGAATATCAAGCCACTACCTGCAGCATCAAATATTCAGGACGTATCGGAGGGATTTTGCTGTTCCCAGCAAGCATGCCTTTTGAAATGTTCCAAAAAGCGGGGCGGGACCAATTTTCTTTAACCATCCTTGGAAACTTTTTGAGATAGTACCTAGTGCGCCTATGACAATCGGGACCATTATGATTTCATGGCAGTTCCAGATCATTTTTACCTCCCACTTTAAGTCCTGGTATCGGTTAATTTTCTCCCTCTCCTTCTCTTGCATTCTCGTGTCGAATGGGCAGTCTACATCCACAATCAGGCACGATCTTTTTCACTTGGCAACAACCACCAGATCAGGTCTATTGTGTTCCAGTTTCTTGACCGTCTGTATCCTAAAATCCCACAGCACCTTCACCTGATTGTTCTCCATCACCGCCTCTGGCCTATGCTCATAACACTTCTCAGAATGTGGTAAATTGTTTTCTTTGCATAGGTGCCAGTGGATCACCCTGTCCATCACATCATATATCCAGCCTTTATAGTGAGTCTGGGCTAGGTGTTTACACTCGGATACAATGTGATCCACAGTCTCCTCTTCCCACAGATCCTACACAGTGGTCTAGCCTCCTCCTTGTAAATATGGTGTTTCAGCCGCTTCGTTTTGAGGGCCTGCTCTTGCGCAGCCATCAGCATTCCTTCTGTAGCCTTTTTGCGGTCTCCTCTTTTCAACCAGTTCTATGTCTGTGGATCTCTAAATTCCGTTTTCTCAAAGAAGGTACTATGAAGGGATTTTTCATGAAGATTGCTTTCTCCTTGTTGTTATGTCCTCCTTGGACATCCCCTGGTCTATTGTCCTCTCCTTCAGTACAATTCTGAGCATTGGCTCCCTACTATCGGTCACGTATTTGTGTTGGTTGTTTTTCTCCATCTGAACACAGTCCTCTATGCTGATAAGATCCCTTCCACCTTCAGAACTACTTAAGTAGAGTCTATCGACATCACTCCTCTTGTGGAACGTATTGTAGATATTCAATAGCTTCCTAGTCTTCCTATCCATTTCTTTTTGTTCAGCAACATTCCATCTCAGAATTCCCGCACTGTACCTAATAATAGACACAGGTCGGGAATTCACGGCACTTATGGCATTCCTACTGTTCAGATGTGACTTTAATACGTTCCTTACTCTCCGAATGTTTTCAGATCATATCAAATCCTTCATTTTTTTGTTCTTGATGTCATCAGCCTCCAGAACACCCAAATACTTGTATCCTTCTTCAGTGTCAATTTCCTTTATCATCTCACCTGTTGGTACCTGGATTCCGTTGCTTCTGCTCAATTTACCCCTCTTCATCACAAGGATTCCACACTTACTAATACCAAATTGCATACATATATCATTGCTGAAAATACGGACAGTGTCAACAAGCACATCCAACTCCTTCTCACTCTTCCCGAAGAGCTTAAGATCGTTCATGAAGAGGAGGTGATTGATGGTAAGATCTCCCTTCTCCAACTTGTATCCTGCTCTCACTTTTCGCAGTATAATGGTCAGGGGCATCAGGACAAGGACAAACAACAGAGGGGACAGACTATCTCCCTGGAAGATACCTCTCTTGATCTTCACGCCTCCCCAGGATTCTCCAGCTGATGTTAATTCTGTTTTCCAGGACTTCATACTTTTGCCCAACAACTGTCTGATGTTATCTGCCACATTGAAGATCTCTAGGCTTTTGGTGATCCAAGAATGAGGCACCATGTAAAATGCCTTTTTGTAGTCTATCCATCCCATGGCAAGACCAGTGTGACTCCTCTTGCAATTCCTCATTACCATGTTATCAATAAGTAACTGGTCCTATGTACCACGGGACTTCTTTCGGCATCCTTTCTGTTCGTCCGGTAACCAGTTGTTTGTGTGCAGGTGATGGTAGATTTCCTCAGACATAATGCTTCCACATTACGGACAGACATGTGATAGGTCTATAGTTGGTAACATCACTACCCTTGATTCGGTCTTTCATTACCAGAACTGTGGTACCTTTTGTCACCTGACATCAAGCAGTCATTGAACATGGTTGTCAGTTTCGGGTGGAGGGATGTTATATTTTTAATCCAATAACCCTGCACACCATCTGGGCCTGGTGATTTACAGTTGGTTAGTTTTTGGACCTGCTCCTTAAGAGTTTTAACTGTGATACTCAAATCAGTTTGTTGGTGTGCCTGTTCACTAATATCCTTTTGTACTGTCTCAATCCACACTGCCTGGTCATTATGTTTCACATCCTGCTCCCATATTCCTCTCTAGAATGTTTTAGTTTGTTCCGCCTCAGGGATCAAGTCGTTGCCTCTTTCTTTCCCTTCAAGCTGTCCAAACAGCATCTTCTGGTTGTTGTCGAACATGCGGTTCTGTTTATACTGACTGACTCTGCTCTCGTATCGCCTAATTTTTGCACTCTTTGCTACAATGCGTTGCTTCAGTTACTCTATGATAATATTTAGCTTTTTCATCCTAGTTTTGTACTTTATTTCCAGTCTATTTTTGTGTCTATGTTTTTTAGTGTCCCATTCAGTAGGGACTCAAGCTTTCCAATGTCATTTCTCATTTCTCTGATTTGACCATTCAGTCGTTTCTTCCACCAAGGTTCTGATTTTTCTTGTTTGTTGTTTCGTCTCGCTTTTATGCCAAGTAATTTGCTCACCGTATTTGCTGTTGCTTTGAGGATATTGTTGCTCTGGTGAAGGCTCCTTGCCTCAAGGTATGGGATGACTTTGTTTACCTTAGCTGTTGTTTCTTTTAACTTTTTCCTGTCTACAAATCTTAGGTTCATAGGTTTCCCACTATCATTGTTCAATTCATCTACCACTAAGTTTAGGATATCAACCAAATCTTGTCTTAGCCCGTCAGCATTCATCTCCCCAGTGGCCGTATCTCTGCTCCAGGTATTATTTATTTCATCATTCAGATCATTGTCTGCTTCGGATAGTTCCTCCGTTCTCTCGACCTCTTTTACCCTTATTTCCCACTGGCTCATTTTCCTGGCATACTCCACCCTCAATTTCCAACCTAATCTCTCTGCTCAGTTCCTCCAGTTCCAGCTCATTTATCCACCCATTAGTTCTTATTACCTGAGCCTGACCTGCCAATTTTTGTTCATCTAATTTAAATAGACCAATCTCGTTCCAGATGTTATGCATCCGTTTCCTATAGCCTTTCTCCCTGGGGTTACTCTTTATGTAGCATTGCATAACAGTTCTATTCAATTCTTTCGTCCAGTTGGTTCTGATCCCTTTCCTTCTTCTTCTTCCTCCGCCAACAGCAGTATTTGGTTCACAGCCAGGTACCTGCTGCTGAGCCAGGGAGCACCTGCTGGGTGAGAGTCTGTCACATGACATTCCAGTCTCCACTTCACCGTTATTCGAACTCTTTAGGTTCGACATTGAAACACACTTATCGAGGATTGGTGAATGTATGGTTACATAACCACCGGTGATTTTAGTGTGGCACTATCACGCTGTAGACGAATATCAATAAACAAACAAACAAATAGGTAAAAAAAAACACAAAACCCCAATTATTATTATTATTGTTCTTTAAGTCTCAGTCATTGATGTTAGTTAACTGGAAAGTTTGTTGAACTGAATATCAAGCCTCTACGTGCAGCCTCAGATATTCCGGACGTATCGGAGGGTTCTTGCTGTTCCCAGCAAGCATACATTTTGAAGCGTTCCAAAACGTGTGGCGGGGCCAACTTTCTTTAACCATCCCTGGAAACTTTTTGAGATAGTACCTAGTGCGCCTATGACAATCGGGACCACTTTGACTTCATGGCAGTTCCAAATCCTTTTTACCTCCCACTTTAAGTCCTGGTATCGGTTAATTTTCTCCCTCTCCTTCTCTTGCACTCTCGTGTCGAATGGGCAGGGCACATCCACAATCAGGCACGATATTTTTTCTTTGTCCACAACCACCAGGTCAGGTCTATTGTGTTTCAGTTTCTTGTCTGTCTGTATTCTAAAATCCCACAGCACCTTCACCTGATCGTTTTATATCACCGACTCTGGCTTATGCTCATAAGTGTATATATATACATACACAGAGTGTGTATATATATACATACACATACACTTATATATATGTATATATTATTATTATTATTATTATTATTATTTGCATTTATCTTGCTTTATGTTTATACGAGTTATCACCAAGTCACAACCAGTGACCTCAAGAGACAACAAGGTCCGCTATGTTCAAGAAAGAACATACATATTCACACATGCATCCTTAGTGTTTAGACTTGTGATGTACTTATATTGACAGGATCTTCCTTAGTATATGGGCAGTTCCCATTAGTACTATCTTTTGTATTTCTCCTATACGCGGGTTTCCTGGGATTTGCGATAAGTAGTCGTTAGACCCCTTAGGTATCATTCCCAGAGCGCCTACAACCACTGGTATTGTTTTAGTACTCAATTTCCACATTTTTCTAATTTCTATCTCCAGGTCCTTATACTTGCTCAATTTTTCAAATGTTTTTATAGATACATTCTTGTCTATTGGAACAGACATATCAATTAGCAGGCATACCCTCCTTTGAAAGTCCTTCAATATTATATCAGGTCTATTTGCATCTATTTTTCGGTCTGTTTGGATGCTAAAGTTCCACAAGATTGAGATGTGATCTTTTTCAAGTATGGGAGGTGGTTGATGCTCCCACCAATTCTTTTGATGGGGCAGGTCAAAATGCTTACACATTATCCAATGTATGTATTGTGCAGCTCTGTCATGCCTGTTTAGGTATTCGGTTGGAGCTATAGGACTGCACATTGAAATTATATGGTCAATGGTCTCTGGTTGTTTTTTGCATACACGGCATAATGGGCTGCACCCATTTCTTATTATGTTGGCTTGGTAATTTTTTGTTGGCAGACACTGATCTTGTGCGGATATAATCAGTCCTTCAGTCTCCGATTTCAGTCCAGAGGATGCCAACAACTGATGGGTTAAAGTTTTGTCAACATCAGGATTGTTAGCTCGCTCTGGGTATTTTCCATACAGAGGCTTTTCTTGCCATTTCTTAGCCAGTTTCTGTAGCAGTTCTTTCTTTGCAGTTACTTTTACCTGCTTTGCTTTTTCTGTGTTTTCCATTTCAGCAGTAAATGGGACTTCTGAAATTTGTAGTCCATTACTGTATCTTTGTGCATCTTTTGTAATGGAATATGATCTTTTGGTGCTTTCGTGTTTCAAAACGAGTTTGATCATCCAATCATGTGATTCCCTTAGATATGTGGATAATCCAATTGTTGCAGTTTTCAACACAATGTCTAACTGGATTAACCCACGTCCTCCTTCTTTCCTAGGGAGATATATTCTATCTATGTCTGCCTTAGGGTGATGCATTCTGTGCATGGTTAAGAATTTTCGGATTTTTGTATCGAGCCTACGGATCTCTGTGCTTGACCAGTTGATGACATTGTAACTGTAGGTTACTACTGGTATGGCAAGCGTGTTTATGGCATCGATCCTATTCCTTGCATTCAATTCCGTTCTTAAGATTGCTCTGACTCTGCGGTAACATTCCTTCCTTATCCTTTCCCTCATTGTCGAGTGCTTGATTCCGTCTCCTTCACAAACACCTAGATATTATTATTATTATTATCATTATTATTATTATTATTATTATTATTACAGTTGCATTTATCTTGCTTTATGTTCATACGAGTTATCACCAAGTCACAACCAGTGACCTCAAGAGACAACAAGGTCCGCCATGTTCAAGAAAGAACATAATACTCACACATGCATCTTTAGTGTTTAGACTTGTGATGTACTTATATTGACAGGATCTTCCTTAGTATATGGGCAGTTCCCATTAGTACTATCTTTTGTATTTCTCCTATACGCGGGTTTCCTGGGATTTGCGATAAGTAATCATTAGACCCCTTAGGTATCATTCCCAGAGCGCCTACAACCACTGGTATTGATTAGTTCTCAATTTCCACATTTTTCCAATTTCTATCTCCAGGTCCTTATACTTGCTCAATTTTTCAAATGTTTTTATAGATACATACTTGTCTATTGGAACGGACATATCAATTAGTAGGCATACCTTCTTTTTAAAGTCCTTCAATATTATATCAGGTCTATTTGCATCTATTTTTCGGTCTGTTTGGATGCTAAAGTTCCACAAGATTGAGATGTGATCTTTTTCAAGTATGGGGGGTGGTTGTGCTCCCACCAATTCTTTTGATAGGGCAGGTCAAAATGCTTACACATTATCCAACGTATGTATTGTGCAGCTCTGTCATGCCTGTTTAGGTATTCGGTTGGAGCTATAGGACTGCACATTGAAATTATATGGTCAATGGTCTCTGGTTGTTTTTTGCATACACATCATAATGGGCTGCATCCATTTTTTATTATGTTTGCTTGGTAATTTTTTGTTGGCAGAGACTGATCTTGTGCTGATATAATCAGTCCTTCAGTCTCCGATTTCAGTTCAGAGGATGCCAACCGCTGATGGGTTAAAGTTTTGTCAACATCAGGATTGTTAGCTCGCTCTGGGTATTTTCCATACAGAGGCTTTTCTTGCCATTTCTTAGCCAGTTTCTGTAGCAGTTCTTTCTTTGCAGTTACTTTTACCTGCTTTGCTTTTTCTGTGTTTTCCATTTCTGCAGTAAATGGGACTTCTGAAATTTGTTGTCCTTTACTGTATTTTTGTGCATCTTTTGTAATGGAATATGATCTTTTGATGCTTTCGTGTTTCAAAACGAGTTTGATCATCCAATTATGTGATTCCCTTAGATATGTAGATAATCCAATTGTTGCAGTTTTCAACGCAATGTCTAACTGGATTAACCCACGTCCTCCTTCTTCCCTAGGGAGATATATTCTATCTATATCTGCCTTAGGGTGATGCATTCTGTGCATGGTTAAGAGTTTCCGATTTTTTGTATCGAGCCTACAGATCTCTGTGCTTGACCAGTTGATGACATTGTAACTGTAGGTTACAACTGGTATGGCAAGCGTGTTTATGGCATCGATTCTATTCCTTGCATTCAATTCCGTTCTTAAGATTGCTCTTACTCTGCGGTAACATTCCTTCCTTATCCTTTCCCTCATTGTCGAGTGCTTGATTCCGTCTCCTTCACAAACACCTAGATATTTGTAAGTTTTTTCTTGATCAAGTTCTCTTATCACGTTCCCCCGATCAAGATTATTGCCTGAACTCTTCAGCAGCTTTCCTCTGGTGAACGTTGCTTTGGCGCATTTATCTAGTCCAAACTCCATTTTAATGTCATCACTGAACTGCTCCACAGTGGATAATAGACCTTGCAATTGTTCATCATTTTTTTGCAAATAGTTCATCCATGTAGGACAAGTGATTAATGGTTTTGTCATAGACTTTATATCCATGTTTTGTTTCATTGAGCATTTTACTTAATGGTATAAGTGCGATGCAGAATAAAAGCGGTGATAAACAGTCACCCTGAAAAATTCCACAATTAATATTAACTTCTCCAGCTTCCAGTGATTTTGTTTCACTATTCAAAAGGAGCGTCCTTTTCCATGTCTTCATACTGAATGACAAAAACCTCCTGACAACGGGGGATATTTTAAAAATCTCTAAACATTTTTCAATCCAACTGTGTGGCAAACTATCGAATGCTTTTTTATAATCTATCCAAGCAATCGATAGATTTTTGTGTCTATTATGACAATTTTCCAGTATCATTTTGTTAACCAAAAGCTGATCCTTACAGCCATATGAGCCTCGTTTACACCCTTTCTGCTCAATGGAAAATAGGTCATTTGTTATCAGGTGGTCATATGTGTATTCAGTTAGGACTGATGTTAAAATTTTATACATTGTGGTCAAGCAAGTCATCGGTCTGTAATTTTTGGGATTGTTTGTCTCATCATTCTTCGGAAGCAGGAATGTAATGCCGTTAACTAGCCATGATGGTATCTTTTCTGGCTCCTTAACTATTTCATTGTAAGGTTGGGCTAAAATCTCATGAGACTCTGCGAAGGCATTTATCCAAAAATTTTGTATTTTGTCTTTTCCTGGGGATTTCCATTTGCTGGTTTTTCTTAGAACCAAACCCAACTGTTCAACTGTTATATTTTCCCATATTTGTTCCTCAATGTGAGCTGTATCTTTCATTTGTCTGTCTATCCATGGGGCATGTATGTTATGAACTTTTTCTTCGGCCCAGATCTTTTCTCAGAATTCTTGCACTTCCTCCTTGGGTGGTATTGATTTAGCAGTTATTGTTGACTTACCAATTTTTCTGTAGAAGTTTCTTTGGTTGTTTTTGAACATATTATTGTCCTTATAGAATCTAGATCGTTTTTCAAAGCGCCTTATACGAGCAGCTTTGGCCGACACTTTTTGCTTGATTATTTCTATCAGCATGTCTATGTCACTTGTTGATTTTATACTGTACTTTCTTTTCAATTTTCTAAGTTTAGTTTGTTTAACATGTTCACCTACTTTATAGTTTGTGAACATTTCTATGTCAGATCGGAGAAGGTTTATTTGGCGATTGATGTTCTCTTGCCAAGTAGATTTCTTGTGGGAATTCCTTTGTTTTTTCATCTTCACTCCACATAACTGAGTGGTGACTTTAGCCGATGTATAATAGAGATGATTTAAATCAGTAATGTTTAGTTTGTTTGTGATGATAATGTTTTTGAGAATTATGTTAGTCTTGTGTATTATCTTTTGGTTCTGTTTGGAGTTCTGGATCTTAGGGAGGGTGTCTCGTTGCCCCATGTCAGATTCTTTCATTTTCGTCCATTCGATCATAATTTCATCCTTCAAGTTAGCAAGTTCATTCTCATTCATTTCTTTATCATTTACGATCTCATTATTTTCATTTGGGGTTTCATCTTGAGCATGCACTCCCTCCACTTTTTTTATCCTTTCTTTAATTTGTTCTGTTGCCAGTGATTCCGCCCCAACCCTGGGATTCGAAGTGTTACAGTTTACCTCGTTTTCACTGACACATGTTTCATTTTCCCTTCGCTGACTTTGTGCTATTAGCTTGATCTGATCAATTTCTATATCAGTTAGTAACTTTTTTCTTACAATATTTCTTCGTTTATTGGCTAGTTTGTTACTGTCAATATAGCCTCTGTTTTCAGGATGTTTCTTTTTCCAGTTGATATATGTCTGTTCTGTATTCGATGTATTTGATGGGTAGTACATGGCAGTGTAGAAAGCCTCAAGGACTTCTTTATTATCTTCCCTTGACCATTTTACTCTCTTTGTCTTTGGATTTCTTGGTGGTGAGCATGGAGGGCCAACAGTAGGAGTATTCCGGTATTATTATTATTATTATTGGAGACCTACGTAGTAAATCGTATCATCGTGAGCTCCGCAAAGGTTTGTTATTTCCTCTTGTTAAAAATTGCCATTTATGGAAATTTTTTATTGTTAACTATATATAAGCGCACATACATTGTTTTCCGAAAAGGACACCCAAAAAGATTGGGGCCTTGTGCCCAAAATTTAAACTTTTATGATTATCAAAAAAATTCTTTGAAAGAAAAATGGCTAATTCACCACTGCACCAAGCAGCTGAAAGCCTTTCTCACAAATTAACACCTCACACATACTACGTCTGCCAACACACACAGTTTAAGCACTAGCAATATTTTTAATTTGTCTCAGGCAGACATTCATTTGCCGCCATTACCAATGACTGCAGGTGTTAAAGCCGCCACCACCACCACCACAGCGACAACCCCCACCCCCACCACAACCGCGACAACAGAAACAAAAGGAAAAAGTAAATCAACTCGTGATGTCGAAATATTTTCAACCAAAATGGACTCTCCCAAACCGAACTTCACTGACGTCACCACCACCACAACTGAAACTAAAATTAATAATAACAAAAATGACGATAACAACAACAACAACAATGACATTAAAAAAACCACCCTGAGTTTTGCCAGAGTAGCAAAACAGTGCGAAGCATATACGGTAACTCAGGAGGATTTAGAAAATGCCAAACAAATGGTAAAGAAAGATGGGTACAGGGTCAGCCTCACCTCCCCACCTAATAAAATGGAGCATCGGCGCCTATGCACCGTGTCGTATAGAACAATAAATGTAAAATCGCGCCGAGTGGACGGGCATCCGAGTCCCAAATCCAAAAAGCTTTGGGACATGTGTGGGCAAGAAAAACCCACATCAGACGTGGGCAAAAGTATGGAACCGTGGACGTGTTCTTTGAAACACCAGAGGAGGCTAGAGAACACTCCATGGCCCCATTAAGAAGTGACGACTTCACACTCGTCCCAAGCTATTGTGGCCAGAGACTCGTAAAGATCAGGGTGACCCACGTTCCACCGGCCATCGAAATTCCCTGGCTAATAGCGGCTGTCCTCGCCGGCATCGAAGCCAACACGAAAATAATAGCAATAGCAAAAGAAAAGCAGGAGAACTGGTCCGGATCTGGGATGGAGCTCCTGATCCAAGCGGACCAAAAAAGCATTGAGGAGATCCCAGGGGTAATAGACATCACTGACGGCAGCCACCTCACGGTAATTGTCGAGGGCAGAAGACCTAGGTGTGTCGTTTGTGGTGAAGGAACCCACCTAAGGGCTTTCTGCCCTCAGGCTAAAAGGTTGAGGCCACCTCTCCTACCCACCCCAGTGACACAACCATCAACACCACCAGTAGCAGAGATGGCAGCAACAACTGTAGCAGCAACAACAGAAGCAACTATAACAGCAAACCCCAGCAACAGTAGCAAAACCAACACCACCACCACCACCAGCAAAACCAACACCACCACCACCCAACGCTTCAGAACTAGCACCAGCGCCTACACCATCCACCACGCCACAACCAAAACTAACGGCTGTGGAGGATTTTCCACTCCCCGGCCTATCACAACTGGAGACAGATTGTGACGACGAGGAGTGGGAAACGATATCCGGAAAAAAAAAAGAAACCAAAAAAGAAAAAAATTCTCTTCCTTCCCCCTCCAAAAACAAAATACAGAGGGAAACAAATAAATTAAGAAACAAAAAAGTTAGGACAGATATGCCACTATCCACACCAGCATCACCAACCCCATCAACCCAAACACCAACACCATCACCATCATTAACCCCAACACCACCATCACCTACACCACAAAAGTCACCAAAATGCGAAACAGAAACAAACCCACAACAAACGCAAACAAAACAAAACAACCAAAACGATACACACTACACAGCAATAAATTTGAACAACAAGCAATTATTACACTACATCCAACACAACACCAGCATCACAGAAAGAGACTACACAACAACCCCAAAATTCACACCACCTCCACACATACAAATCACTCGCATCACACAGAAAACGTACATGACACTAAAACAAAAATTCCCCAAAGACATCGGAGACTTCCGACAAGCACTCTCCAGGAGGATTTATAAGGACATCCTTCCTGAAGAGGCCACAAGCAGTGAAAAGGATGGAAAAACCGTCCTTCCCCTACGAGAAGTAAGGTAAGTGGTCTTTCCCATCTTTTCCACTCCTTTTCAACATGACCACACTCAGAATAGGCAGCATAAATGCGCGTGGCTTGGGGTCGTCATGGAAGCAGGGCCACCTGCTCAACGACCTCAGGTCACTAAACATAGATGTAGTGGCCATCAGCGAGACCAGAATCTCCGAAGCACAGGCTTTCGCACCGATCTTCGGCGGCTACGATGTGTACGCATCTCCCAGCCGTCTGGGATCGGGGGTGGGTGGGGGGGAGTTGCTGTGCTTTTCCGGAGAGGTTTGGATCTTGCCATACGGGCCATCTTCCTGGACCCAGAAGGTAAGTTGGTGGTGCTGGACGTGACCAGCGGAGACGGCCAAGCTTTCAGGTTAGTGGCCGTCTATGCCCCGACAGGAGCAGGGCGGCCTGATTTCTTCCGGCGTCTGGAGACCTTTCTTGGAACGTCCCGATCTTTAGTGTTAGTGGGCGACTGGAACGGGATCTTAGATGCACGCTGGGATTGTGTGGGATTAGTGGATAGGGAAGGAGGGTGCAAGAGTTTTGAACTGTCTGACAGGTACCGAATGGATTTCCCGAATGTACCGAGTGTACCAATGTGGACTTGAACAAATCGCATAGGGTCATCCAGATCATATCTAGATAGAGTCTTTTGTAGGGAAATAGATAGGTCTAGCATAGGCTGTCCACAATTCAAGATAGTCAGCTACACGGACCACAAATTCGTGATCTGTGTGCTTGACTTAGATAGGCGTCATAGACGAGGACCCGGCTACTGGAAGCTAAACGCGTCCTTACCAGTGCGCAAGGCCTACAGAGACCGGATTAGCGAACTAGTTAAGCGGGCGTTGACGGGGGCCATCGTCAACAACAAGTGGTGGTTTGCTCTGAAAAGAGCAATTAGAATAAAGTCCATTATGTTTAGTAAGACTTTAGCAATAGAGAAAAATAGAGCAGAGGGAGAATTAGTTAGAAAATTAGATGAGGCGCTTAGCAAAGGCATCGCGACCGACGCACTTGCGGCGAAATTGGCCCTTGACCAATTCTTCAATGCAAAGCACGAAGGCTGCGTTGTCAGAGCTAGGGTGCGTGCTCTCAGACACTAGAGGACGAAAGCCGTTCAATGGGCCCGAGTGGCGGAGGCGCGTCGTGGCAACAAAACCACGATCCGGTCTTTGGTGGACCACGACGGGCGCATGCTACTCGATCCCGGGTAAATGTGTGAAGCTTTTCAGCGACACTTCGCTCAACTGTTCGGAGGCAGTGGCGGGCCGGATCGAGGGATGGACTTTAGTGTCTACCTCGACGGACTGCCGCGGCTTTCGGCCACTGAGGCGGAGTGTTGCGAAAAGCCGATAACAACCGCTGAAGTACGGGATGCAATGACTAGTTGCACAAGGGGTAAATCGCCTGGTTTAGATGGTCTGCCATATGAACTTTACGTACAAATGCCAAATTTGTTCGGAGGCCTCTTGGCGGACGTCTACAGCAACTGGCAACAGAACGGGAGAATTCCCAGCTCTGTGAGCCGAGGAGCGGTGGCGCTGCTGAGAAAGGATCCGAACAAGGGGGATAACATAGATAATTTTAGGCCCATAACTCTGCTAAACACAGAGTTCAAAATTTTGGCCAAGGTGCTAGCAAAGAGGTTGGCGCTTGTCGTTGGTAGTCTAGTGGGAGAGGCACAGACATGCGCCATTCCCGACAGATCCATTCACGACAACCTCCACCTCATGCGATACATCGTAGAGAGGGTAGCTAGGGAACCTGGCACGGGTGGGTCTTTGATCAATTTAGATCAGTCGAAAGCCTTCGATAGGGTCGACCATCGTTACCTAGCGGCAGTCCTGAGGGCGGCTGGCTTTGGGCCCGTCTTCAGAGGCTGGATCGCTGCCATGCACAGCGACATCTGCTCTGTAGTGAGAGTGAACGGTCACCTTTCGGAACCGTTCAACATCATGCGCTCGCTCCGCCAAGGATGTCCCCTCTCGTCCCTATTGTACGTATTGACTCTCGAGCCATTACTGCACAAACTGGAGACGTTGAGGGGGGTCCCGCGCGACCCAGGATGCGGAAGATCCGTGTCAGCATATGACGACGTTGTCACCGTAGTGGTGTCGAACGCCAAGCACATCGAGGCGATCGGCACTACACTAAGAGAATACGAAGCGGTGACAGGAGCAATGATCAACCAGGAAAAGTCAGTGGGCCTGCAGCTCGGCACCTGGAGAGGCAGGTCCATGCCGTCCAACAGCGTCGTCGGGCGCTGGACGGACGGACCGGTTAAATTGCTAGGGGTCTGGTTCGGTCCAGACCTCCAGACGGACAAAAACTGGGACGAGGTGACGAGCAGGGTGGCTTCTCTCACCCAGAAATGGGCCGAGAGGAAGCTATCCCTGAAAGGTCGAGCGGAGGTGGCGAATGCGTACATCGCATCCGTCATCTACTACCGCCTGACCGTCGTACCTTGTCCTAAGCCCCGCCTGACTGAGCTGGAGCGTTTGCTCTTTCGCTTCTTGTGGAAGGGACGCGCTCCGATGGTCAGGCGGTCCATCTGCTGTCAACACCCGCTACGTGGAGGGCTGGGCATGCCGTGGCTGATGATGCGCAGACACGCGCTCAGGCTACGACATCTCCACCTCTTCCTCGACGGTGATCAGGTGTGGTCGCCGTTTGCAAGACGCGTTTTTCCCCAGCTCGTCTCCTTGACGGAGCTGCAGTCCTGGGTCAAGCGAAGACCGAGAGGGAGCGCTTGGAGACTGGAATGTCTTCAGGCGCTCACAGCCCTCGACCAATCGGGCAATGTGATCGGTGGAAACTCCACCTTGGCGTACTATAGGGGATTAGGGGAGGGGAAGAGCGACGACGTACTTGGAGAAACTCTAGGCGTCGACGAAAATCAACTAGCCAATCTCTTCGGAAGGACTTTCGGGCCGGGGCCTATGGACAACTTCCAGAAATCCCTGGCCTGGCAGTGCTACCGAGGAGCTTTGCCAGTTCGGGATAAACTCTACAGGCATGGAGGTGCCGTCAGCCGGGCATGTTCGAGATGCGCGCAGGGCGACGAAACCGTCCTGCACGCACTCGTCCAGTGTCCGAGCATTGCTGACTTGTGGGTTTATGTCGAACACCTGCTGTCACGTGTAGGACGGATCCAGCTATCAGCTGAGTCCATCGTGAGGATTGCCCCGCCCCCTTCCTTTAGCCTGGAAGGGCAGGCAGTTTTTATCTGTCTGGTGGCCATGGCGAAAGAGATAGTATGGTGGACACGTTTGAAAGGGCTGAAGACGAGCACTTACCTCTTCGGTGATGCCCTGATTAACTTTTTCAAATTTCATTTGAAAAGGAAAATCAGGGTAGAGAGGGAAGTGCTCTCTTCCCAGCATTTTGTTGAAAGATGGGTGAGAGAAGCAAGTATGGCCCGAATGAATGGGCCTTCTCTGAGTATGTGTCTGTAAATTAAAGGTGGAAAACTGGGAGAGGGCACTTGCCCTGGTGGTCAGGGCCACTGTGGTCTTTTAATGGGCTTTCTCCACAAATGTCGCTTGGAAGTCTCCCCCTATTGGGGAATTTTTCTTTGTTATTTTATTTCAACCTCTGTTTTTTTACACGCAGAAATGCTCATTTGTACCGTCCTGTATTGTCCTGTACTGTCCTTAATGTCTACTTTATGTGAACCCTTGTGGTTAATAAAGAAAACATTATTATTATTATTATTATTATTATTATTATTATTATTATATAGTTATATTGCATTTATGTTTGCGGAACATGTTGAAAGCATGTGGTATTTACTAAGTTATGGTTTACGGGCATACTCATGAAATCCGAAAATATTACATTTCCTTACTCAAGAAGCGAAACGCTCGACTCTGCTGAAATCACCATGGTATATGTTCTTAGTGATTGAAAACTAATGTTTTCTAACTTTAGTGCAACTCACGATTTCCAAAAATGTTAAAAGCCATCTAGACTATTCACCGAGCCGTTACATTATTGCTTATGTAGCGTGAAATCCAAGCACATTATGAAAAGCTTATATACCATAATAAGAAAACTAATCTGATCTGTAAAACGATTGCGACCTATTAGTGTAAGAAATAGGTATTCAAGGTTCACCGCAAAAACAATGTCAGTGCATTGTTTAAAAATAGCCTTTAGTTCATAGTGTATGCATAGATATCCATATATGTGTCTGTGTCTGTGAGTGGTGCGCGCGTTTCTTATATATATATATATATATATGTATGTGTGTGTGTGTGTATGTGTGTGTATATATATATATATATATATATATATATATATATATATATATACATACACACACATATATATATTCATGTATATATATATATATGTGTGTGTGTGCGTGTGTGTGTGTATATATATACATACACACACACTTATATATATGTATATATATATATATTATTGATAGATAGATAGATAGATAGATAGATAGATAGATATATATATATATATATATATATATATATATATATATATATTTATATATAGATAGATAGATAGATAGATAGATAGTAGATAGATATATAGATAGATTTCTTTATTAGCCACAAGGGCGCAACAAGAAAGGGGACAATACAAAGACATGCCGGGGATTTTACATACAGTCGTGTAAAAAATATAAAAACATAGAAAGATATATTTCTTTATTTACCATAAAGGCATAAAAAGAAGGGACAAATACAAAGGGGGAATTTACATACAATCGAGTAAAAAGGGTATAAAATGAAAATAATCGAAAATAACCTCAAAAGGGAGGGGACGTGATGGGGGTTGCACACACCCCCGAAAAAGTGTGCAATCCTTTGCCCGGGGAGCACATGGAGAAGGTGCTCCCCTCTCCTTTACTTCTTTACCTACAGGATGGTATACAGAGAAGGCCCATTTACACGAGCCATTCTCGCCACTATCAACCACCTTTCATAAAACTGCCTGTGGCCAAGCACCTCTCTCTCCATTCTTATCCTTCTTCCGAAGTGATATCGGAAGAAGTAGACCAGACTATGGCCAAAGAGGAAGTTGCCTGACCTCAGATCTTTCAATCGTGTCCACCAAACAACCTCTTTCAACATGGCTATTACGCACAGAAAAACCGCCTTTGCTTCCTTTGTGAAGAGGGGAGGGGGGTTTGATTGTCATCACGGACTCGGCGGTAAATTGAATCGGCGCCAGCCGCGACAGCAGTCGTTCGGCGTAGCCCCACAGATCAGTCACGCCCGGACATTGCACCAATGCGTGCGCAACGGTTTCTTCGTGACGCACGCATCTAGGGCAAATCTTTTTTGAGGGATCCCTGCCCGGGCGCCCGTGTCTGTAGAGCCTCTCTCGAACGGGTAGAGCCCCCCGGTAGCACTGCCAGGCCAGTGACTTCTGGAAGTTGTCCATTGGTCCTGGGCCGAAAGTCCTACCGAACAGGCTGGCCAGTTCGTCTTCTTCCATGTCCAGCGACTCTCCAAGGGTGTCATCGCCCCTGCTAGCCACCAGCCCTCTATAGAATGAGGAGGTGGATTCTCAACCGACGGCCTGGCCCGCTTGCCAGAGAGCCCTGAGCGCCTGAGCACATTCAGTGTGCCAGTCTCCCAGTTTTCCGGATCTTTGCTTGACCCAGGACTGCAGCTCGGTGAGCGAAACGAGTCTCGGAAAGGCTCGTTTCACGAACGGAGCCCACACCGGTTGACCAGTGAGGAATACCTGTAGGTGCCGTAGCCTTAATGCGTGCCTACGCATCATCAACCACGGCATCCCCAACCCTCCTTTCGAAGGTTGTTGGCAGCAGATGGATCTTCTCACCATAGGAGGGCGCTTCTTCCAAAGAAATTGGAAGAGCATGCGTTCCATGGTGGTGAGTGTTTCCTTAGGGCAAGGCACGACAGTCAGGCGGTAGTAAGTGACGGACGCTATGTAAATGTTCGCCACCTCCGCCCGCCCTTTTAGGGACAGCTTACACTTGGCCCATTTCTGGGTTAGTGCAAACACCTTGTTCGTAACCTCGTTCCAGTTCTTTTCCACCTGGAGGTCCGGTCCAAACCCCAAGCAACTTTACCGGGCCCTCCGTCCAGTGTCCGACGACACCGTCGGGAGGCATCGGTCTGCCTCTCCACGTTCTGAGTTGCAGCCCGATGGATTTTTCCCGGTTCAGTTTCGCTCCTGACAACCTTTCGTAATCCTCCAGTAAGGTACCGATCGCCTCGATCTCCGAGTCGGTCGATACCATTACTGTTACGTCATCGGCGTAGGCCGACACCGCTTTGCTCAATCCTGGTTCCAGGGGGATACCCTGCAACAACTCCAACTTCCTCAGTAAAGACTCGAGAGTCAATACGTACAGAAGGGAGGAGAGAGGGCACCCCTGTCGAATGGATCGTGTGATTTCGAACGGCTTCGAAAGGTAGCCGTTCACCTTGATCCTAGAACAGATGTGGTTGCTATGTAAGGCAGTGATCCAGCCTCTGAAAACAGGACCGAACCCAGCCGCCGCTAGCACCGCATCCAAGTAACCATGGTCGACCCTATCGAAGGCCTTCGACTGATCCAAGTTGATCAGGGCCCCACCGAAGCCGGGTTTGTTGCCAACCCTCTCTATGATGTATCGCATGAGGTGGAGGTTATCGTGAATGGACCTGGATGGGATAGCACATGTCTGCGCATCTCCCACCAGGCCACCCACGACAAGCGCCAACCTCTTTGCTAACACCTTGGCTAAAATCTTTAACTCTGTGTTTAGCAGGGTTATGGACCGAAAATTATTTATACTATCTCCCTTGTTCTCGTCCTTCCTGACCAGCGTAACCTCGCCCTTGGCTACAGAACAAGGAATTCTCCCGTTCTGCTGCCAATTGCAGTAGACCGCTTCGAGGAGTTCGGAGAAGAAGACCGGCATTGCTAAATAAAGTTCGTAAGGTATACCATCGAGACCTGGAGATTTGCGTCTGCTGCATTGGCTCAGCGCATCTCCGATCTCATCAGCCGAGATTGGTCCCTCGCAGGACACTGCCTCTTCGTTCGAGAGACGCGGCAGGCCGTCGAGGTATGGACCGAAATCCACGCCCCCGCCCGGGCTCTCGCCTCTCCCGAACAATCGGGCAAAGTGCCTTTGAAAGGCCTCGCACATCTGCTTAGGCTCCCGGATCACCCGTCCATCTTCGTCTTGCAACGACCGGATGGTGGATCGATTTCCACTCTTAGCTTCTGTCACGCGGGCCCAGCCAACGGCTTTGGTCCCCTCATTACCTAGAGCACGTATTTTACTTCGAATGACGCAGCCTTCGTGCTTTGCATCGAAAAACTGGTTCAAGGCCGTCCTCGATGCCAGCACTCTGGCCACATCTTCGCTCTTGATTGCCTCTTCTAATTTACCTGTTAATTCTTTCTCGTTTCTATTCCTATCGGCAGCTAACATCTTGCTATAACTTATTGATTCAGTTCTAATCTCTCTTTTGAGAGATGCCCACCATCGGTTGTTGACGATTGCACCCGTCAACCTCTCCTTAACTAATCTGCTAATCCGGTTTCTGTAAGTCTCTTTTGCCGGTAAAGACAAATTAAGTTTCCTAGTAACCGGGACCCTGTTTATGTGTTTTCTCGAGATTGACTACGCAGGTCACTAATTTGTGATCCGTGTAGCCAACCGTGCGCATTTCTGGACAGCTTAATATGTCCCTATCCTTACTTCTAACTAAGAATCTATCTAAGTACGATCTAGATTGACCACTGTGGTTTCTCCAAGTCCAGGTAGGCACAGTTGGAAAATCTAGTCGATATCTATCGACCAAGTTAAAACGGTCGAGTAACCCCTTGAGGCTGTTACACCCCCCTCTATTAGGACATGCTCCTGCATAATCCCAACGTGCATCTAGGATGTCATTCCAATCCCCCGCTAGAAGCAGGGAACGCGACGTTCCCAGAAAAGTCTCCAAACGCTGGAAGAAGTCGGGCCGTTCAGCTCTGAAAGGGGAGTAGACGGCGACCAGTCTCAAGGCCGCACCTTTACTACTGCCAACGTCTAGCACCAACAAACGACCCTCCGGG
>OZ024740.1:133357168-133359668 GCA_964016885.1 Eledone cirrhosa
GACGGCAGAGCTCATGCCGTTTCGACGGCTATTTCTGGACACACACATATATATATATATATATATACATATATATATACAATATATTAACAAATGGAAACAATATTTATAAAACCAAATTTATTTTATTATACATATTTCAAGGGCCACCAAGGCAGATTATGGTGCGCTTTCACCAGATAAAATATAATACAGATTAGTTTTATTAATAAATATTGACATACCCTGAAAAAATGCAACCTCCCCGGTTGGAGGTTCCTGGATATTGGAGATATTAGATATATTGTTGATTTAGTATGCAAATTGGTGTCGGAAAGGTTTAAATAACAGTATATTTAAATTAAACCGTTGGAAGAGAGAAAAAAGAAAGAAAAAGAGTAAAGGAATAGTTTATCTATATTTTTTGCCAGTGGGAGAGAGTAAACGTGACTATATTTAAGTGAGAGAGAATATTAGTTATGACGACAATAATAGCGTAATTTTGTTTACGTGAGAAGAGAGAAGAAGCGAAGAAACGAATATAGTGTGGATGAATAATAGCAGGATTCATTATAATGATAGGTTGAAAAACTTTATCTAAGGTTTAATTCATAAAATTGATTAATTTTTTAATTAATAATTTAATAGTTTAATCATTACTTTAAATGTGTATGTTAGATTATTAAAAAAATAAAAAAATTAAAAACTATTATATATTATTCAAAATATATTATTATTATAAAAACATATATATTATTATTATAATAAAATATATATTATCATTAATTATTAATTATTAATTATTAAAAAAATTGCAGGTTAAAAGTCTCCAAATAATTCTAAACCCATGGAAATTCCGAGAGTTTACAGAAGAATAACCCCTTATTTGGATTATAATAGCTGTACAGCGTAAAGGAAATTACTAGTGATTTATTAATAACTCAGATGACTCTAATGATTAAATGCTATAAGGTTAAGAAATTAAAAAGTTAAATTTCCTATCATAAGAATGTAATTAGAATATGAATCTTATGTTAATTTATACTGAGTCATAAATTTATAAATTCATAAATTTACCTGTTATAAAGTTATAACAGTTAAAACACAAATTTACTTGCCATAACGTCACAATATATAGAAATTACAACATTTAAAATTTTAATAGGAATATATTCAAAGCATAAAGCACAAAAAAACTCTTTCATAAGAATATATTTATAAAATATATTTAAAGTATAAATTTTAGGTTATACCACATATACATCAAAAATCACTATGTTTATCATATATATATATAGACATTTGGATATATATATATTAAGCATTTGAAAAATATAAGAATATAGAAATATAAAATACACAATATAAAATATGAATTATAATGTTAAAGAATATAAGAATATAGAAATATAAAATACACAATATAAAATATGAATTAAGGAATTTTCAAAAAATCCTTCAGTACGTTTATCAAGAAAAATTTTTCAAGAAAAGATGTTATTTTCTTTTAGAGAGTTACAAGCAGTCATATAAAAGGAATCTAATGATTTATCGATTGGTGTAATAATGTAATTATGTAAAACAGATGAATTACATTTTATATATATATTTGAACGTTAAATTCAACCGATGTTTACAAAAACTGAATAAATTATTCCTTAAATTAACAGAAATTTTACTTTTTAATATAAAGAATATTTCCTCTATACAAAGAGCACAATTTTCAGATGAAGCATTGAATGAAGGAGCTTTGGAGATGATATTCCAAAGTAAAGAGTAGTTAATGTTCTTTGATTTTAGGTCCCATAGTAAATTAGATAGAGAAGTTGAAGATTGTTTACCTATATACGTAAAAGAGCATTTATGGTTATTAAATCTGTTGAGGTAGAGCCTACATAATTAAATGAATTTATATTAGTATTTATATTACAATTGTATAATATATTTTTAACTAAACAATTATTATTTAGAGGACAGTTAGATTTATTTCTATAGTTACATTTATCTAAATTTAAGTTACTAGGAGCCGTACTATCATATTGGATATTGCTAGGGTTATTAATGGTATTCTGGTTAGGTTTTAAGTTTCTATTATTAATTATATTAATATTCTGCGCTAAATTACTAGTGGTGGAATACGATAATTTTATAGTATGTCTATTAAATATTGAGTAATATCTATGTGTTCTAGGAAAGCATTTATCTAGAGCTTTAAAGAATAATTTAGCAATAGGAGTGTTAATACTTAATGAGAAAGGGGGAGCGAATCATAATATATTCCTAGTTCTATTTATTTTTTTTGTTTTTCGATTTATTGTAAGGTCATTATAGTTTTTAAAGTTATGGTTAGTTGGCACATTATTATTATCAATGTATTTAATGTTATTACTATATCCAGCTCTACCTAACGCTTCGTTATAATAATGCGCTTTATCTTCAAAAATATTCCTATTAGCTGAAATACTAGAAATACGTTGCTGCACAGAAATTACTATAGTGTTTTTAACGGATCTGGGGTGAT
>OZ024740.1:133364668-133402168 GCA_964016885.1 Eledone cirrhosa
CTCTCCTGGCAATAATACAATTGGTAATAGCTAAGTATTGTAGTCTATTCCATGAATTATAACCATACCTTAAGATGTGTTTTGGAAAAAAAAGTATTATTATTATTGACAGCCGAAGGGAAAAGGATTGGCAGAATAGACCAGGAAAAATGAATAGGGGTAGGACCTCCGGTTTTTACAAGGTGAGCTCAAATAACAAAATTTAACTTTGCCCTTTATCCTTCCAGATTCGATAATATATGGCACCAGCCAACTATTGAGATCTATGTTATCGACTAACCGCCATGCAAGTGATTGTACTTGGGACTGTTTTATCATTTTCCTTGTATCTAAAACGATTAATTACAATAGTTAGGGCGGTGGATTGGCTTTATCGGTAGAGGGTCGGATACCATACATGGCAGCATATAGTTACGGGCTTTTATGGTCTGAGTTCAAATCACGCCGAGGTTAACTTTGCCTTTCATCCTTACAGGGTCGATAAAATAAAGTACCAATAATGTACTGCGTAATTGCTGGCCTTGTGCCAAAAGTAGAAATTATTATTAAGACATGGTGTTATTTAATACAATTATTTTATGGCATGAAGTTTTGTGTATAGGTATGTTGTTTAATTGCACGCTTATGATGGTGTCGCGAATATTTTCGTACGCCATATTTCACTTTATTACCATTATTTTTACGTCTATGTTAGATATGTTTTACTTCCTTCAGAGCGCAGATTCTTATAACATTTAGAGAAAAATTATCTCGGAGTTGTAGATGTTTGGCAAGTAAATGTATTCATTACCGCATGTTGGAACTATAGCAATTATATTGTGGAAGAGTCAATTTAACCATTCAAAATGCACATAGAATTTGTAAATTTCGTTTTAAATTTGTCGTTAATTTTCTGGTGTCAATACTTTTGTCCCAATGATCGGGTTCTGGTCACTAACACGGGTCTACTGTGCCTTACTTTCGAGGCCTTCTGTTAAGAAACAAACAAAATTATGTAATAAATGATGATACATTAAGTAATGCCGGAATATGGTGGGTCGGAAAAAACTATTAACATATTGTTTATGATTATCTAACCATAATCTTAAAAGTATACATATAGAATATGTAAGAGTTGGTGCTTTCATACGTTATAGTGTTTTGAAAGATCAGCTTTAAAGATTTAGTATGATAATAGAACAGCCTATCTCCCCGAGAATAACAAAGAATCAATACACAGTCCCGGATACGTCAAGTTAAACAAAGGATGAAATTAATGCTAAACGTCCAGACATCGTTGTCAAAGTATCATAGGAAAGAAGGTGTGTTCTAATCAATGTATGTGTCCCAGTTGACGATAATGTCTATAGTAATTATATTGTGGCAGACTCTTTTAAGCATTTAAATATACAGATACAATCTGTTTAATTTCTTTTTACAATTATCATTTATTTAATGATGTCACACTTATTGTCACACTGTTTGTGACCAGTTTCTATCACTTCGGATAATGTTCAAAATTTAAACTTTCTCATTCGTAAAGAATGTTTCATTGTGCCCCACCATTCGCTATTCATTGATTATTGAGATTTTTATATTATTTATCCAGAAATGAGTTCTAAAATATTATTTTAAAATAATATATTATAGATATCAACGTTATAAAAGTAAAATACAAGTTTCGATACTATGTTACATTTAGACTTTCACGTGCCGGTGTGACTATTAGCGGGGAAATCAAGTAAATCAGTACTAAAATAGATTTCACCCTGTCCCGAGACAGACAAAAATCGATAGATTTCGTTGAAATATCTTAACTTCAACACCAATAAATTGAAACAGCAACGATTTCCAGAGACTTTGACCTCAATAGCTTATGCACAACAATAAAAGATGTAGGATTAATTCATGCACTATATTATTTATCGTAAGAAGGAAAACAATATTATATACCTCGTTTTCATAATTAATTAGATTACCTACATGAACATTCAATTCATAAATTAGTCATACCCTTAGGGATTAAGAGTGCTTAAAATATCTAAATTCACACTTTTCGTTACGACCTAATAAAATAGATGTTTTATTTCAAAATAATATAATCTGTTCGTTATGCAGAGAAAGAAAGGTTAGAAAGTTTTCTGGAAATTTACTGTAAAAAACCTTTGATCCTTTCAATACCATTGTGTAAACATTACAAATCTTTAGATTCTAGGATATAGAAGAAATTATTTGACCCGTGAATGTTTCATTTTTTACTTCTGAGATACATCAATCTAATTTATATATTATTCAAATTATTTAGACAAAAGAACTATACATAAAAGTGAATAAATATATATTTTGATCGGTTTAAAAATATTTAGCGTAAATGCAACTGAATGATTATTGCGTTACGATGATAATGTAGTGGGATCGATAACTAGATAAGGTAATATTTTCTGTCTTTGAGCACAACACTATATTTCACGCTGTTCCAGTTAATTTCATCTAGTACTACATGCGATATGTGAATACGTGAGCAACGATGGATCGATTGGTGTCCCACCTAGGTGAAGGTAGTGGACTTTATCTTCTCAGTCGATTAGTACCTTGCTTAACCCCCGCAAACACGGAAGAAACGGACGTACACGATGAATCACGCAAAACCTTAGATATAGTTGTTTGTACTATTTCGTTACGGACGGAAAATCTCTGTGCTATGACATAAGATTTATTCCAGAAAGAGGTGAAATTATATCCCGGAAGTGAATCTTATAAAGTTTTTAAAAAGTACCTTGTAAAAATATTTTAAATCATCTTTTCAATATTTCTTCTTTTTTTTTAATTACTTCATTTGTTCAATATAAGCAATATTATATGTGTTATATATACACCTATGATTTTCTCAGAAATTCTCAATGCTATGCCTATTGTATTCCAGAAAACATTCCAACGCATTTGTCATTTATTTCGCTAGCTTTATACCACTATATATCATTTGAAAATTAAGTTTTCATCAATTCATGTTTATTTCTAACACAATGCATATTGTATTTCATTATTGATGACTACATTAGAAACTACAGCAATCATTGCAGATATTAAAGGAGCATTTTTCTTTTCTCTTTTTTTTTTTTGCCATACTCTTTATCAAAATATTCAGCAGATGAATAGAAAAAAAACATTTAGGTTTTGAATCCCAAATATGAGTCAGAATCCTATAACAGCAAATACAGTTCTAAGCACACATTAGAAATGTGATTTATATCGCTTTATGTCACTAGATATCCTTTTCATATGTTCGTATTAACTTTTCAGTTTTTATCTCTTGCATTCGTAAGAGGATAGAATGTTTACTACTTGAAATTCCGAAATTTAAATCCGACTACTACACGTTTCTTGATAACATATGCAGTGTCCATTTGTGTTATACACGCCAGTATTCAGTTTGGGTTTTTTTTCCTCAGACTCGCGAAGATTAGGCGTTTTTAGAGGCGGTCTTTATTCGCTTGGTCGTAGCCACATAATTTGGTTGTGAGAGAATTCTTTGGATCTACAGTGTTACCCAATATTCCATCTTTGATGTTAAGCTGGAATCCGAGTTCAGATCAGCAAAAAATGTTTTTGTTCAGACCATTCACCGACTTCGTAATAAGAATCCCGTCCTCACGCCTGCTAACACTAATCTCTCTGGAGTTCTCCTCCCTTCGGAGAGGTGCAGTCTCGCGAAGTGAATATAATATTTTACTGATGCCCTAAACACGTTCACAACAGCGCCGTCAGATTTAAATGAGATGCATCTGGAAGCGACGACGATCATTTCGGAAGCTGGGGTCACAAGGGCAATTAAAGATCTCATGTGCAGCAAGGACACTGCGGAGGGTGAAATTCAGCCCGAGATCATACAAGCCTTAAATAAAGAAAGTATACTTTGGCTGACACAAGTGTGTATCTTGTGAAAGGCACCTAAGAAATGCCAATCATGTATGTTAATCCCAATTTTCAAACAGGGAGACAACAGAGATTGCTCTAACGATAGAAGGATATCCTTGTTAAAGCTTTCAGGTAAAATGCGGGTCCGACTGATCAGTCACTGTATATTTAGAAAATATCATATATTTTCACTAGCTCTGACAGTTAGCAGGTGAACTCTGCAGTTCTGTTTACATGCCAACACAGGAGCAAGAATGAGGGGCTCATTCTACTCACATGGCTTAAAAAGAGGTTGTTTGCATATTTGCAGACAAATTGAATATTATTATTAAATTACATGTATATATTAATGAATGTTGTTCTATTTAACATTATTTAAGTTTTAACAATATATTTTACGAAATGTCTTAATTTTGTGTAAACAAGAATTAAAAATTTCAGAGTATGTATTAATAATTTTATATTTATTATTTATAACGTGAAGAGTCTCTGTAGTACAGAGGTCACAGCCCATAGATGTAGAACCATTTATACACTGAAATTATGTGAAGGTTTGGACCAAGAAAGGGAGTACTCCACCTGTTTATCTTTTAGCAACCAAATAAATTCCAACAGGTTAAAATCATACATGGTGTTAAATTCACGAAAGATCCATATACAGGTCAGTGGCACCTGAAAAACCTAAAGAATTTTAGAAAACCTAAAGAATTTAAGAAAACCAATACAATTCTGGTCCACTCTGAGAAAACCAGTAATCTCTATTGATTAGATAAGGAGTAATACAATAAAATAATAATCAGAAAAAGCTAAGAAAAATCTATCGTAAAACGACCTCTAAAAACCTTGTATCAATAAATGAGGAAGCTAAGGAGATAGTCTCTAAGCTAGGGATCGAAAACCACACGGAACCTTACATACTTAGAACACCGAGGATTAATATGAAAGACAACAAAAATTATTTTGAATCAGATCTACCGGTTAGACGTATAGCACCATCTAAATCCGACTAAGGAATCATAAATAAGAGCATACTAGACAGGATCATACCACCATTAAAGCTGAGGACCCAACTAAAACTATGGAATGGAACCAATGAGGTTACTGATTGGTTGACCGAACTAGAAAACAACAATAGGTCTAAATTCATACAAATGGGCATAACTAGCTACTACTCATCAATTTCACCAACACTACTCAATAAGGCCCTGATAGATTCAATGAAGTATACGTATCTTACTAGTGAGGAAGTTAATATTATTCTAACGGCCATACAAACGGTAATACATTTCAAAGGAAAATTATGGACTAGATTGGACAGACCTGAAAACTCTGACATCCTCATTGGATCTACAGACTCAGCTCAGATTACGGACCTTGTGGGAGTTTACATCGTACACATAATTTTTAACAGTGACGGTCTTAAGCTAGAAATAGGAAATAACAATAGAATAACAAATTTACTCGATATATCGCTAGATCTTAAATCTGGTCTATATTACCCATACCCTAAATCGTAATATTTGCCCAATGAAAAATAACTGTTTAGTGAAGAGTATTGTTTATGAATCTGAAGTAAAAACAAATAGTAAGACTTATCGATATATTGGATGCAACTTCTACAAAATTTAAGGAAAGGTGGTACAACCATCGCCACTCATTTAAAAGAGCTGATAAAAGATCTAGCACTGCCCTGCCTGAACTAATTTGGTCGCTAAAAAATAAACAGGTGGAATACTCCTTTTCTGGTCAAACATCTCACATGCTTTTCCATATATAAATGGATCTATATCTATGGGTTGGGACTTCTGTACTACAGAGACTCTTCACGTTATAAATAATAAACATAAAATTATTAGTAAACGCTCTGAAATTTTTCATTCTTGGTTACACAAAATTAATAAAACATTGCATAAAATATATTGTTAAAACTTAAATAATATTATATAGACCACCAAATAATCAATCCAACATTGATTACTATATAGATACCTTATAACAACAGCATCAAAGAATAAATATCTATAATTAGAATTAGTATCTAAGTGAATAGAATCTAATATAAAAAATAAATAAAAACTGGACTAACAGTTCATATATGCCTCACTAGGAATCATGCAACCAATCTGGTAACATAATACCCTAGCCAGTTCACAAACAGCAAAGCCAATTAGAATATCTATCTCCTACACATAAAAGAGCTACTACTTGAACATTTTCGGACATATGCTTACTGGTCGGCGAAAGGAATAACTCGTATGACCGGTAACATATGAATGGATATTTACATCTCGTGTGAATTATGTCTGAAGAGAACACGTAAGGAAGCTGTTAAACTATTGCCATAAGTCTTTGAAATACGTATAACAAAAGAAATAGGGATGGACAAATGAAACCGTTCATATTTTTACATTCTGTGTTCAAATCCCGCCGAGGTTAACTTTGCCTTTCATCCTTACGGGATCAATACAATAAAGTACCAGTAATGCACTGGGTAATTGCTGGCCTTGTGCCAAAAGTAGAATCAATTATTATAACAAAACTCTGGATGAACAAAGGGCGCTGAAAGCTTTACATCTGTTCGTAAAATCTTGGCAGATTTTCAATCAACCAACTTTCTTCAATTGAACAAATATGTATACGTATATGCGTATATATATATATCGATGAGTGTGTGTGTGTGTGTGTGTGTGTGTGTGTGTGTGTGTGTGTGTGTGTGTGTGTGTGTGTGTGTGTGTGTGTGTGTCTGTGTGTGCGCGCGCGTGTGTGTGTGTGTGTGTGTGTGTATGTGTGTGTCATTATATATGTATATATATGTATATGAGTGTGTGTGTGTGTGCGTGTGCTTCGGTGTCAGGGTATGTGTGATTGTAGACACCTGACCATTTCGGCAGAGCTAATAATGAGTAGCCATTGTTAGCTTAAAGGAACCTTAATAATCAGGAGTGGCCTCCCACCAGTGTGAACCTGTCTACAGCCACTTAGCATGATTTTTTTCTGCATTTGTTACTCTAAATATAGTTTTTTAAAGAATTCCCCTTTTTTTAAATCCATCAACCAATGACCTCCAACCATCCCAATCACGACCCTCTCATACTACTAGAAAAGGTATAAATACCACCACATTACTTAGACAGTCGGCTTCCCGATGATTTATCCCGAATGAAACAGTTCTAGTCCTGTAGAAGCCATTTCTATATTATATATATATATATGTGTGTGTGTGTGTGTGTGTGTGTGTGTGTGTGTGTGTGTGTGTGTGTGTGTGTGTGTGTGTGTGTGTGTGTGTGTGTGTGTGTGTGTGTGTGTGCGTGCGTGTGTGTGCGTGTAAGAGGTAAACAGAAATAACAACCCAATCGGCACAGTATATGGAAAGGATATATTAGGTTAACGCTTGATATTGCAGTAAGAGAGTCTTAACGTTTCGGACGCTAGTCCTTCATCAGAAGAAAGAATGAAAAATAAGATAGATTGAGGAGACGGGTTGTTGGAATTGGAGAAAATGTTTTTAGATGAAAATATCCTGTCTTTTACTCCGTATATATGAATTAAAAAAATATTTTGTTCACAAATGGAGAAGGATGAACAGTTTTTAATATCCGAAATGACATCAGGAGTTGCAGGCTCATTATATGTGTATTTGTGTGGGTTTATATGTGTTTTTGTCTGAGAGAATGAAACTTATTCTCTCAGACAAATAAGAGAAGCCTGAAATAAAGTGTCTTGCTCAGGAACAAAACGAATCACCCGGTCTGGGAAGTGAACTCACAACTTTGCAAATCCAATTCTGTAACAACTAAACCACGCGCCTGTACACACACACACGCGCGCACACACACACACACACACACACACACACATATATATATAGCTCTTGATTCGTGTGTCGGGTCCGATCGATACAGACCCAACTTTGACCGGATCATCGCGAAGCGAGCGTGACACCTCAATAAATGTAAATGTAATGAAAATTTAATACCTCGTCTATTTTATTATTATTATACATACATTTATTATATATACATATAATAAGCCTGAAATAAAGTGTTTTGCTCAGGAACAAAACGAATCACCCGGTCTGGGAATTGAACTCACAACAGGACGGTGAATTGGCAGTATCGGCAGAGGGTCGTAGGCCATGCTTTCCAGCATAGTTACGTCCCTTTACGGTCTGAGTTCAAATCCCGTCGAGGTTAACTTTGTCTTTAATCCTTACGGGGTCGATAAAATAAAGTAACAGTAATGTACTGGGTAATTGCTGGCATTGTGCCAAAAGTAGAAACAATTATATATACATATATACATATATATATATATATCAAGATAAGCAGAACAAGTAAAATTCAACCAATTTTTCAAAATAAATCAAAATAAAATATACAATTAAAATTAATCAAGATTAAAAAATATAATATAAATATTTACCTATTCAAATGGCCCTAACTGTACAGTTTCACGGTGCAAAACATTAAATATCACGAGGATATTAATGGAAAAGCAACGATCATCAGAGAAGCATTTTCCTGTCCTAGGGTTAAAAACCCCAGGAACGACAAAATATATGACCTCACTCCAACTAATACAGGTCTAAAAGGTCGTGAAAGTGACCCGTAAATACATTGGTGTATAGTGAAGGCGGGAAATCGTAGACTCGCCGTCTATAATCGCCACTAAAAAAAGATTTTTAGTAACTAAATAGAACGACAAATTTTTATCTCTATATACTGGAGATTATTGAATAAGGTTAATATATATCTGAGGGTACAATGTACCCCCGGAAATATATAGTGTGTCTATGATTTAAGGTAGTTCTATGGTAATAAATTGATATACCAGAACTTAATATCAAGATAAGCAGAACAAGTAAAATTCAACCAATTTTTCAAAATAAATCAAAATTAATATACAATTAAAATTAATCAAAATTAAGAAATATAATATAAATATTTACCTATTCAAATGGCCCTAACTGTACAGTTTCACGGTGCAAAACATTAAATATCACGAGGATATTAATGGAAAAGCAACGATCATCAGAGAAGCATTTTCCTGTCCTAGGGTTAAAAACCTCAGGAACGACAAAATATATGACCTCACTCCAACTAATACAGGTCTAAAAGGTCGTGAAAGTGACCCGTAAATACATTGGTGTATAGTGAAGGCGGGAAATCGTAGACTCGCCGTCTATAATCGCCACTAAAAAAAGATTTTTAGTAACTAAATAGAACGACAAATTTTTATCTCTACATACTGGAGATTATTGAATAAGGTTAATATATATCTGAGGGTACAATGTACCCCGGGAAATATATAGTGTGTCTATGATTTAAGGTGGTTCTATGGTAATAATTTGATATACCAGAACTTAATATCAAGATAAGCAGAACAAGTAAAATTCAATATATATATATATATATATAAATATGTGTGTGTGTGTGTGTGTGTGTGTGTGTGTGTGTGTGTGTGTGTGTGTGTGTGTGTGTGTGTGTGTGTGTGTGTGTGTGTGTGTGTGTGTGTGGCTATGTGCGGGCGCGTATCATGTCTGTGTATCTATAGAGTCGTTACCACAATTTTATGTCCACAAGCATTCGGCATTTAGGTGCAAATATGTTTTGTCTTTTTTTTTCTAACAGATGGTGTTTCTAGATTTATACTTACACACATTCGCAGTCAAGTGTACTTACCTTACCATATTTGATTAATTTCATATAGTGGATGGAGAAATGAAAATAAATTAGTTACCGAAAGAAATGAACTCAGTGCAAGCTTTGAAAAGTAGACGAAAAAGCGATTTTGAGAGCATATTATACGCCATATTGCCAATAACAAAGAAATTACCTTGATCAGAAAGTGACTTTCATATTTTTAAGCATTCTCGATGTTATCTTTTCACCAAGTGAGGAGTATGAACATTCGCTTCATCCATAGTGCTCAAGCGGAATCTGGAAGCTGATAGTAATCAGACTGGCAATCTATACACACAAATCCACGCACTTTCATGTAAACGCACACACCATACATACACACGTGTACACAAACAGGCACAGAAATATAGTGTGCCAGTACATATATTTATATGTGTTTATACATCCATATATATGTGAGTGTATATATATATATATATATATACATATACACACACACACATATATATATATATATATATATACACATATAACCATCTCTCTAACTATGTTCTGCACTATCTCTCCATATATAAGTATATGTTTGATATATATGCATATATATATATATATATATATATATATATATATATATATATATATATATATATATATATATATATATATATATATATATATAAATATAAATATATATATATGCGCACACGCACACACAGATACGTGAACACATGCATATGTATAGAAATACATACATTCATACATACAAATGTGTGTGTAGTTTTGTTCCTGCTGTGTAATTTTGATATTTGATAGATAAAGATTTGTAAATAAATTAATAATTTTAAAAAGTACTCTGAGATCTTTTATCGTTTAAAACATTGATAGGGGTTGCCAAAGTATAGCTACAGCCCACTGAGTGAAACCAATGAAACAAACTTAGCGGCATTTTGAATGACTATAACTAACTGATTTTCTTCTTTTGTGTAAATATATATTTCATCTAAGCGTATCATAATACAGTAGAATGAATTATATAAAATATATCTCTTAACAAATGAGTGGTAATATACGTGGACAGTAATTTTATCCAGCCCCTTGCAATATTATTAGTTGCTCTCGCCTTTCCCTACTATGTTTCACATCAATAATTTCTTTATCCTAGGTTTACTCTACCGAGGATGATATGTATTCAAGCACGTGGACATCGTTAGTTTTGAAAGCCTAAAAAAATAATAAAACAAATATATAGCCACTATCATTTTATGGTACAGTAATGTCTACCCAAAAGTCTTCTTCCATTAATATTCTCAACGTTTGTGAATCCCTTTTCAATCCAAGCATATTTTTGCGCGCATTAGGTTATGGAATTTTAATCCTATCTCTATCCAGATATCACCATCTGTTTTCAATAATTCAACACTATGTATAATTCACGCACGTGAGATTAATAGATTGGAATACATATCATTTCGTTATCATGGACATTCATCAATGGATGGTTGAGCATGCTAATTTCAAATAATTAGCAATTGTGAATAATAACGTCGATCATGCTTCTAGTAATTCTATTAGCTACTTAAGGTAAGAGAATAGCTAACTTTGGACATGGGATGTGTTTATATAGGAGTTACATTTGCGCTAGGGGCGAAAACCTAGCATCTCGTCGATGGCTGTGGAAGGGCAAATCACTCTCAGTCGAAGTGTAAGTGCTTAGATAACTATTGACTACTTAAGCCACACGACAATTGAAATTATCGATTTGTTTTAGGAACACTCATATGGTTGTTTCTACTTTGTATTAATTCTATGTCTAGTAGAAAGACGTTTATTCCCCAAATCGTGCCTATATAATGTTCTGCATACTTGAAATTAAAACGTTTAGATAGGGGTAATAATTTGATTCTCGAAGCTAAATGATAGGGTTGAAACTAGTAGCTATCTTCTCAACAATGTTCCGTCCCGGTGTAATATAGTACAATATCGTTTGCTGTTCCTCGGTAGTTGAAAACAATACATAACCACTGAAACAATTAGGTAAACGATTTCTTCATAAATACATTAAATAAATACATTCTTCATAAATACATTAAGGATTTAGATTCTGTTCTAAGCACAGGTACTCATTTGACCAGAGCTTATCAGTGTTTTGTTTTAGTAAAGCAACTGAAAGCACGAGGCTTCCTCTCCTATCCTATACGGAACGCCAGTTCGCCGGTAGATTAAAATTCAGCTGAAGAGGTAGACAGACCATATTATTTCAGTGTGTTACACAGTAGGAACGAACTCGATATTATACGATAAAAACATTCTAATAAAAAACAATACATATATTCATATTTTTCAGCTGACTGAATTGAAGCTTCACAAATTAAACTATGTTGTACAAAGACACAACGTGCTATCTAAGGGAATCGAACACATGATATAACTCTTCGCGTGTCACACGTTTTCACATAAAGCCCAAAATATGAAATGACATGATAAACGAAATTAAGACAACGCAAACAAAGTCACCTTAAAATTCTGTTGTCATAGGGCAGTGACACCCCATGTACGTCTATTACTTAAACTGCATTTACTACTATCTCTGCTCCTCTTCACTCGTAAAGTATTTACTAGCTTTTGCAACAGAATTTAATACTTCTGTCATTCCTATGTTTCATTTAGGTAACATTTTTAATCCTCCGTCTACTCGATCAGGTCTGATAATATCCAATCAACAGGGGTTAAATGAACTTCTCTTCAAACTCCAAGATTTCTGCTTGACCAAATAATTATATAATCATTACTGTTTTATGATATATTAAAGTATACCAAAATCTTCTTCCATGATTCTTCACATCTGTGTAATATAGCCTTTATCCAGATAACTGCATCTGTTTTCAGTAATTCAACACTATGATATTAATATGTATATATATATATATATATGTGGGTGTGTATGTGTGTGTTTATTCATATATTACATAATAGCCGTTTGATGAGGTCGTTTCTATTACATAATAGTTACCATTGGAATATGTATAGCAAAAACATGTACTCAGTAAAATTATGTAAGATTCAAGCATATTGATTTCATCATTATATGTATATATATATACATGCATACGTATATACGCACGTACATACGTGCCTATATACGTACATACGTACATAAATACATACACACATACATGCATACATACATACATATATACATGCATACATATATACATACATGTATGCATAAATCCATACATACATATATCCATATATTCATATATAGATGGTGGTCTCTTCATCATTGCAGAATGGTTGTCATCTCTGTGTATACCACAACATCGTCACCACACCCAAACGTCCGTTCACGACCTCTTAGTTAGCAATTCCACCACATTATAATAACTTCAGTTACCATCATCATAGTTGTAATATATAATTCTAATTTTACTGGTACAATAGAAAGAAGGACTACATAGAAATACAAAACACCATATATATATAGTCAAAATACGATTATCATCTAAATATCTTTATGGTATAATACAATATATATATATGCATACACACACACAAACACACACACACATATACACATATATATATATATATATATATATATATTCATACGTGTGTGTGTGTGTGTGTGTGTGTGTGTGTGTGTGTGTGTGTGTGTGTGTGTGTGTGTGTGTGTAGTATTAATATATAAGGGAACAAAGAATCAGTGTTGCATGATATACATATTCGGTTACATATTACATATGTTTCACTGTCGATCAGCTCGAGGAACGATCTATTAATGATCGAACCTGACACTGGAATCGGAGGCTCCTCAGATATGTTTCAATATATAGACACGACCCGGAGAGTGGTTGAATCTTATCCCCATTCCTTCTAATATGGTTACCACCAATTCTGTCATAGTGGTATTTCACAGTATTTACTTGTTGGTTTGTTTTCGGTCAGATAACAGTGGGTGCTTCTTATAATTTAGCGGCTATTAACGCCATCTCGGTCAAATTGCCGCACGCACACACACACACACACACACACACACACACACACACACACACACACACACACATACAGACACACACACACACACATACACCCACACCCACACACACATATATATATATATGTTTGTATATATATACATACACACACATACATATACATACATATACATACACACACACACATATACACATATACACATGCATACACACACATACACACACACACATATATATATATATATGATGGCTACCCCTTCGTTATCAAGTATGACCATTGCACGAAAAAAAATAATAATAACAATAAAAACAATAATATTAATAATAATATTAAAACAAAAAAAGCACCCATATATACACTCATACACTCATATACACACACTTAACGTCACACACATACATACATACTCACATATATATATGTATAGCTGCTAAATTACAAGAAACCCCGCTGTTATCTGACCGAAAACAAACCAACAAGTAAATACGGTGAAATACCACTATGACAGAATTTGAGGTACCATATTAGAAGGAATGGGATAATATTCAAACACCCTCAGGCTCGAGTCTACATGTTAAAACATATCTGAGGAGTTTCCGATTCCAGAGTCAAGTTCGATCATTAATAGATCATTCCTCGAGCTGATCAACAGTGAAACATATGTAATATGTAATCAAATATATATATGATGCAACACTGATTCTTTGTACCCTTATATATTATTACTAATTGATACTATGCTCCCCAAGAGCATCGAGTGTTAATCCGGCATACCGCCTACAGACGCAATTAATTTGCATCTTAACACCTGTGTATATATATATATATATATATATAGGCGGTATGTATATATGTGTGTATGCATGTATATATATATATATATATATATATATACATATACATGCATACACACACACATACACACACGTACCCCCCTTCCCCACCCCCATATATATATATATATATACATACATAGATATAAAGAGTGAAACGGTGAGATTGGAAATAGCACGGAAAATATATTTAAGGGTCTGCTTTTCTTTTTTTCCGTTCTTTGATTCGTCAAAGTGACATTATTGAAAACATGAGAGGGACAATTCTTTTAAAAGCGAGTTTTATTACATAAAGTATATAAAGTATAACGGGTTTCGATGTATTAATAAAATTCATCTTATCAACTGTTGAGCATTACAATTAAAGAGAATTAATAATAATTGAAAACTAAAAATGAAAGATTTAAAATTAAGTGATGAGGTGAGTTTTTTCTTCTTCCTTGTTGAGAAGGAGACTATATATATATATATATATATATATATATATATATATATATATATATATATATATATATATATATATATATACATATATATATATATATATATATATATATATATATATATATATGTATATATATATATATTTCGTATGTGAATTTGTTATCTGAAAATGTGTGTTGAAACCGATATTGTTATACTTTAGGAGGGTCATGTTTCCAATAAGAAACATACGCACCAGTTACTTTCACTTTAATTTATTATACTAAATTTATAAATTTAGGAATTTATAAATTTCCCGTTGGTTGGTTGGTTGGTTCCACAACCAGATGGTTGTTTATATATTGTCAAAAAACAAAGAAAAGAATCCCCAATCATTGAAGAGGTCACAGAATGTGTGACGAAAGAACTTTGACAATATATAAACAACCATCTGGTTGTGGAACCAACCAACCAACCGGAAATTTATAAATTCCTAAATTTATAAATTTATTATAATAAATTGAAGTGAAAGCAACTGGTGCGTGTGTTTCTTATTGGCAGCATGTCCCTCCCAAAGTATAACAATATATATATATATATATATATATATATATATATATATATATAAACGGAAAAAATGAAACGAAATTTCTCACTCTTAGTACGGCTGTTACTTAAATATTTCATTTTTTCCGTTTATCGTTTTCGGTGCGCCCGGCCGATTAACTCACTCGATATACAAATTAGGCTGCTCAGCCGTTAATATGCATAAGGAAAGTATATATTTTCAGACATTCAATCATCTGGCAGGAAGGTATATGGTGTTGACGATTGCTAATAAGCTTGAAACTAGTACATCGTTCCTTTGTCAGTGTTGAACAAAAGGGCAACGATGGTTGCTAAACACTGTACGGCTTAATTCGGGATGTTTGTTTGTTTACAAATAAACCGAGCATTATAATAAATGTTCGGTAAATCCATACGTAAATATATATATGTATGTGTGCAAATATGTATATATATACATACTACTGTACGTCTGTATACATATATATATGTACGTATACATACTTAAATATATATATATATATATATACATATATATATATATATATATATATATTTATATATATATATATATATATATATATATATTTATATATATATATTTATATATATATATTTATATATATATACATATATATATATATATGTATATATATATATATATATATATATATATATATATATATATATATATATATATATATATATATATATATATATATATATATATATAAATATATATATATATATATATATAAATATATATATATATATATATATATATATATATATATATATATATATATATATATATATATATATATATATACATACATATATGATAATAAGGTATTGGTGGTTATAGCAAATCAAGAAACAGGACATTTTTCATATGGTCTGTTTCGTTCTCATATGAACTGTCCTATTCTTACTATCAACTGAATAGATACTTGATTACTACTATACTACGGCATAAGAATATAAACTTGATGTTTTTGGCATAGAGCTATAATAATCAACGCTCTATATTGTTGATAAACCACGTGATAATTCTTTCTCTCAGATTGAAATATGTGGTGAAAAGGAAGAATATATTTACAACAAATATATTTCGGAATAGCTATTTAGAAAATTCAAAGCTCCTTAGCTGAGACAAATAATGATGAGATGTAAACGGTAAGCACTAGAATTTCTAATGTATATCTCCAAACTTTTAAGCATTAAAAGATTCTCTTTTCTCTATTTTATGGCCATTGCTAAGACGTTGATAATACAAACTTAAATTTAGAATTCTAAATTTTGATTGGTAATCTCAAATTCTTCTTATTCCTCTGTGTTATTCATAGATAGTTCGATTGTGGTGAAAGATTTATCTTTGGAACCGAAATATCTACGAAATTAATCATACGGTTGAATTAATGGTAACTAGAAGGGAAGAAAAATACAGACGGTTGTTGATTACAATCTTAACGGCAAATAGCACCGTCATCGACTGGCAATATAAGAGATATATTAACGGTATTCTAAATCGAAAAGGCGTTTCTTGCTTGCATAAATGCCATAATGAAGTGGTCTCCTTCGTGGTCTTTCATCTGAAGAGCAATATTTAGCAGAGATGAGTTGCCAGGCAACCAAATCGTGTAAAGCAATTTCTATAAACACTTAAAGCATTCTGCTGACACATACTGGTGAGCAAGATTCTCCACTTACAGTTAAATCAAATAATGCTCGTCGTCAAGTCCTTATGTCAACGTCTGGTCCATTAACTCGACCCCGGGAGATAGGTCTCTAATTGAGAGAGATGCGGCGCGAAATCTACAAACTTTCGATAGTATCAATGAAAATGAAAAACTTCTCGTGATTATATTTGACAAGCGAAGTACGATAAACATAAAAGGTAAAACGTTTCATATGAATTCAGTTGAAGTTTAGCAAACAATATCAACGGAATAAACTCATAATAGTTACATACAAACATACGCACACAGACAGCGAGGCTCAGCACAATTTATAGATAACATATCAGTAGCATTATGCATCTTCATTTCATGAAGATAAACGAAATCTTTTCTGTCAAATTTAGAATATCAATTCACATTTATCAGCAAATTGTTTTTATTCCACCTCTTGTGTGACGAGATAAATTTTAAATTATTCATTCCATTTTCGCTATGATCCCTTAATCCCAGTAAGTTTCAAAGTTACTGAATGATTAAATTGATTGTATTAAAAGTGATTTCCTCTTTCACCAATATGTGCGCAGGGAATTTGATATTTTCAACTAATATTCCTATTATTTGAATTCAAATATGTCATTGAACGGTCGTAAAGTAGGTATCATATATCACATTTCAGATAACAAAAGATCTTAACATATGGACGATAACACTTTCATCCCATCCTCTTATAATTTCAGTATTAAGTGAATGATTGTTTTACTAGGAACAAAACGAAAGATTCTAAAAACTAAACCTTTTTCTTGAAATATATAGCTGTATAACCTTCCCCGCACACTGGAAACTTTTTGGACAGTTGACACTTCTGTTCCTCAATCTGATTTATCATGATGTAGAAAATAGTCTTATCTTTCCAACGTCATCTGTTATGAAGCAAAAATCAGCATTTATTTATGTGCTTTATTTGAAGATAAATTTCTTCTTGTTTGCTTGTTTTCAATGCGTTCTTTTTTCTTTACTGTAGAATCTATTCCTGTTATAAATATTTAATTCTGTCACCCAATGCTACAAGAAGTGACGATGGCTTAACGGCCTCCCTGAGCGGGATGAAGTGGAAGCACAGAAGTAACCTATCACGAGACCCCAGGGACGGCCCGGAAGAGAGAATATATTTGCATGCAATTGGTAACTGGAATTTTGCAACCCTTACAGGCAATTAACAGGAATTTGTGGAAGATGCTAGATACTACCGGATAGGTAGTCGAGGTTTCCTAACGAAAGCTCCGTGGCTCTGTCTCTGTATATTTGGATAGAAGTTGAAAACCTCACGACTCATGCGTGACATCAAAATACATGCACAGGGTGGAGTGGGAACACTCACAAGTTCCCTGGTCATATGAACTGCATCCGATTGTGAGTGAATATTTGAGTCTTGAATCTTAGGCTGAACGAAAGGTCTCTCTGGGTGGTGCAAACCTATGTGCCAAACTGAGATATCGAATACAGATCCATTCTTGAGGATGTACCTGTATCGTTAGATGTAGTTATGAGTGAGTCTCATATCCTACTGGGAGATTTAATTCACACGTTCCTTCCCAAAGAAATTCATAATCACACATGATATAAGGGGAACGGTGACAAAGATCATTAATTGATCTCGTTAATCTTTCTGATCTCCTTGATTCTGTGTCTAAAGTTCGTGTTATGGGGAATGACTGAGCTATCCACTTATCACCATTTAGTTATCAGCAACCTGAGATTACCTAAAGCCAAGAGAGCCCTCAAAACGATCAGGTCCAGGATAAAGTGAGAAGCACTAAGAGATAAGGATATTAGGACTAGATATGAGGATAAAATTGCATGCAAATTCAGAGAACGCCCTGAGCAAAATGTGGATGTCGAAACGGAGTGGCGACTATTTAGCTCAGCAATTTCTGCTTCAGCTATTAAATGCTCATTAGGGAGGTTCCGGGTGGCAACGGGACCCCCGAGTTCAATCAAGTAGTCAAACATACCACCAGAGCAAAGAAGAAGACTTACAAAACTTGGCTTCTAAATGTGTCCTCCTTCTATACTTGCCGTAGAATCAGAAAAACGACACATCAGAAACAGTAAAGGCGTCTAAATTTAAGGCACGCGTGAACTTTAGGCTTAAGCTGGAATCCAATTTCAGATCAACAAATAAAGTGTTTAGCCAAAACCTCCACCGACTTCTTAATTAGAATTCCTCCTCCATACTTGATATTAGATACGTGCCTGGGTTTCCTCTCTTCAGAGTGGTGCATTTTCGCAAAATGAAGAGAATAATTTATTGGTCACCTAAACTAGGTCACAAAATATCTTCTGATGTAAACGAGGAGCATCGGGGACTGATAACTAACCTCTCAAAGGCTGAAGTCACAACAGCAGTTAAAGACCTTATATGTCGCAGGGCCACTGGGCAAAATTGAATTTACCCGAATAAAACACAGTCGACCAAATATTTACACTACGACAGGTCTTTGAGAAATCGTGTATAATGGCAAGAGGTGTATGCATGTTTCGTTGAGCTTGCGAAGACATATGACGACGTTCTACTGTTGTGGAAGGTTCTACAGGAGTATAGGATCGATGGACTGTTTGTTGCCCTAATCTATACGTACGCCCTAGTATCTGTGTTCTGATAAATGGCGCTACGTTGAATCCATACAATGTGGCTGTTGGACTCCAACGGGGGTGCGTACTATCACCTGTCATGATCATAATCTTTATAGGCAGACCGACATACGCAGCCATTCGGAAATGGTATAGAGATTGGCTGGTGTAGGATCAGTCAACTGCAATTTGTCAGTGCATTCTACATGCTATTGGAGTTCCAGTGAATCATGTGGAGAAATTCAAGTATCTTGGGCCGTGTTCAGGATTTTCTTGAAACATGTCCCTCACAAATTATAATCATATTTGTCTTTATTTATTTATATCATATATAAATTATTTTTACAAGTCTAAAATCGATTCCATACGAATAAATGAGTTCTTGTCTAGTAGACGTCACTTCTATATATGATAAAAATATCTATTCTCTACTACTTGAGGCTATTTCTCTCTATATATATATTTATATATATACATATATAAACATTGAGGACCGAATGAATTAACTGTGGAGATATAAAAGATACAGAAGGGAAAACCAACCAAACAGTGAGTGTGTTCTGTTATCATTTCCGGCAATATTATTACAACAATATGACCCTCCCCAAGTATAACAATATATATATATATATATATATATATATATATATATATATATATATATATATACACACCTGGGGAGCGTTGTTTGTGTGCGCGTCAGTGTGTGTACATGTGTTGGTGTGTGTATGTACGTACGTATCTATGCATAGATAAATACAATCACCTGCACATTATGTGTCAACGGAAGATATTGTTATTCTATTTGATATAGAGTCAGTTTAGGACATCTTTGTCATTGTATCTTTGAATCCCGCCGAGATAAAGTTTGGCTTTGATTGTAGCCATGTATTAACACTGCCATGTTAATCGTTCCCTTCAACAAAATATTTGGTCTAAATTTGAACCCCATATCAAATTGTATTTCGGAACAAATACGAAAACTATTTTCCTGTCATTTATAAATCCATTTAATGTTATTTTATCATCTTCTTTGGATTGAGGATATAAAGCAATAGGATATACTAAGATAAGGATAATTTCATTCACCATGATCAGCTGGCCTTAGTAGAATATAATGACAATCAGAGAAATATAGAATCGATTATACATCCACATGATGTACGATAATTCAATGAATAAGGTTGTATATACTAAAATAACATGGATGTGGTATATGTTGAAACCACATACAAATAATTGTTTCTACTTTAGGCACAAGGCCAGCAATTACCCAGTGCATTACTGGTACTTTATTTTATCGACCCCGTAAGGATGAAAGGCAAAGTCAACCTCGGCGGGATTTGAACTCAGATCGTAAAGGGACATAACTATGCTGGAAAGCATGGCGTCCGACCCTCTACCGATACTGCCAATCCACCATCCTTGAGATAATACGAGAACATAATGAACACATTATGACTGAATGCTTAAGAAATCCGTTTTGCCATCATTCAGTCACGGGACTAATATCACTGCATGACATTTTCAGCAAACCACATACAAATAATGACTCTATACATACACAGCTAAAATTCATAGAAAAATACTCTTCCTCCATACTCTGCTACTACAAACAGAAACATTCTAGACCACATACTTAACAGAATCATGCTTCATAATAGGGAGGATAGGCTAACCAAAACACAAGAGATCCCATTGATGTGATATATCTTCGCTTCTTTTCCTCCACACTCAGCAGAAGCTTTTTTTATCAGAGTTACTCAGTGGCATACAGGGTTTACGGTAGCCTTCCTCCTGGCCTGCCTAATTCTTTTCATATGTTTCTTACTATACAGATCCCAAACTATAAATGTTCCCAGCTTTTAATCCCCAAACATTCACTGGAATAACCTTAACACACGTGTTTTCCTATATTTGTTAGCAGTCAAACCAATCATAGGATGCCAATGATGGTCATGAATATAGACCCCTTTTCATAACAATACCGAAAAATAATTGCACTTCAAAGGAATATGTTGACTACAATATTCAGTACCTTTGTAAAGATGTTATTGGGTGTCATGACTCATCTAGTTGTAGGAAAAGCAATGAATACATCCCTCTTATGCAGTGTGCCTATATGAAGACAGTGTGATTGGATTTATCCTTGAGATAATACGAGAACATAATGAACACATTAAGACTGAATGCTTAAGAAATCCGTTTTGCAATCATTCAGTCACGGGGCTAATATCACTGCATGACATTTTCAGCAAGTCTCATTTACTATTGCCTCAGGTCAAACCATGTTTTTTAGTGCACTTGGGCAAAACGAAACTGTATGGAAGCTCGTCGAAACTTTATGGAAGCTCTCCTTGAGAATTGCGTTAATGCTACTTGCGTGTATGGAATGCTCAGCCAATTATCCGGTAATATCACGAGTAGACAGCATAGTTGCTCGAACAACTGGTATACACATCCTCGAAGCAGACGGATGTCCATTCCATACCAGAGATTTAATTGCGAGTATATGAGAAAAAAAAAACATGTGATGATATGTTTTATAATGAGTAGTATTACATAATAACAAATATTCTTCAAAGTGCTGTTCTTAATTTTATTTGAAGTGCAGGAAAATGAACAAACAGAATGAACGCATTCCCATTCTAGTTGTTTGACTATTTGCAATTATATTTGTTTCACTGGAGTGCGTAAATGGCAGAGGAAGGAAGAGTCTGATAGAAGGTTAGAAATCGAGAATTAATATTCACTCATGTGTGTAAACATATGTGTTGTCTTGTGTCTGTGCGCGTTTAAATAAGTGTATAGTTAAATAAAAATGATGGAGAGAAAGAGAGATGAGTATATGTATGCGTAAATATGTCTATGAGATTTCTCTAGTATGTTTAAGAGTAATGATGTTTATACATTATCAATATTTATTCAAAAGTTAGCTTTTATCATTGTACTAAATGCTATTAGTTTGATGGCGTGTCGATTGGTTGGATAAATAGGTAAATGCCTACTGTAGAAAGAAGAAAAAGAAAGATAAGAAAACAAAGAAAGATTTGTACGGAAATAGAGTGAACTATATAGTAATATATATGAGAGAAATTAAAGTGTAATAAAAACCTATTAAAGTCTTAATTTCACTTTGTAACGATACACTTTAACACTATGCTGCACCATCCTGCACCATCCTGTCTTCCCGTCTACCAAGAAGAGACAGTAGCAATAAAAGCTAACTTCGTGATCAATAACATATCAGTGACTCCGATAAGTCCTGTTACAGACAAATGCAAGCGAAAATACAATTTCTGAGTATGAGTAAATAAATACATAAATCAAAAGCTTCAACTGGTTCATCGGGCAAAGAATGGAGTTTCGAAAGAGAAATTTATTTATTTATACTTTTACTGATATCACTGAGTGGACAACGAACATATTGAAGCAACATTTTAAGAGGTTTTTGCCGAAAACATCAACACATGTATTAATATCAGACAGTACTTTTATCAATTTACATTTATTAAATGGTACGTTACATTTCAGGACACACCAAAAATATATACACCGGAAGATATGATCACATACACAAATTTAGACCACCCCACATATGTATATATTTAAATATATACATATTCACATACATAAAAATGTGTGTGTGCGCACACACGTCTCTGTTCATAGGGGTGTCTGTGTAAGTGTACAATGTTAGATCAATGTTAAATGAACCACAATGTTAATCTGCAATGTACCACATATTCTTTTAATAGCTAGATATACAGATACCAGTTTACTTAATGCCTAGACTCTTAAGTGGAAAATCCACAGAGTATTAAACGACAAATATATATCGAATAACACATACACAATCATATATATGTGTATGCGACAATGTGTGCGCGCGTGTGTATGTGAGAATGATATTTGTTATATATGTTTAGATAACAAAATATATCCATCTGACAATAAATTATGTAGATACATGAAAATATAAAATACATAAAACATCTGTACCTGTTGCTACATACGTACACACAGACACACACACATATATATATTCTTAACGATCGACTTTCGTTAAATTGGACCGAGGAAACAATGTTTCCGTTGGTCTTTCCAATTGCTAATATTATCTATCGGTCGCAACTCCAGGTAGAAGGAGCAACGTGAAATAAAGTGTCTCGCCTGGTCCAGGAATTGAACTCACAACCTAAAGATTGCGTATCCAATTCTCTAACCACTCAGCCACACGCCTTCACCATATATATGTATATGTATATATATATGTATGTATATATATATATGTATCTATGTATACATAGATACATATATACATACATATATACATATATATATATATATATATACATATATAAGTATACATATATATATATACATATATATACATACATATATATATATATATATATATATACAATATTAAATAAATGGAAAACTATATTTATAAAACCATATTTATTTCATTATATATATTTCGGGGATATCATATTAACAATATGCTATGCCTTCATTAGACAAAATACAATATAAACAGTTTTATAGATAAATATATTCGACATACCGTAATAAACATCAACTTCATTTGAAGAGGTTCACTCTAGCAGTGAAAATACAGAGAGAAAGAAAGAGAGAGAGAAAAGAGGGAAATAAGAAAGAAAGAAAGACAAAACGAAGAAAAGGAAGAAAAAGAAGAAAAAGAAGAAATGCATGGGACAAAATAGAGAGATGGAAAAATAGATAAAGCGAAGAGCTTCATGTAAAGAGACCGAAAGAGATATATATATATATAGAGAGAGAGGAAATAGAGATAGATACATATATAAATATAGATATAGAAAAATTAGGTAGTGGGAGGTCATTTTGAGTAAGTGTATCAATGATGCATTTATTTATTTATTTATTTATTTATTTATTTATTTAGCTCAAGTATTAATGTAAGGGAGATATATAGAGAGATATAGAGAGATATAGAGAGAGAAAAATTTAAAAATAGCCAGACACATTCGAGGCGTAGAAAACCCTATGTTTTAATGTATTAGTATTTATAAAACTTACACTATATTGTAAATATCAGTATTCCTGAATGAAACAAGTATTCACAATGCGTGAAAATTCATTATCTTATGTTTAGTTTTTTTAAAAAAATTCATATGTCTATGTGAATCCAACTGATTCACTCCGCAAATTCAAAGTTACCGGAAAAACATAAAAATTTGAGCGTAGTATTATTCTCTACAAGATTATCTATCAAGCAGAAATAGAGAGCAGATTTCAATATACTAATCGAAAATATATATTATATTATAAGCAGAGATAACAATAATAATGATAATAAGTAAAAATATATAAAAATATAAAAATATAGAATAGAAAACTAAAAAAGAATATTACGAAAGAATATTACATAATAAAAATATTGCATATTAAAAATACTACGTATTAAAAATATTACGTATTAAAACTTTACATATAAAAATATTAAAAATAAACTTACATATAAAAATATTAAAAATAAAAATAAAATAAAATAAAATAAAAAATAAAAATATAAAAATATTATAGAATACTACAATACTAAAAGAATAAAAATAAAAGTAAACCACAAAGAACAACCCTTCAAGGTTAATTGACAATATATTGCCAAGTTCACTACAAGACAAAGCCAAAAATTATCTATCAAATCACATCTAGCAAGGAATATCGCAAAAAAGATTATGATGTCCAATAATGTCTACATATGTTCCTATATTTAATATATAAGTTTATCAAGTGTAAGGTTAATTCAGAAAATTTGGAGCATCGGCTTTTAGGGTAGCTTAATTTTTCATGAGGAATGTTTAGATAAAAATAAAAATAAAAATAAAAATAAAAATAAAAATAAAAATAAAAATAAAAATAAAAATAAATAAAATAAAATAAACAATAAAAAGAGTAAAAAGAGGGAATCAAAGATTTAGGAATCAAAAGATTTATCGGCTAGTTCTCATATAAATATAAATCAAACTAAATATACTACATTTTAAATTTAAATTTATATTTAAACGTTGAGTTTAATCTATGTTTGCAACAACTGAATAAATTTGTCCGTAGGTTAAGGGAATTTTTAGATTTTAGTATAAAGAATATCTCCTCTGCGCAGAGGTCACATGTCTCAGAGGATGAATTAAAAGGAATCCCTCTTGAGACTATATTCCAAGCCGTCGAATATCTAACGTTATCTAGCTTAAGTTGCCAGAGTACACCTGATAGTGCCGTTGAAGATTTTTTATTTGGATCTGTGAAAGAATTCTTGTGGTTATTATAGCGAAGTTTAAATTCCGTCGATGTGGAACCGACGTAGTTAAAAGAATTAGAGTCAGTATTAACATTACAATTGTATACTATATTTTTAACTAAGCAGTTGTTATTTAACGGACATTTAGATCTATCTCTACAGTTACATTTGTTAACTTGTATATTATTTATGCTATTATCAGTAGGTTTTAAGTTCCTATTATTTATTCTATTAATATTTTGTGCTAAATTTTTGGTGGATGAGTAGCTTAATTTAATTGTATGCCTATTGAAGATTGAGTGGTACCTATGTGTTCTAGGGAAGCGATTATCAAGAGCTTTGAAAAATAATTTAGCGATGTGGGTTTTAATGTTTAGTGAGAAAGGGGGGGCAAACCAAATTATGTTCCTAGTTCTATTTCTTTTTTGTCCTTTGGAATTATTGTAATGCTTTCTATTATAGTTGTTAATGTTGTTGCCATAATTAAAAAAGTTGTTACTTTGTTTAGTTTGTTTATCATTATCTATGTACACAATCTTATCAGCATACCCTGCCCTAGCTAGTGCATCATTATAGTATTGGGCCTTTTCGTCAAAAATCTTTCTATTCGACGAGATCCTAGAGATACGTTTTTGGACTGAGTTTACTATAGTGTTTTTGACAGATCTGGGGTGGTTAGAGTTAAAGTTGACATAGTTTAAGTTTTCATTCAACTTGTGAAAAGGATAGTGGAGACATGTGTTGAGATTTAATGTTATATCTAGGAAATTGACTATTCTATGGTTGTTCTCAATTTCTATTTTAAGGTTAAAGTAATTAAAAAATTTTGTAATTTGTTTACATTTTCTATTTAGTTCAGGGTTATTATTATTAATAAGTAAAAGCATGTCATCCCTATATAAACCTCCGGTAGTACCAGGTATTTTCCTATGTAGCGAATTGATTAAAAATAAGCCCACAAGGTCAGTTACTTGAGCTGAGTCGGAAGATCCCATAGTTATGTCAAAATTGCTATCTCTATCTGCTCTGGTCCATAATTTGTCATCAAATTATATCAAGTTTTCCTAGCCGATAATATAATATGCATTTCTTTGCTAGTTATGTCCGTATGTTTGAATGCGTAATTTAGTTAGATTGATCGCACCTTCAAAATCGGACCTGGGCAAATTAAGCAAAAACATTCTTGACAGGGTGATACTGCAAATTAAGAACTTGGATTATGTATCTAACCTGAGCTTGTGGAAGGGAACTGGAGAGGTTGTTGAGTGGTTTAGGCAAATTAAATATGACAATAATAATAGGTTTATTCAACTTGATATAGCTAACTATTATTCTTCTATTGCCCCTAGTCTACTAAATAAGGCACTAAATTACGCATTCAAACATACGGACCTAACTAGCAAAGAAATGCATATTATATTATCGGCTAGGAAAACTTTGATAGAATTTGATGACAAATTATGGACCAGAGCAGATAGAGATAGCAATTTTGACATAACTATGGGATCTTCCGACTCAGCTCAAGTAACTGACCTTGTGGGCTTATTTTTAATCAATTCGCTACATAGGAAAATACCTGGTACTACCGGAGGTTTATATAGGGATGACATGCTTTTACTTATTAATAATAATAACCCTGAACTAAATAGAAAATGTAAACAAATTACAAAATTTTTTAATTACTTTAACCTTAAAATAGAAATTGAGAACAACCATAGAATAGTCAATTTCCTAGATATAACATTAAATCTCAACACATGTCTCCACTATCCTTTTCACAAGTTGAATGAAAACTTAAACTATGTCAACTTTAACTCTAACCACCCCAGATCTGTCAAAAACACTATAGTAAACTCAGTCCAAAAACGTATCTCTAGGATCTCGTCGAATAGAAAGATTTTTGACGAAAAGGCCCAATACTATAATGATGCACTAGCTAGGGCAGGGTATGCTGATAAGATTGTGTACATAGATAATGATAAACAAACTAAACAAAGTAACAACTTTTTTAATTATGGCAACAACATTAACAACTATAATAGAAAGCATTACAATAATTCCAAAGGACAAAAAAGAAATAGAACTAGGAACATAATTTGGTTTGCCCCCCCTTTCTCACTAAACATTAAAACCCACATCGCTAAATTATTTTTCAAAGCTCTTGATAATCGCTTCCCTAGAACACATAGGTACCACTCAATCTTCAATAGGCATACAATTAAATTAAGCTACTCATCCACCAAAAATTTAGCACAAAATATTAATAGAATAAATAATAGGAACTTAAAACCTACTGATAATAGCATAAATAATATACAAGTTAACAAATGTAACTGTAGAGATAGATCTAAATGTCCGTTAAATAACAACTGCTTAGTTAAAAATATAGTATACAATTGTAATGTTAATACTGACTCTAATTCTTTTAACTACGTCGGTTCCACATCGACGGAATTTAAACTTCGCTATAATAACCACAAGAATTCTTTCACAGATCCAAATAAAAAATCTTCAACGGCACTATCAGGTGTACTCTGGCAACTTAAGCTAGATAACGTTAGATATTCGACGGCTTGGAATATAGTCTCAAGAGGGATTCCTTTTAATTCATCCTCTGAGACATGTGACCTCTGCGCAGAGGAGATATTCTTTATACTAAAATCTAAAAATTCCCTTAACCTACGGACAAATTTATTCAGTTGTTGCAAACATAGATTAAACTCAACGTTTAAATATAAATTTAAATTTAAAATGTAGTATATTTAGTTTGATTTATATTTATATGAGAACTAGCCGATAAATCTTTTGATTCCTAAATCTTTGATTCCCTCTTTTTACTCTTTTTATTGTTTATTTTATTTTATTTATTTTTATTTTTATTTTTATTTTTATTTTTATTTTTATTTTTATTTTTATTTTTATTTTTATTTTTATTTTTATTTTTATTTTTAATTTTATTTTTATTTTTATTTTTATTTTTATTTTTATTTTTATCTAAACATTCCTCATGAAAAATTAAGCTACCCTAAAAGCCGATGCTCCAAATTTTCTGAATTAACCTTACACTTGATAAACTTATATATTAAATATAGGAACATATGTAGACATTATTGGACATCATAATCTTTTTTGCGATATTCCTTGCTAGATGTGATTTGATAGATAATTTTTGGCTTTGTCTTGTAGTGAACTTGGCAATATATTGTCAATTAACCTTGAAGGGTTGTTCTTTGTGGTTTACTTTTATTTTTATTCTTTTAGTATTGTAGTATTCTATAATATTTTTATATTTTTAGTTTTTATTTTATTTTATTTTATTTTTATTTTTAATATTTTTATATGTAAGTTTATTTTTAATATTTTTATATGTAAAGTTTTAATACGTAATATTTTTAATACGTAGTATTTTTAATATGCAATATTTTTATTATGTAATATTCTTTCGTAATATTCTTTTTTAGTTTTCTATTCTATATTTTTATATTTTTATATATTTTTACTTATTATCATTATTATTGTTATCTCTGCTTATAATATAATATATATTTTCGATTAGTATATTGAAATCTGCTCTCTATTTCTGCTTGATAGATAATCTTGTAGAGAATAATAATACGCTCAAATTTTTATACCACATTGAGAATGTTTTTCCGGTAACTTTGAATTTGCGGAGTGAATCAGTTGGATTCACATAGACATATGAATTTTTTTTAAAAAACTAAACATAAGATAATGAATTTTCACGCATTGTGAATACTTGTTTCATTCAGGAATACTGATATTTACAATATAGTGTAAGTTTTATAAATACTAATACATTAAAACATAGGGTTTTCTACGCCTCGAATGTGTCTGGCTATTTTTAAATTTTTCTCTCTATATATCTCTCTATATCTCTCTATATATCTCCCTTACATTAATACTTGAGCTAAATAAATAAATAAATAAATAAATAAATAAATAAATGCATCATTGATACACTTACTCAAAATGACCTCCCACTACCTAATTTTTCTATATCTATATTTATATATGTATCTATCTCTATTTCCTCTCTCTCTATATATATATATATATCTCTTTCGGTCTCTTTACATGAAGCTCTTCGCTTTATCTATTTTTCCATCTCTCTATTTTGTCCCATGCATTTCTTCTTTTTCTTCTTTTTCTTCCTTTTCTTCGTTTTGTCTTTCTTTCTTTCTTATTTCCCTCTTTTCTCTCTCTCTTTCTTTCTCTCTGTATTTTCACTGCTAGAGTGAACCTCTTCAAATGAAGTTGATGTTTATTACGGTATGTCGAATATATTTATCTATAAAACTGTTTATATTGTATTTTGTCTAATGAAGGCATAGCATATTGTTAATATGATATCCCCGAAATATATATAATGAAATAAATATGGTTTTATAAATATAGTTTTCCATTTATTTAATATTGTAAATATACTCCAAGGATTTGTCGAGTGCTTTTATATCAGTTATAAATATTTACTAGTTGTAACCCAACAATTTTAAATATAACTTTACATGTATATATATATATATATATATATATATATATATATATATATATATATATATAACGAAGGAAATGTGGTAAGGAACCAGGTGGACCATAACGCACCAAAGTACTCAATACTTAGGGTAGTAGAGTGGGTAATAGGAACGAGTAGGACCCCGACGGCTGAGCTCAAGCCGTTGAAACGGCTTGAGCTCAGCCGTCGGGGTCCTACTCGTTCCTCTCTCTCTCTCTCTCTCTATATATATATATATATATATATATATATATATATATATATATATGTGTGGGGGGGGGGGGGGCGTACGTACGTATGTAGGAACAGGTGCAGATGTTTTATGTATTTTATATTTTCATGTATCTACATAATTTATTGTCAGATGGATATATTTATATATCTAAACATATATAACAAATATCATTCTCACATACACACGCGCGCACACATTGTCGCATACACATATATATGCTTGTGGATGTGTTATTCGATATATATTTGTCGTTTAATACTCTTTATATATCTATCTCTCTCTCTCTCTATATATATATATATATATATATATATATATATATATATATAGAGAGAGAGAGAGAGAGAGAGAGAGAGAGAGAGTGGGGGGAGCAATGTACGATCGTACATACACATCTATATGTATTTGTGTGTGTGGTATGCAATGTATGTTCAAACATATATCTCTTTATCTCTATTTCTCTCTCGCTCTCTCTCCGTCTCTCGCACTCTCTCTCTCTCCTTCTCTCTCTCTTTCTCTCCTGTTATTTGTTGCTTCTTTTCTCCGCCTTATTTCTTCATGCTCTCTCCTCGACACCTGCTTACACATGCTCAGCTACAAGTGCCCAATATTCGTCTGTCCTTTTTTTACTACCTGGTGTCGGAAGCTATCTATATGTGGGAGTGTATGTGTGTTTGTATGTGCTTGCCTGTGTGTGTGTATGCGTCTGCCTGTGTGCATACTTAGGTGCGTATATGTGTATGCGTGTGTGCCCGTTTTTGTGTGAATGTGAATGTGCTCGCGTGCCTGACTGTTGTTTGTGGTTGTCAATGAGGCAACATCATGTAAACTAAGAAGAGGCATACATTAACCCTTCGGTGACATCAAGCTTTTTATACCTTACACGGGGGGATTTGCCGAAATGTCCTATACTTGCTTATAGTCGCAATCAGCAATAACCTGTGGAAGCCTTTACTAACACACCCCGTTAAGAATATCTCCACTTTATGTGTGCAGAAGTTAGACATAATTATAAGCATGAAACAACCATTTATGCATAAATAGTTCAAGACTTTCTCACCTACTTTTTGGGAGAAATCTTATAATTCCTTACTTTACAGCATTACCTATCTAAAGTATGTATGTTGTTCGAATAGCCAACAGAGATAATGCATGTAAATGTGCAACACAACACGACTGAAGAAGGATAAAATTGACATTCGTTGATGAAATGAAGCGGATTGCGGAGCGAAGAAATAACGTCCGATGATTACCAACACTATTGGCTTGAAGGCCAAATAAATGGCCTGGCTGTGGAGAAGTAAGATATATTGAGAAAGAAGAAGAAAGAAACAAAGAAAGAGAAAGAGAGAACAAAGGAAAAGAGAAAATAATGGTCAAGCAAGTAAAATAATGTTATCAACATATAAGAGTGTTGGCGTGAATATATATATAAATATAGTATCAGCAGAGAATGGACTCAGTTACATTACACGAATAGGCAAATGCATCGTTATCTCATCAGCCACCTTACCGAATGCAGTTTCGGGCATTAAAAGGGTGATGCAGAGAGAGAGAGAGAGAGGTGGGGAGAAAGGGATACTTATATGGATCATATCACAGCTACGTCAGTAACGTGTGAAAACGTGAAATATATCAAGTTTAGTATCTTTAATACAACACCGAATACACTTACTAGGAACTGAAGTACAGAAGCTATATTTTTATACCTAAATTTTGCAGATAATACAGTTTCGATAACGCCCTATTTGACGGTAACACTAACACAGCATGATTCGGAATATAGGCATATACAAAAGCCTGAAAACATGTTTATGTATAATAAACATACATCGTTCTGCTATCAATAATTTAAAGTTCAATCATGTCATACCTCACGCATTAAACGCATGTATATGTATGTGAATGATCGTGTTTATTTGTAAATATTGCGATGTATATATATATATATATATATATATATATATATATATATATATATATATATATATATATAATATTAAGAATATTAATAAATGGAAAATATCTTTATAATATCTTAGTTATTTTATTATAAGTATTTCAAGGACACTAAACTTTAGTGTCCTTCTATCAGATAAAATATAAAAATATAATAATATTTGGTGTTAAGATATTGACATACCTTAGCGCAAACTTACTAGTATTAGCCCGCTATCATTGTTTATATATATATATATATATATATATATATATATATATATATATATATATATATATATATATATATATATATATATATAGTTGTTATATAGTAAGGAGTATTACTGGTTGTGTCATACGGTCCAATAACATTTTGTTAGCAATATTTAGTTCTCCACGCTTTTGTATATCTCCAATTCCATTTATGGGAACAGCTAGATGATGTAAAACGGAGTATTTGTCTCAAAATAAAGATCCGAAGGCATGGTATACATTTCCAATCATTTTAATCACGACATATGTTTCAATAAGAGATAGATCGATCGTGCGGCCATGATCGATTATCACTAACTCGTCAGGTGAAAATGAATTGTCTTCAAATCCTTGATATGAGGGAGAAAATTTAACAATGTTCACTCACTAGACTTTTGTGCCCCAGTTAAATGAATTATGAACTTAGAGGAATTAATTAGGGTCCAAGTTTGTTTCTATATAGGAAAAAGTAAATAATAGGTATAATATGAGCACGGAAGGAGAGAAGAAAGAAGAAATTCAAGGAGGAAAAAATATATGACGTCAAAAAAATATATGTTTACTTATAAGCATTCCAATAACAAAGAAAAGACCTAGATATAAAAATATGATTTGGTACAACGCTCCTTTTTCTCTATCTATTATTAGTAATATTCCTAAACTATTTTTAGGGCCTTAGATAAATGCTTCCCTCCTTCGCATATTTATAGTAAGATCTTAAATAAACATACAATTAAATTATCGTATTCCACCACTTCCAACATCTCTAACATTATCTCTAAACATAATAATAAAATATTAAATAATAAATTATATCCATCCAACACTGAGCGTCATAATAATAGCAATAGTAAACCCGACGTCAATGTTAACTCTAGGCTAGATTCCGTAAATTTAAATACGATGTCAAACGTAACTTTGTCGAATGTTCATAATACCAATCTAAATCAGGAAACTTTAGAACCTATCGTAAATAATTTCTCCAAATCAATTCCTTCTATAAATAATATTGGGTCACTTGCTAATAACTCTGGTAATATCTCTAATCGTAATTCCAATTGCCCTGTTAGAACTAAATGTCCTCTTAGTAACCATTGTCTTGATACAAATTTAGTGCATGAATGTAAGGTTATAACTGGTACTAATTATTTTACCTATTTTGGTTCCACTTCCACATCCTTTAAAGCAAGATTTTATAATCACAATTCTTCTTTTAAATACCAACTTAAAAGAACTAACACGGCACTCTCAGAACTTATATGGTCCTTAAAGAATAAAAATATTAACTACAACATTTCTTGGAGGAAGGTTTGCAACACCTCTCCTTACCTTAATTCTCCCCTATCCACAACATGTAATCTCTGCCTAGTGGAGAAATTTACCATTATCTCTAATTTTAATTCTATAATAAATAGACGTACGGATTTATTTTCGCTCTGCTTGCATAAATCCCATAGAACTTTCCATAAAGTATACAGCTAATATCTTACTACCTAATTAGTTTTAAATCATCTTTTCTCAAACGCTTTTATATTTTTTACAAATATACCCATCTTTCTACCTTATTTCAGTATATTATACAATATTAATCATACTATGTCGTTAGCGGTCCCCTATTTTTCTTCTTTTTCTTCTTTTTTTTAATTTCTAATCTTGAATCTGCAACTTTTACTTCTCAATTACTTCTTAATTCATATTATAACTCACTATAGCACTTTCCTCATATTCTCGACCATACAAATTTTTATTTTTAATATATACTAATATTACCATTAGTGAAATTTTGTAAACATATATTTTTTTGACGTTATATATTTTTTCTTCCTTGAATTTCTTCTTTCCTCTCTCCTTCCGTGCTCGTATTTACTTTTTCCCATTACAATATATAGAAACAAACTTGGACCCTAATTAATTCAACTAAGTTCATAATTCATTTAACCTTATCTTCATTCACCTTATCTTCTTAATATATTTTATTTTAATAATTCATTTTAATAAATTCCTTTTCGCACATATTATTAAACCCTTCAATATATAAACCTTAAATAAATAGCATTCTTAATTCATTTTTCTTTAATCATAAACATCACCATTCATAAACTTCATTAACTTTTAATTTCTTAATTTTTTTTTAAACGTTTTCTTTTTATTTCTCTCTGTGAGACAGTGTTTCTAAATATTAAAGGTTATCTCTCTCTCTCTCTCTCTCTCTCTCTCTCTCTCTCTCTCTCTCTCTCTCTCTCTCTCTCTCTCACACTCGTTTTCTCCTCCTCTCTCATCCTTCCTTCTTATACTCCTTCTCCGTCATCCTTTCCTTATTATTATATTTTTTGTTCTTATTATATTCTTTCTTCCTCTTCCTTACCTTTTCCTTTCCCCCTTCCTTTCCTTTTTTTCCCAATCTCATATATCCATCTTATTTTATTTTTCATATGTTGATTTAACACTTCACTGCTCGCAAGCGTTTTTTAAGCTTCATATCATGTCTCCTTATTTTATCTGATGAGAAGGCAAATATCACCCCATGATGATATTTGTTTTTGAAATGCGCATAATAAAATACAAGGAACTCTTTTAACCATCTTTTGATTTTATATTATATATATATATATATATATATATATTTATTTATTTATTTAGGTTTGAAGGTTCACCACTGGATAGAGCTGGTCAATTCCGTATGGTCAATCTTGATGTAATAATATGGAGAGTACTCAACGTAAAGCAGCTCAACCGTCTTCGTTTGTGTAGTTGGTGGTGCGAGTACGGAGTTAAATATTATAATAAAATAACAGGAGGCAGGACTTGTGTAAATCCTTGAAAGGTTTATTATACTATCATCATTTCCATGACCGGGTTCCGTATGAATCCGGTGATATCATCAGGTATTCGAAATATAATAAATGAATGTAACATATAAAATCCATGGGGCTGATTAATGGTGTAAATTAATTGTTTCTACTGTTTGACACAAGGCCAGCAATTATCCCAGTGTATTACTGGTATTTTATTTTATCGACCCCGTAAGGATGAAAGGCAAAGTTAACCTCGGCGGGATTTAAACTCAGATTGGAAAGGGCCGTAACTCTATGCGTCAAAGCATGGTGTCCAACCCTCTACCGATACTGCCAATCCACCGCCTTAATGGTGTAAATTAATAGTACTCGTTTGGTATAACGATGGCCTAACGACGATGGCTGACTTCCCACTAGCACACCTGAAGCCTGTAAATCTAAAAAAAAATTTAACGTTCCAATCTTCTGCTCACATTATACCATGTAGAACCCCACTATATATACCTCTGTTATAATATATACCTCTGTTAAGATACGGGTCTTTAGAATAACTTTTTTCGCGGCAATTCCTGGCCTGACTGTAGCATGACATTAATGGTGACTTTTCTTCCTCTTTCTTTCTGTCTTTTTTCTTGTAGCATGACATTAACGCTGACTTTTCTTCTTCTTCCTTTCTGTTTTTCTTCTCTTTGACAGGGAAGTTAGTAGCACACTATAAGCTTTAGCCCCCTCACCAGATAGCCTTAGGTAGGCCGAATAGGCAGCACTTGAGGGCGACCGGCTAAAGTGGAAGATGCTAGATGGTCGGTCGTCCTCGGGTCTATGATTTTCTGCCTCATGGATTTTATCTGTTACATTCATTTATTATATTTCGAATACCTGATATCACCGGATTCATACGGAACCCGGTCATTCAAATAATCATAGTATAATAAACCTTTCAAGTCCAGCCTCCTGTTATTTTATTATAATATTTAACTCCGTACTCGCACCACCAACTACACGAACGAAGACGGTTGAGCTGCTTTACGTTGAGTACTCTCCATATTATTACATCAAGATTGACCATACGGAATTGACCAGATCTCTCCAGTGGTGAACCTTCAAACCTAAATAAATAATGCTCCTGAAATGTTGAGCACTTGCAGATGTAATAATTGTTTCTACTTTAGGCACAAGGCCAGCAATTACCCAGTACATTACTGGTACTTTATTTTATCGACCCCGTAAGGATGAAAGGCAAAGTTAACCTCGGCGGGATTTGAACTCAGACTGTAAAGGAACGTAACTACGCTAGAAAGCATGGCGTCCAACCGTCTACCGATACTGCCAATCCACCGCCCTTGCAGATGTAATAATGAACAGCGGCACGGGACTGACTCGATCTAATCACTATTCGGATTTTGGCTACTCTGCCCTTTTTCTACCGCTCACCTGGTCCAATGCTACTTCCCTCTCGGAATATTAAGACTTCGACAAAATTCTAGGGATTATACCATAACCTATATTGACTAAATTCTCTACCCTATACTTCAGGGCCTTTGTAATTCACACTGAATTCTCAGACTCGAACACACACTGATTCCATTTCCATATCTATATGCATTATATGACTGCAACTTGAACTATATTGTATTTCTCCTGTGTTTTGATTTCTCCGTTTTACTCCACAATCACTCTAGTTAATTTTATTTGTTTATTTATATATTTCTACCTTTTTTACTTTATTGATGTGTTTTATCTACGTATTCTACTTTTATCTATCCATGTATTTTTTATTCCTTTTATTCGGATT
>OZ024740.1:133409668-133537168 GCA_964016885.1 Eledone cirrhosa
GGAAGAGCAGCATCAACTCGAAGTGGAGAGAGCACTTCAGTAACCTGCTCACAGTCTCTCCACTGTCGACCCTGCCGTCCTCGACCAGGTCCCACAGAAGCCCGTAGTCGGAAGCCTCGAACATCACACACACACACACCACCACCACAACCACCCACATTGGATGAAGTCACTAAGGCAATCAACCAGACCAGCTCAGGAAAGGCCCCTGGGAAGGACGGGATTCCTGCTGAGATTCCTATTGGCCGGTCCAGCCGCTCTGGGGGCCTTCCACACCCCTCCTCAGCATATGGGAGAAAAAAGAGGTGCCCAAAGATTACAGGGATGCCACAGTTGTCTCGATTTTTAAGAACAAAGGCTGCAAAACAGACTGTGGAAACTATCTGGGCATTTCTGTCCTGTCCATCACTGGGAAAGTCCTGGCTCGGGTGATGCTCAACCACCTCATCGCCAACATCTTGGAGGACAACCTGCCTGAGGTCCAGTGTGGGTTCCGCCCAAACCGCATCACGATCGACATGATCTTCTCTGTACGCCAGGTGAAGGAGAAGTGTGTCGAGAAGAACATGGACCTCTTTGCCGTCTTCATAGACTTGACGAAGGTCTTCGACACCGTCAGCAGGGAGGCACTCTGGTCGATCCTGTCGAAGTTTGGATGCCCGACAAAGTTTGTGAACCTGATACGGCAATTCCATGACGACATGACCGAGAAGGTGCGCTCAGGCGGAGAGGCATCGGAGCCGTTCGGTATCACCAACGGCGTCAAGCAAGGATTAGTGCTGGCTCCCGTCCTCTTCAACCTGTTCTTCACCTGCGTGCTCAATCATGCTGTCAGGGACCTCGATCACGGAGTGTATCATCGATACAGACTGGACGGCTCCCTGTTTGACCTGCGGCGCCTGACTGCAAAGACAAAGACCGTGCAGAGGATCGTCCTGGAGGCACTTTTTGGTGACGACTGTGCCCTCATGACCCTCAGAGCGTATGAACTCCAAGTCATCGTCAACAAGTTCACGGAGGCATCCTGCCTCTTCGGTCTACAATTAGCCTTGGCAAGACTGAGGTCCTGTTCCAGCTTGCACCTGCCTCCATTGCCCGCTCTCCTTCCATCTCCATCGGAGGCACCCTGCTAAAGACGGTGGACGACTCAAGTACCTCGGCAGTGTCATCAGCGGCGATGGAAGCCTCGACAAGGAGATAAATGCCAGGATCTGCAAGCCCTTGGCCACCTAAGGACACGGGTCCTAAACTAGCACAACATCAGGCAGTTCACCAAGCTGAAGGTGTACAGGGCCATTGTTCTCACCAGCCTCCTCTACGGATGTTAGCCATGGACCCTGTACAGAAGGCACCTGAAGCAACTGGATCGGTTCCACATGCGCAGCCTGCGGTCAATCATGAACATCAAATAGCAGGACAAGTTCTCCAGCCACGAAGTTCGTGACAGTGCTGAGACAACCATTGTCGAAGCTACGATACTGAAGAGCCGACTTTGATGGGTGGGACATGTCATCCGGATGGGCGATCACAGGTTTCCGAAGCAACTGATGTATGGGGAACTCTGTTCGGGGAAACGAAAGCGGGGCACGCTTCTCAAGAGGTTCAATATTGCGTGAAGTCCAGTATCAACAACACTGGAATCGCCCCAAAACAACTCGAGTTCCATGCTCAGGACAGGACTTAGTGGCGAGCTCTTACCAGACGCGCCAAAGACTCTTGTAAAGAGAAGAGACGGGCAGAGGTCACTGAGGCCCGTGAAAGGAGGAGAAAGGCATCAACAGCTTCCCCAAGCGACTCCGGTCGCTTTTCCTCTTCCCCCATTGTCCTCGGACCTGCAAGTCAAGGATCGGCCTCCACAACCACCTTCGTGCCCACGGCAGACGGGAACTAAAATAAAGATGTCATTATCGTTTACGATGGACAACCAAGACATATTTTCATGAATCTTGTTAGTGAACAAAAGAATGAGATCGCGAACACAAGCGGACGAAATAGGGTTCCTCCGAATGATCTGTTGAGTAACGTTACTCGACAGAGTGCGTAGCTCGGAGATCTGAGAGCGCTACAGGAAGAACCACTTTTTCTCCGATTTGAGAGATTACAGCTCCGATAATATAGGCATGTGGTTAGAATGTCTCAGCAAAGAATCACTGGACAGATTTTACAGACAGGAGACCTAGGAGTAGACCCCGAGCAAGATAGTCGGATAACATCCATGAGCTTGGCTGGTCTCGCTGAGAGATCCAACTGGAACAGTTGGAGACGGTTGCTTCTGACAGGAACTGCTGGAAGGAGTGTTTGAGAACTCTGCCCCGATGACCCTCTCAAGGAGGAGGAGGAGGAGGAGAAGAAGAAGAAGAAGAAGAAGCATGAATATAAATGTGCGTTATGTCGGTCTATGTTATAATATAAATGTTATGGCTTAGATTATATGCTATGCTCGTCCCCACTCCTTTTACTTGTTACTGCGAAATATCCAGGATATGTTAATATGCTGTGTAATTGCTCATACGTGAGATATATTTAGGTCCATTTCTCAGCTGCTAATATTATTCCAACTAGTCTACAATCTTCTGTTTCGTCGGTAATTCTCTTCTCACTAATAGGCAATTATAATGAAGATCATGCTTCACTGATTAGGTCATAAGACCGAAACACCTCCGGTGTTTGTGCTGTAATTGTCGAAAAAAAATTGCAACTAATATAAGTTATTGATTAAGAATATTTTGTGTAGTTTGGATTCTTTTTTCTTTCACCACTGAATTACATCTAGTTAGCTTTTTAATAAATATATTAACACTAACCCGCCTCTGTCAGCGAATTGGCAAAATCATTAGAGTGTCGAATCGAATGTTTAACGATATTTGTTCTGAGTACTAATCTCGCACAACTCAACTGTGCCTTTCATAATTATGTTTTGAGATAATATATCGTTTGATTGGTGAAACCTTTAGGGCACCTTACAGACGCAGTTCCGATACTCTACATTCTACTGGCAACGTTTGTGACTATAAAAATATCAAGCTGTATCAGCCTTGCCTTTACTTTATACAAACGCATTAGTGTGGAAGAGAAAACATGCATACATGTACAACCTTGCCTGAGCATGAAAGTTCAGGAGGTTCTTTCCAAGTAAAGGTACTCAACTGATCTATAACAATGGAAAACCATTGATTAAAGCTACCGATTTCAACGTGACCTTATTCTTGTAGATGAATATAATATGTTTGAAGATTAAGAATGATGACCTTCCTATACAGAAATACATTTTTTCTCTCCATAACGCAATTTCCCTTTCTCTGCTTACAACTATGTAAGCAACGGCTGAAAAACTTCCATACGGACGCTGCAGGCTTCCCTTCCCAGCTCGAGCCGGTAGGGCTGGCCCGAGGGGACGGCAAAAGGCCAGATGGCATGACCATCCTCCCGTTCCGCGGTGGTAAACCTCTCGTCTGGGATGCCACCTGTACCGACACTTTCTGCAGCCGCAACCTGGTGCAGTCTGCGATTAACCCGGGTTCTGCTGCACGTCGGGCTGAGGAGGCTAAACTCCTCAAATACCGGTCGCTCTCCGACAGATTTGCGGTTGTACCCCTGGCATGGAGACTTCTGGTGTCCTTGGCCCTAGGGCTACCTCGCTACTTACCACCATAGGCGCTGACCTACGCGAGTTGGAGTGGCTTTTCCAGTGCGTCTCCCTTGCTGTCCTCCGGGGAAACGCCTTCTCCATTCTGACCGCCGGAGCTGTGACGGAGCCCCATCGCGTATAATTCCATATTTAGTTGTGGTCGGTGTGTGTGTTTGTATATATTGCTTTTGTTTTCATTCAGCATCATGTCATTCTTCATTGCTTTTCTCTACTAATGAATTATATTTGGAAAATAAAATAAGTTAATGCAAGAAAAATTTGTGTTAAGATATGTATATCTTTGAGGTGTGCAAGGGTGTTGCTGCTGTTGATGATGTTACTTCAGTTGCTGTTCTAGACCATATCAACCTTCAGTTAATGGATCCACGAGCAAACTCAATCCAGTTGTGACCCTCATATCTTTTGAGACATATGTAAATATAAAATTATTTATTGCTTTTTTCTATTCTATTTTAAAGACGGGAGAATAAGATTTGGGGAGTATTTGGTTGCGATTTCATGCAGGAATTGTAGAAGAATAATAGCTGGTGTATATATCAATTATTGTTTGCGGTCCTGTATTTTTGTTTGTGTTTTTGTTGGTTATTGTTTGTAGCGTACGAATAAGCTCCCCAAATACTAAGAACTTATAGTGTGAGTTCAATATAAGTTCATAAAAATGGAAGAGCATTCCTGTAAGGATTAATGTAATGGTTTTTATTTCTGCATCGCCCGTTGTCTAAGATTTGAGTTTGCAATACATCCTGTACTTCTTTTTTGTTTTCTCATTGTTTTTTTCTTCCTATTCGTATTCTGATCTCTCCTACATCTGGTCACTTTATCATCATCAGCTGTTTCTCGGTTTTAATGATATTTCCCCCGGTTAAAACCGAATCTTTAATCATTCAATTACACCATTTTGTTTTCTCTGCTATTCCCTGAATTCTCACTCCCCCGCTATTATTTCTCCGAGAGGTCATTCGTTCCCTTTTCCTTGGATATTTCCGTTTAACCATCTCTCTATTTTTATTCCTCTAAATATCTAACCGATCTCACTAGTCTCTATATATCCCGTTTACACATTCGTTTACTTTCACCCAATATGTTGCCTATGTAAATCTATCGTACCTTCTCAGTATACAGTGGCTTGTCTTTTCTTTAACGCTTTATTTCAGTCCTGACTTTATTACCCTTGTTTCGATCCTTCAATTTATTTTCTCTCTCTCTATTGTTAAAATTGTTATTGTCTTTTTGTTTTTTTACCCTCCCTTTCTTCATTCTTTTTTATTTATTTCAGTTTTTCATCATGCTTTCTCATTGATTTCTACTTTCGCTCTGCTGCGGTTTTTATCACATCATTACTGACAGGGATCAGTAAATGTAAAACGAGGAAAAGTTGTTTAAATACACATAGGCGTATACACATCTACAAGCACACAAGCACACACCCGCATACACACATCTCTCTCTGTCTCTCTCTCTTTCACTCTCTCTCTCTCTGTATATATATATATATATATATATATATATATATATATATATATATGTGTGTGTGTATGTGTGTGTGCGAATGTTTATGTACGTACACATATATATATATATATACATATATATATATATATATATATATATATATATACATACACATATTTGTGTCTTTATCAGTCGATTATCGACAGTTATCTGTTTGATTCTCACTCGGGCCTTTCTCCCTATGTGTTTCTCTGCATCTCTCCAGATCCCCCTCCTCTCTGTTGCATCTCTTCTCTGTTACAATAACATCTAAATCATATTACTCTTATATTTTAATCTGCTCATTCTTCCCGACCCCTCAAATGCAACTGCATCTCTTAAACATTACTGACTATCTTTTACTTCCTTTAAAATGATATATTTTTGTCCTGAGCCTTATGAAATAGATACTAAGCTTTCGTATTTTCCTTTTCACATACTTTACCATTCTATCGTATATTTTCGCCAACGTGGAGCCAACTATTCCCCATTTGAAATAAAAAAAATCAATAAAATGACGCCAATCCTTCAGAAACAATTTTATGCCTGCTTCTTTGGAACATTTTTATATAACTTTTATTCAGTCATTTCTTGTTACAATGCATTTTCTACCCTAAAACATTTTCCATTTACAAATTACCATGGATGTGTATATGTATAAATATATATATATATATATATATATATATATATATTTATTTATATACCTATATACATATGTATGTATGCATGGGTGTGTATGTATGTGTATGTATGTATAGATAGATAGTTAAACAGACAGGCCAGGAGGAACAAATTCTGAATATAAAAAAAAAATGAAAAAGAATAAAAAGAAAGAAACAAGAGATATGCAAACAAACAATCAAACAAATTAAAGGAACGATTGCTAGAGAAAGAATTGTTATAAGGCATCACATTTTAAGTATTGGGAAAATATATGCGGCGTTGATTTATTACAGGAATCGATTGATGTTAGATGGTGTTTTTACCATGTACATTTGAAACTAATACAATTGGTATACGTTAGGTTTTTCTCCCGCTGCATCTTATATTGTTTTAAGTATTTATGACTAAATAGCTGCATAACTCACATCGTATTTAAAATAGGCTTTAAAATTCCTTTGTCACCTGGGTTCTTTTTAAATATCTGAATAACTACTAACATGATCATAAATTAAACCCAATCCAATAAACTACTTCTTTCGAAATGAGGGTTATTGTAATGCAAGTCGTGTCTAAACTTTAATTATTGTACCTTACCGTAGAAGTAATATAGTTCATTCCTATTCTAAACAGATAAAATCGAATTATTTTCCATTACTGTCACTATACACTTATCCAACATATGCGGCCACCAACAATTTAAGGACTACACATTTGGACAGCTTATTTGCTTGATCGATTTCTTGAATATCGCTTTTGGTATTGCAAACCTACGTAAAGCTAGAAATCTTACCTTTGTTTGTATATTTGTTAGTTTATGTTTGTTTATCAAATATGATTAAGCAAGATATATATATTCTTTGGATTTGGTTTTCAAAATATTTTCTTTGAGATATTGTTTTAGATATATGCCGGGTAAGTTACAGTGCATACATACAATTAAATTAGCTGCAGGTTATACAAAAAGACTAAACCATTTACACAAAGAGAGAAATGCAGTAGAAATGCACAGTTGCATAGCCAAATATTTCTAATAGATGGTAATGTAAGCTATATCTATATACTGTCCTCATATTAAGAAAAGATATTCTGTTTCATTCATTGAATTTGTGTTAACATCATGTGAAACTTTCCTTCTGATAATATTGCAGAAAATGTAGGTGAGACCCATCTAAAATGTCACCCACTTTTATGTTAATATAGATGCTTTAATTTGTTTCTTTCTTTGCATTAATGTTGCTAACTTAAGAAAATATCAATAGCTGTGAACAAAATAGAAAACTACAAACTGCAGAAAATATATATTATGGAAGCCATGCAGTTGCTTCTGGGTTTACTAGAGTAGAGAAGTATTTTTTCTTCACTGACAGTATAACGTTCAGGATTAGTCTATAGTTTTGGTAACTGGTCTTAAATCATCTGAAAATTTTCCAAATCTCTAAATTGTCTGAATGTTCAATTTTTTCTAAAGATATCAAAGTGTGTCTGGCTCGGTTACATTTCTTTAAATATAATTAATCATTTGCTGTTCAAATAATAACTTATCATTTAGAATCTGCCAGGTGATTAGTAACCATGAACACCGTAAAATACAAAGTTGACTGTTTCACGTCTACAAATATGCAGTATTAGAAGCATAGTTACCTATTTCCTCTCGTGGATCATTAATTTACACCTTTCTTGATGATATTTCTTAGATAATTCAGAGTGATGACTACGAACCTCGAAATTCGAAGGACGATTCCAGTGTATTTCTGATTCGAAAAAATAAATAATGCTCGCAGAAATGGAAACATTCATTGTTTCCCGGGAGGGTTTAAACGGGTATCCGATCGGTGATCGAATGCCAACACAACCGAAAATTATCCGGCCAGTCTCTCCTTTCCACAAAAATATTGTATATAAAAAAAATGTGTTTGCTTCTATTTATTAGATATACTCATAGCTAAAATCTATTGATACATTATATATTATATCATTGAAACAATGTACATTTAATGCACCAACCATTTATTTGAACTTTCTACCAAGAATACGGTATATACGCACATTTCTCTCTCCGATTTACTTAATCCATAAGAAATAATATAACTATAATCAGTATCTTCGTTGTCAAAAATACAGTGCACTGGGCACTTAACTAAATCGCAACAAAGTATTGTAACTTGTCCGGCTGATCCTTTTGTTAAGCCGACGAACATATCCCATATAAAAGTGAAGTGTTAACAAATGCCTATTACACATAGTATATACTAAAATCTTTGCATATATTATGTAGAATATTTTAGCAGAGAAAATTATTATACCGCCGCAACTGAACTTTAGTAGTTTCGTGCCAAGCCACTACACATTTTCTAAACGTATCCCGGTTTCTATCTGCCGTGCTGAAACTAATTACCAATTAGATCGTATAAGTATATTATTGCAGAGTTGAAATATACTAAATTGGTGTATATTTCATCAACGTTTGAAACTAATAAAATAGATAACAACAAAACAATGTTGAATAACGTCAAATATATACAATATATTAAATCAGAAACATTCGGAATGAGATCATTAGATAAATGACATTTATCAATTTCTGTACAATAAAATTGTATGACTCATGAACTGGTGCATTGAAGCTTCTAATAGAGGATAAATAGTCTCCATAAAATAACCATGAAATAAATATCATTTCTCGGACAATAAATTAAATATACAATAGAAAACTTAACAAAATCAAACATCGAAGTTATGATAAACATAAGAAAAGAGGAAATTCCTATCTAGATTCACTGAATTCAAATTTTGTATTATTCTGTACCAGGAAATATAATTGGCTTTCCAATAAGAATTGACAAGTTGATTTGTCTTGTGACTTTGTTTGAATCATTGTTAGAGCAATTTCAATCTATACACTGTTCTCTTAGCTTGGAATAAAGAAACATACGTCAGAAATTACAATTTTTACTTCACCAAATTTTATGTGGGTTTTATATTTTAGTACAAAACAGAAGGTTACCTAATATATTCACCAATATATGTGTGTTTTAATTTAAATAAGAAATGATCTCTAGTTGCTACAAATATATGATCTCTGACTAAATGCGGTTGTACTAGCCGCGTACGTCTAACATCATCACACCGACATCTAACTCAATCAAGATTTCCACTTATTATTTCTAGTCCAACATAAAATTCAGTGTTCATTCTATCCTCATCATCTTCGACTACTAGCGAATCTATTATATTAAAAGATCTAACATATGTGTTGTCTCAATGGCTCTGTGATGTGTATTCCAGTTCCAAAGCACCACTAGTAGCTGGCACGTTTTCTGGGTGGCGGGTTGAGGAATATCCTGTAGATGTATAAGACAACTGCCATATGATAGTTGTACAAGTTGAATAATTACACTTCGACCAAGCGGTGATGCCACTAGGATGATATTGACCAGTAATGACAATCTAGGCCTAAAATGTGTTGCAGAAATTCCATGAGATTTGTGTGCCCAGGCGTGTAAAGGCACCATAATTAATCTTATCCGCGTTGAAATTGCATGTTATGCAAACTCAAAGCTTAAACCCGAAAACTCTCCGCAGCTTACCATTGCTTAACATCTTTTCGTGCCACGAGGGCAATAGGCTGACAGTGAAGCAGCGCGGTCGAAAAAATGAACCACTATAACTATTTGTTGGGAGAATTTTGTTTTTTTCCTATATATCACAGGCTATATATCGCACGTACTACGGCGATATGGAACGTTTGATGGCAATAAGGGTGGATGTTGACGAATGTTTCTAGCATGCGTATGGCGGCTATCATGCTGTTGGCTGTTTTTAAATACACTCCGGGGAAAATACAACATATGATATGGTGCCCCATTCGTGCATCTCCAATGAGCTGCGAACCCACAGACATTTCCGTGTAATAGTTACTCTCATCATCATTTTGTACGCCTTGAGAGGAGTGCAGACCATCTCAATGTGTATGGGGCTCGACACCATTACGGTGACGTCGTCCGCATGAGCTGAAACGGGTCTCCCGCATCCCAGTTCAAGCGTAACGCACCTGAACGTCTCCATTATGTGCAGTAATACCTCGAGAGTGAATACATTCACAATACGTCCACTCTCACCACAGAGGGGGTATCGCTGTGCATTGAAGCGATCCAGCCTCTGAAGCTAGGCGCAAAGCTGGTCACCTACAGGATCGCCGGCAGATACATGGTCGACCTGTTGAAATCTGTCGACTGATCTAAATTGATTAAGGGCCGAACGGTGTCAGGTTCCTTATGTATCCTCTCCATGATGTGTCACATATGGTTGTTGTGGATGGGTCTATCTAGAAAGGCACATGTCTGCGCCTCTGCTACCAGACTCCTGACGACAAGCACCAAACTCGCAGCTAAAATCTCGATGCTAAAATTATTGGCCAAATTCTTGAACTCTGTGTTCTGTAGAGTTATGGGCCTGAAATAATCTATGTTGTCCCACTTGTTACTCTTATCGTTGTCCATGTTCTTATTTTTTGTGTTCTCGCGGCTGCCTGTGTTGGTTTAAATTTTGCTTTTTGTTTCAATTGTTGTTGTTGTGGTGGTGTTGTTGTTGTTGGTGGTGGTGGTGGTGGTGGTGGTGGTGCTGCTGCTGCTGTTTGTGGTGGTGGTGGTGGTCATGTTAGTGGTGTCGGATGTGTTTGCCGGCATAGTGGCAGTGTGTATGGCGGCGTTCAATTAGGTAAATATTGGCAAAGATAGAAAATCTACTTTGGCTGTTGTTTATTTTTGTCAACGTTGCTGTCTGTAGTATTGGTAATCGTAGCACAGTTCATAATGGTGTTGTTTAGAGCGATGTCAACGTTTGAACCGTTCTCACGTGACAGATGGCTTAACTTGTGGGTGGTGGGGGGGCATATTCCGTCCTTATTTTTGACAAAAAAAAAACATTTTTAAGAAGAAATTCCAAATATTTGAGCCAAAGCGTCCGTGTGCTCTTTGCAGAGAGCAATTTATATGAATTGATAAACAGTTAACAATTGAAAACAACTTAAAAACAATAAACCTTCTAGAGCCGATATCAATACATCCATCGAAAATGAGAAAGAAAATAATGGTTTCTTATATAGGCACAATGCCATCAATTTTGGGGGAGAGGAAAGTCGATTAAATCGACCTCAGTGCATGACTGGTACTTTATTTTATTCACCCCGTAAGGATGAAAGACAAAGTTAACCTCGGCGGGATTTGAACTCAAAACGTAAAGGGCCATAACTCTAAGCAGCAAAGCATGGTGTCCGACGTTCTACCGATACTGCCAATCCACCACCCTAAAATAATAATAAAAGGATAAAGTTCTAAATGAAAGTGGATGGTAGAATTGGACGGACGCAGGTTAAATATCTTTCTGTATACAACTAATTATATTTACTTTCATGTGTCTCAACGTTATCTTTCAGGTTTCCGAGATAATGAAATAATTACCAGCGCAGTAATAAGTGCGATGTATTGTCCCCAAATTTGTCTTGATATATCCATGTTATAACTATTTACTTCTTCTAATAAAGAATACTATGTGCAGTCGCTTATTATGCTAGCAATCAAACCTTACTTAACCGCCTCCCTACTTTTCTAAGGAATAGTTGAATAGCGCAGGCCTGGACATAATACACCAAACAAAAAGATTAGAATAAATAATTGTTAGGGAAACATGTAATAGATGAACATGAAGAAACGATGCACAATGGAATTATCTTGAAAGTGTCGGCTCACCACCAAAACAAAGAGGAATAACTTCAAGAGGAAATTACAAACTAACACTATACCGATGCATGTATAAACAGCATTAACAAAACATCAAAAGCTCACATACATAAAACCCAAAATTACAACAAAATAAAGCAAGAAAAGCTAAAATGTCACCATTTTCTCCCGTCACACAACTTAAACATCAAACGTAGATAAAATCATTTCATACATATAATAAACCAAAACAACGAGAATTACCTATATATATATATATATATATATATATATATATATATATATATATATCACGTAAACAAACGATAAGGCAATAACACATAATGTAATAAAACTGGGTAGAAACGCCATTGCATCATAAGTAACTTTCCGAAAATAGTTTCACTAATATATATATATATCCACTTAGCTAATTACAGCAACATCCCACAGACATCCTTTTCCTATTCGAATCTACCACAATCGCAATACAAGCAAACCTTTACGTTTTGTACTACGTACTCCCTAACATTTTTAGTAAAAACGGACAAAGAAGAGCAAATATTTCCACAATATATAAGTAAAAAAACAGAACCAGCTCAATCAAAAATATCAATCATCAAAAGAGGGATTGATAGTGCAAAACGATTATAAACACTTCAAAAACAAAACATATCACATATGGCAACAAAACTACAATTATAATTGGTACAACATTATTATTATTATTATTATTATTATTATTATTATTATTCCTTGAATCTCAGTCATTGATGTTAGTTAACTGGAAAGTCCGTTGGAATGAATATCAAGCCACTACCTGCAGCCTCAGATATTCAGGACGTATCGGAGGGTTCTTGCTGTTCCCAGCAAGCATGCCTTTTGAAGCGTTCCAAAAAGCGTGACGGGGCCGATTTTCTTTAACCATCCCTGGAAACTTTTGGAGATAGTCCCCAGTGCGCCTATGACAATCGGGATCACTTTGACTTCATGGCAGTTCCAAATCCTTTTTACCTCCCAATTTAAGTCCTGGTATCGGTTAATTTTCTCCCTCTCCTTCTCTTGCACTCTCGTGTCGAATGGGCAGGCCACATCCACAATCAGACACGATCTTTTTTCTTTGTCCACAACCACCAGGTCAGGTCTATTGTGTTCCAGTTTCTTGTCCGTCTGTATCCTAAAACCCCACAGCACCTTCACCTGATCGTTCTCCATCACCGCCTCTGGCCTATACTCATACCATTTCTCAGAATGTGGTAAACTGTTTACTTTGCACAGGTGCCAGTGGCTCACCCTGCCCATCACATCATGTCTCCAGCCCTTATAGTGGGTCTGGGCTAGGTGTTTACACTCGGATACAATGTGAGCCACAGTCAACTCTCTCTCTCCACAGATCCTGCACAGTGGGCTAGCCTCCTCCTTGTAAATATAGTGTTTCAACCACTTCGTTTTGAGGGCCTGCTCCTGCGCAGCCATTAACATTCCTTCTGTAGCCTTTTTGAGGTCTCCTCTTCTCAACCAGTTCCATGTCTGTGGATCTCTAAATTCAATTTTCTCAAAGAAGGTACTATGAAGGGATTTTCCCTGAAGGCTGCTCTTTCTCCTTGATGTTATTTCCTCCTTGGACATCCCCTGGCCTATTGTCCCCTCCTTCAGTACAGTTCTGAGCATTGGCTCCTTACTATCAGTCACGTATTTGTGTAGGTTGTTTTTCTCCATCTGAACACAGTCCTCTATGCTGATAAGACCTCTTCCACCCTCAGATCTCCTTAAGTAGAGTCTATCGACATCACTCCTCTTGTGGAACATGTTGTAGATAGTCAATAGCTTCCTAGTCTTCCTATCCATTTCTTTTTGTTCAGTAACATTCCATCTCAGAATTCCCGCACTGTATCTAATAATAGACACAGCTCGGGAATTTACTCCGCTTATGGCATTTCTGCTGTTCAGATGTGACTTCAATACGCTCCTTATTCTCCGAATGTATTCAGTTCTTAACAATTCCTTTATTTTTTTGTTCTTTATGCCATCAGCCTCCAGAACGCCCAAATACTTGTACCCTTCCTCAGAGTCAATTTCCTTTATCATCTCACCTGTTGGTATCTGGATTCCGTTACTTCTGCTCAACCTACCCCTCCTCATCACAATGACTCCACGCTTACTAATACCAAACTGCATACATATATCACTGCTGAAAATACGGACAGTGTCAACAAGCACATCCAACTCCTTCTCACTCTTCCCGAAGAGCTTAAGATCGTCCATGAAGAGGAGGTGATTGATGGTAAGCTCTGCCTTTCCCAACTTGTATCCTGCTCTCACTTTTCGCAGCATAATGGTCAGGGGCATCAGGGCAAGGACAAACAACAGAGGGGAAAGGCTATCTTCCTGGAAGATACCTCTCTTGATCTTCACGCTTCCCAAGGATTCTCCAGTTGATGTCAACTCTGTTTCCCAGGACCTCATACTCCTGCCCAGCAACTGTCTGATGTTATCTGCCACCTTGAAGATCTCCAGGCTTTTGGTGATCCAAGAATGAGGCACCATGTCAAATGCCTTTCTATAGTCTACCCATCCCATGGCAAGATCAGTGTGTCTCCTCCTGCAATTCCCCATTATCATCTTATCAATAAGTAACTGGTCCTTTGTACCACGTGACTTCTTCCGGCATCCTTTCTGTTCGTCCGGTAACAAGTTGTTTGTGTGGAGGCGATGGTAGATTTCCTCAGACACAATGCTCGTCAACAGTTTCCACATAACGGACAGACATGTGATAGGTCTATAGTTGGTAACATCATTACCCTTGATTCGGTCTTTCATTATCAGAACTGTGGTACCTTTTGTCAACCACTCTGGTACCTCACCTGACATCAAGCACTCATTGAACATGGCCTCAGGGATCAAGTCGTTGCCTCTTTCTTTCCCCTCAAGCTGTCCAAACAGCATCTTCTGGTTGTTGTCGAACATGCGGTTCTGTTTATACTGACTGACTCTGTTCTCGTATCGCCTGATTTTTGCACTTTGCTACAATGCGTTGCTTCAGTTCCTCTATGATAATATGTAGCTTTTTCCTCCTAGTTTTCTACTTTATTTCCAGTCTATTTTTAGTGCCTATGTTTTTTAGTGTCCCATTCAGTAGGGACTCAAGCTTTCCAATGTCATTTCTCATTTCCCTGATTTGACCACTCAGTCGTTTCTTCCACCACGGCTCTGCTCTTTCTTGTCTGTTGTTTCCTCTCGCTTTTATACCAAGTAGTTTCCTCACCGTATTTGCTGTTGCTTTGAGGATATTGTTGCACTGGTGAAGGCTCCTCGCCTCAAGGTATGGGATGACTTTGTTTACCTTAGCTATTGTTTCTTTTAACTTTTTCCTGTCTACAAATCTTAGGTTCATAGGTCTCCCACTATCATTGTTCAATTCATCTACCACTAAATTTAGGATGTCAACCGAATCTTGTCCCAGCCCGTCAGCATTCATCTCCTCAGTGGCCGTATCTCTGTTCCAGGTATTATTTATCTCAGCATCCAGATCATTGTCTGCTTCGGGTGTTTCCTCCGTTCTATCGACCTCTTCACCTTCATTTCCCACTGGCTCGTTTGCCAGGCATACTCCGCCCTCCATCTCCAAGCTAATCTCTCTGCTCAGTTCCTCCAGTTCCAGATCGCTTATCCACCCATTAGTTCTTATTACCCGAGCCTGCCTGGCCAATTTTTGGTCATCTAATTTAAATAGACCAATCTCGTTCCAGATGTTATGCATCCGTCTCCTATAGCCCCTCTCCTTGGGGTTACTTTTCAGGTAACATTGCATAACAGTTCTATTCAATTCTTTCGTCCAGTTGGTTCTGGTCCCTTTCCTTCTTCTTCTTCCTCCGACACCAGCAGTATTTGGTTCACAGCCAGGTTCCTGCTGCTGAGCCAGGGAGCACCTGATGGGTGAGAGTCTGTCACATGACGTTCTAGTCTCCATTTCACCGTTATTCGAACAGTTTAGGTTCGATATTTAAACACACTTATCGAGGATTGGCGAATGTATGGTTACATAACCATCTGTGGATTCACCGTCTCCGGTGGTTGCGCCGCTCCACTTGGCTCTTGTGTGGAATTATCACCACGCTGTAGACGAACACAAATAAACAAACAAACACACAGGCAGAAAAAAACCCAAAAATGAATAAGCATAAGTTTCATTGTAATGTAGTGTTCGAATGTCTGACTTAGTTTTTCCCTTCTCTTCTCTGTCCGTCCGCTTGTTTCTCTCTTCATTCTTATTTTCTTTACGTTTTTTTTTTGTTTTTGTTTTTCTCTGTTTGTTTTTCTCTTTTTTTGCTGTTGTTGCTGTGCTGCTTTGGTTTTGATGTTTGTTTTTTCTTTTTTCTTTTGAGTCTATCTATATATTTTGATGCCTTCCTCTTTTTTAGTAGGAATTCTATAATGTGGTGGCAGCAACTAGCAGGGTGCAATGGGAGAGAATAGCGGCGGTAGCGATACTGAGACAGTGGTGGTGGTGATGTCGACACTGAGGCAGTGGTGGTGGTGATGTGATCGTATTACTGTAGTGATGGTGTTGTAGCAGTGTTAGCAATGAAGGAGTGGTGGCGGCGGTGATGGGATAGTGGTAGTAATGATGGCAGTGGTGGTGGTGATGTGTTCGTATTACTGTAGTGATGGTGTTGTAGCGGTGGTAGCAATGAAGGTGTGGTGGCGGCGGTGATTGTATAGTGGTAGTAATGATGGATGGGCGGTGTTGTCGTTACTGATGTCCGTTCGGTGAATCTATGGGGTTAGTCGCGTATATGTGTTGACATAAATTCCCTTAATGTTGGAATTAAAAATTTTGTTAAAACTTGGGACAATAATAATAGTATTTATTATTATCATTATTATGTTGAGATTGGTTGTGGTGGTGGTGAAATTGCAGTTATCTGGCTGTTGTGTTTAGTGTACACAGAGAGGTGATGGGGTAGGCGGTGTATCTAGTTTCTGGTGTTGGTGAGATTGGTGTTGTTTGGCTGTTCTATATAGTGTAGACAGAGGAGGGGGGGTTCTTCTTCTTCCATTTATAGCCATTTTCTTTTTTGAATATATAATGTACAATACAAAGTTGAATATTTGAATATTTGAGCCTTCTAACAATATATTTTGGGTCCGAATTCTTTTGGGGCTCAAGCCGGATGCTTTACGTAACATTTGTACTAAGAGTCGTTATTTCACAAATGATTTAAATATGTTAAAAATTCAAAACTTACGGGAGCGATTTCATGACCTTCTACCACCTCGTGCGTCTTCTTCCCTTATTATTACTATTATTATTATTGTTATTGTTATTCCTTGAATCTCAGTCATTGATGTTGGTTAACTGGAAAGTCCGTTGGATTGAATATCAAGCCACTACCTGCAGCCTCAGATATTCAGGACGTATCGGAGGGTTCTTGCCGTTCCAAGCAAGCATGCCTTTTGAAGCGTTCCAAAAAGCGTGAAGGGGCCGATTTTCTTTAACCATCCCTGGAAACCTTTGGAGATAGTCCCCAGTGCGCCTATGACAATCGGGATCACTTTGACCTCATGGCAGTTCCAAATCCTTTTCACCTCCCACTTTAGGTCCTGGTATCGGTTAATTTTCTCCCTCTCCTTCTCTTGCACTCTCGTGTCGAACGGGCAGGCCACATCCACAATCAGGCACGATCTTTTTTCTTTGTCCACAACCACCAGGTCAGGTCTATTGTGTTCCAGTTTTTTGTCCGTCTGTATCCTAAAATCCCACAGCACCTTCACCTGACTGTTCTCCATCACCGCCTCTGGCCTATGCTCATACCATTTCTCAGAATGTGGTAGATTGTTTACTTTGCACAGGTGCCAGTGGATCACCCTGCCCATCACATCGTGTCTCCAGCCCTTATAGTGGGTCTGGGCTAGGTGTTTACACTCGGACACAATGTGAGCCACAGTCTCCTCTCTCTCTCCACAGATCCTGCACAGTGGGCTAGCCTCCTCCTTGTAGATATGGTGCTTCAACCACTTCGTTTTGAGGGCCTGCTCCTGCGCAGCCATTAGCATTCCTTCTGTAGCCTTTTTGAGGTCTCCTCTTCTCAACCAGTTCCATGTCTGTGGATCTCTAAATTCAGTTTTCTCAAAGAAGGTACTATGAAGGGATTTTCCCTTAAGGCTGCTCTTCCTCCTTGATGTTATTTCCTCCTTGGATATCCCCTGGCCTACTGTCCCCTCCTTCAGTACAGCTCTGAGCATTGGCTCCTTACTATAGGTCACGTATTTGTATAGGTTGTTTTTCTCCATCTGAACACAGTCCTCTATGCTGATAAGACCTCTTCCACCCTCAGATCTCCTTAGGTAGAGTCTATCGACATCACTCCTCTTGTGGAACATGTTGTAGATAGTCAATAGCTTCCTAGTCTTCCTATCCATTTCTTTTTGTTCAGCAACATTCCATCTCAGAATTCTCGCACTGTACCTAATAATAGACACAGCTCGGGAATTTACTGCGCTTATGGCATTTCTGCTGTTCAGATGTGACTTCAATACGCTCCTTACTCTCCGAATGTATTCAGTTCTTAACAATTCCTTCATTTTTTTGTTCTTTATGCCATCAGCCTCCAGAACGCCCAAATACTTGTATCCTTCCTCAGAGTCAATTTCCTTTATCATCTCACCTGTTGGTATCTGGATCCCGTTACTTCTGCTCAACCTACCCCTCCTCATCACAATGACTCCACATTTACCAATACCAAACTGCATACATATATCACTGCTGAAAATACGGACAGTGTCAACAAGCACATCCAACTCCTTCTCACTTTTCCCGAAGAGCTTAAGATCGTCCATGAAGAGGAGGTGATTGATGGTAAGCTCTCCCCTTCCCAACTTGTATCCTGCTCTCACTTTTCGCAGCATAATGGTCAAGGGCATCAGGGCAAGGACAAACAACAGAGGGGACAGGCTATCTCCCTGGAAGATACCTCTCTTGATCTTCACGCTTCCCAAGGATACTCCAGTTGATGTCAACTCTGTCTCCCAGGACCCCATACTCCTGCCCAGCAACTGTCTGATGTTATCTGCCACCCTGAAGATCTCCAGGCTTTTGGTGATCCAGGAATGAGGCACCATGTCAAATGCCTTTCTGTAGTCTATCCATCCCATGGCAAGATCAGTGTGTCTCCTCCTGCAATTCCCCATTACCATCTTATCAATAAGCAACTGGTTCTTTGTACCACGTGACTTCTTTCGGCATCCTTTCTGTTCGTCCGGCAACAAGTTGTTTGTGTGGAGGTGATGGTAGATTTCCTCAGACACAATGCTCGTCAACAGTTTCCACATTACGGGCAGACATGTGATAGGTCTATAGTTGGTAACATCATTACCCTTGATTCGGTCTTTCATTATCAGAACTGTGGTACCTTTTGTCAACCACTCTGGCACCTCACCCGACACCAAGCAGTCATTGAACATGGCCGTCAGCTTCGGGTGGAGGGATGTTAAATGTTTAATCCAATACCTCTGCACACCATCTGGGCCTGGTGATTTCCAGTTGGTTAGTTTTTTGGCTTGCCCCTTAAGAGTTTCAACTGTGATACTCAAATCAGTCTGTTGCTGTGCCTGCTCATCGATCTCCCTCTGTACTGTCTCAATCCACCCTGCCTGGGCATTGTGTCTAACATCCTGCTCCCATATTCCTCTCCAGAATGTTTTAGCTTGTTCCGCCCCAGGGATCAAGTCGTTGCCTCTTTCTTTCCCCTCAAGCTGTCCAAACAGCATCTTGTGGTTGTTGTCGAACATGCGGTTCTGTTTATACTGACTGACTCTGTTCTCGTATCGCCTGATTTTGGCACTCTTTGCTACAATGCGTTGCTTCAATTCCTCTATGATAATATTTAGCTTTTTACTCCTAGTTTTGTATTTTATTTCCAGTCTATTTTTAGTGCCTATGTTTTTTAGTGTCCCATTCAGTAGTGACTCAAGCTTTCCTATGTCATTTCTCATTTCCTCGATTTGCCCACTCAGTCGCTTCTTCCACCACGGCTCTGCTCTTTCTTGTCTGTTGTTTCCTCTCGCTTTTATACCAAGTAGTTTCCTCACCGTATTTGCTGTTGCTTTGAGGATATTGTTGCACTGGTGAAGACTCCTCGCCTCAAGGTATGGGATGACTTTGTTTACCTTAGCTGTTGTTTCTTTTAACTTTTTCCTGTCTACAAATCTTAGGTTCATAGGTCTCCCACTATCATTGTTCAACTCATCTACCACTAAATTTAGGATGTCAACCGAATCTTGTCCTAGCCCGTCAGCATTCATCTCCTCAGTGGCCGTATCTCTGTTCCAGGTATTATTTATCTCAGTATTCAGATCATTGTCTGCTTCGGGTGGTTCCTCCGTTCTCAGGACCTCCTCACCTTCATTTCCCGCCGGCTCGCTTGTCTGGCATACTACACCCGCCATCTCCAAGCCATTCTCTCTGCTCAGTTCCTCCAGTTCCAGCTCGCCTATCCACCCATTAGTTCTTATTACCCGAGCCTGCCCGGCCAATTTTTGTTCATCTAATTTAAATAAACCAATCTCGTTCCAGATGTTATGCATCCGTCTCCTGTAGCCCCTCTCCTTGGGATTACTTTTCAGGTAGCATTGCATAACAGTTCTATTCAATTCTTTCGTCCAGTTGGTTCTGGCCCCTTTCCTTCTTCTTCTTCCTCCAACATCAGCAGTATTTGGTTGACAGTCAGGTTCCTGCTGCTGAGCCAGGGGGCACCTGTCGGGTGAGAGTCTGTCACATGACGTTCTAGTCTCCATTTCACCGTTATTCGAACTGTTTATGTTCGATATTTAAACACTCTTATCGAGGATTGGCGAATGTATGTTTACATAGCCATCTGTGGATCCGCCATCCCACTTGGCCCTTGTGTGGCATTATCACCACGCTGTATACGGACACACATAAACAAACAAACACACGGGCAGAAAGGGCCCCAAAAATGAATAAGCATAAGTTTCATTGTAATGTAGTATTCGAATGTCTGACTTAGTTTTTGTTTTTTAAGTTTTACTTTTTCCCCCCCTCTTCTCTGTCCGTCCGCCTGCTTCTCTCTTCATTCTTATTTTCTTTACGTTTTTGGGGTGTCTTTTTTTGTTTTTGTTTTTCTCTGTTTCTTTTTCTCGTTTTTTGCTGTTGTTGCTGTGCTGCTTTTGTTGTTTGTTTTTTCTTTTTTCTTTTGAGTCTATCTATATATTTTGATGCCTTCCTCTTTGTTAGTAGTAGGAATTCTATAATGTGGAAGTGGCAGCCAGCAGAGACTGGCGGCGTTGGCGATACTGAGACAGTGGTGGTGGTGATGTCGATACCGAGGCAGTGGTGGCGGTGATGCGACCGTATTACTGTAGTGATGGTGCTGTAGCGGTGGCAGCAGCAGTGAAGGAGTCAAGGGGTGGTGGCGGCGGTGATGGGATAGTGGTGGTAATGATGGCCGTAGTGAGTTATTCTTAGCGAGTTATTCTTAGACCACCTACTTATTCCTGAGAGGGTTGTGAGCGCAGACTCCACAAACACTCTTTCCATCGAGTCCTGTAAGAAGTAACCCTTTTCAATTGATCCGGCTGGATCCCCAAGCGAGACCAGTTGATCTCAAGGATATTATTCAACCATCTTGATCCAGTCTACCTCATGGCCCTGCCGGTTGGTTTTGCCTGTAAAATCTGTCCAGCGATTCTTTCTTGGGACATTCTAACAAAATTTCCATATTATCGGAGCTGTGATCTCTCAATTCGAGGAAGTGTCTCTACCTGGAGTGACTCTCTGATAAACTAACTACGCACTTTGTCGAGTAACTTTGCACCAAAGACCTTTACGAGGATCCCCATTTTGGCTGCTTGTATTAGGGATCGTTGAAACATGTCCATATGTAACGTTTGGCCCGAATACAAAATTGAAGATAGCGAGTTTCGCTCTGACCTCGCGTCTACTGATTACCAAATGCACACTGCGCAGCCTTCCTTGTGAGGAGGTTTGTCCCAGTTTACGCAGCGCTGATTTTCATTCCAGCCATGCATCACTGAACTTCAAACATATGACGTGCAATTTGGAACTCACCTTCTGTTGTCTTAAAATTCCAGCCGACCGGGTACAATAGGAAGGACGATTTGCCTCTGAAAGATATGTTTCTGTGAATGGTGCAAATTTATGCACCAAACGAGTAGTCTGAATATTGATCCTTCTTTGATGAAGTCACTGCAGCGCCAGATTTAGTTAAGAGTCACTCTAATAGGAGTCTTCAATGTACATGTTGACACTGACAGTCTGACATGGAAATGAGTGGATGAAAGGAACAGCGAACCCCATCAAAATTCGAATGGAGAGGCCTTATTAGATTTTTGTTCTAGCAATGGACTCTTTATTATGAACACCTACTTCCAGCGCAGAGACATCTGGTATAAGGTTAACAAGGGACAGAGGTCAATAATTGATTTTGTTATTGTCTCTGATCTTTCCGATTCTGTGCTGCATGTTCGTGTTAATAGAAGAGCTGAGCTGTCATCTGATCAACATTTAGCTATAAGGAACTTGAGACTACCTAAAGCCAAAGCCCACAGAACATGCAAATCCCTGTTCACCTCCAGGATGAAGTGGGAAGCATTGGTGGATGAGGAAGTCACGATTAGGTATGCAGATACTTTGGCATCCAAATTCTGACAAATCCTTGGGCAAACTAAGGACTTTGAAACAGTGTGGGGATTACTCAGCTCTGCAGATTCTAAATGTTAAATGCTGCGGGTGAAAATGTTTTGGTGTGGCACCGGATGTCATGAAGATCCCGCGGTTCAATCAAAAGGTCAAAGATGTCATTCGAACTAAGAAGGAGGCCTACAAAGCTTGACGCTTGACTTGTAAATAAGTCTTCCTGCCTTCACCTCCGGTACAAGTAGGCACGAAGAATCGTAGCAGGGACAGTAAAGGCGTCCTCAGTTATGATATGGGTGAACTTTGGGTTTAAGCCGAAAACACTCTTCAAATCAGCAAATAAAGTGTTCTGGCAGACCATCCACCATATTCGTATTAACAATTCCTCCTCCACATTTGCTATCAGGAATGCATCATGCGTTCCCCTCTCATCAGAGAGATACATTCTCTCTTTGCTGATGACCTAAACCTTATCACAAAAGCATCTTCTGATGTACACGAGGTGCGTCTGGAATCAATGATTAATCTCTCGGAGGGTGAGGTCACAAGAGCAGTTAAAGAACTCAAATAAGACAAGGCTCCTGGGGAGGATTGAATTCGACGCAGGATATCAAAAGCCTTAAATAGAGAAGTTATTCTTTTGTTTTTAATCAATTTATAAAATTTATACAAAATGAGTCACGGTAGATTGCTTCAATTATAGATGGATCTCATTTTTAAGCCTCCCCGGTAAAGTCTAAGCTAAGTGTGTGACAAAGAGATGTAGGTGTCCAAGCTACACACTTTTCCAAACTAATAAGGCCTAGATATAGTTTCACAACGCAACTCCAGCAATAGCGGCAATAGAAATTAAGCAGTCTATATAAAAACAAATCTGAACAACAGACCACTTGCAGTCTGGTATCCAACATAAACTATAAATAAAGTGTAAAAAGCTCTATCAGTTAAAAGAAACAACAACTCAAACGATGTGCAAACTACTTAATTATAACTTGAAATTATCTACTTTGCAACATTCATTCAAAAATGATATATAAGATAGAAAAAAATATACAATGAATGTTTATTCTGAATACACTTGTTTCACGCCGTTGGTTTAAATACCATTGATTATTACATAAATATGAAAAAGATAATACCAAAATTAAGTAATGAGAAAAAAGTAAAGGTGTAGGGAAGGGCAGATCTGGCTGTATGGGAAAGTAGAGAAAAGGGCTATAAATGCCAGAAATGAGAATAAAAAAGAGGGAAAAGGCAAGGAATCTTGGTCCACAAAAGAAAGTGTGGGAGAAGGGGAGAGAGAGTGATAGGCTCAGGGCCGAAAGCGGTCAGACCTGCAATGGCCTTGTCGCGGACAGTGGCCAATATGCATTGTATATCCGATGTTCACGAATTAATCACAAACTATATCAGCTGTGCCATATTATGAATGACATTTGTGTGGCTACTAAACAATAACTAGATCAAAAGATATAAACACTAGTAAAGCGGCAAGAAAGACATTTCCCTCAGCTCGATGGAGAACAATATAATTAAAATTAACAACCAAATTACATGAATACCAAATTATCTACAATATCAATAAATAGATTAATAAATATAATTCGCTGCTTTAAACTAGTTGCTAATGGCTGAACCATTAGAGCGTTGATTAAATTTGTTTAGGGTCTCTGCGTTCTGACTTCAAACCAAAACGCGGTCTTCTTTGGCTTGTACCGGCCCAGTGTCGGTGCACCACTCTCTCTTTCCAACTATCACATTTTGGATGTTCCGCTCGATCAACAGTGTGTTGTGGAGAGAGAGTATGTCTTGTCGTGACTGCTGAGCACCTAAAACACCTAGCGAAAGCATGGTACATATTACAAAGTCATAGTCGATTGCAAGTGATGGTTATTATAATTACAATAATTATACATGAAAACTAGATGTACAAACTGACACTGCAATTTCACGCCTAGAGAAAGAATTTAGAAGTAGATTGGAATGGTAGATTGCAAAATGGTACATGTGATTATTTATGCATCTCTGAACGTTTGTTTTTATTCCTATGCCTATGATTTAGCTTTATTTATTCTTGTGTGGGGAGGCATGTACATGTGAATATCCGTTTAGATCCGAAGCGTGTATAAATGAATTTGGAGGATGTAGAGATGAAATGATTATTGAATACGTTCTTTACTCAGGTCTCGATACGAGTAAAACTTTGACAATTCATTCTATTCTTTTCATTGTCCTCAGGTCATATTTAGTAAACTTGGCATGAAATCATTATTTCCTTCTTTCTGGATAAAAGGAATATTCCAATGGGGACAGATTTCACTTTTTGTGCCAAAGATCTCTCAAAAGAGAGCGATGGAAATGAAGAAGTTACAAAACGAAGTAAAATAAAAATATTCGTTTCTTGAATGAAAAAAAAAAATATTCATAGCCAACTTTCTGAGAATACATGGCGTGTGTGTTGCCAAGTAAATATTTTAAAGCTGTTCCCCCAGCATGCATTTTAGTAGCCATAATTTAGAGATAAGCTATTATTCGTTTACTCAATTACGTGTTCCGGACGAGGGGCTGAGGTCATGCTGGGGCACCGCCATATATGAAATTGAAATAAGCGTTTAATTGTAGATGTTTATTGATGTTTTTTTTTACGTAAAATATATCAATTCCATAATTATTAATACTGTTACTAGATGTTACCATATTGTTACTATTGTTACTAGAATTATTAATATTATTACCACAGACGAAAGGTTTTGTGGTACTTAGTGATATCTCTTTACGTTCTCAGCCATTATTTCCCTCGTATATGCACTACCTTACAAACAAATTGATGTCGAGTCAAATTGATAAATCTCAAATATTGGTACTGAAAAGGCAGAATCGATAGAGCACTTGACAAAATTAACTATGGTATTTCTTCTGGATCTTTACGTTCTGAGTTCAGGTCCCACAAAATATAACCTTGCTTTTCTACCTTCCGCGGATCGATAGAATAAAACATTATCAAGTAATGCATTGAATTTAATCGAGTTGTGCCTAGGCTACAAAACAATATTATCATAATTAACGAGGCGAGTTAGTAGGCATGAAAAAGCTTAAGAGCGTTTAAGTACTCACATTTACGTACTTGGTTCAATTCTTAGGCGTGTAAAATTGTCTTTCAAACTCCCGTAAAAAAAAAACATATTATGGGTTGATACAAAGACTATGTACCTCTCCAATAAAAAAAAAACATATTTTAGTCGAGCTGTGGATAGTAGAATCGCCGGAACACCACATTTATTTGTAACCTACAAACTACCTAGGACAATGTTTTCCATACGGCCAAGCGAGGTTGATAAAATTTCTTGTTATAGTCGAGGTCGATATGTGATTTTGTTTCATAATACAGTGTGTTCGATACTGAATCTCAATGGTCAGAAACCAGTAACTTATTTTGATTCGAATTTGAAACAAAACTTACATTCTGCGCTTCTAACTTAACCTAAAATTATTACGTGCCTCATGATGTCATGATTTGACAACACTGAGACAGTTATCGAAATTATTGAACAGCGAATACCTGGCATCTTAGTATTGTTTTTTTTTACACTTTACATTTTATTTTAGTACTTTTTCTTTTCTTTCTCATTTCCGTTTGCGCTGATGTTATGTTTCCCGTCGAGTGACTATTCTTCTTATTTCTACTTTGTTATTTTATCCGATTGCTTCTTTTATTTTTCTTGCTATTATTCTTGTTGCGAGCATTATTTATTTTACTTTTCCTATTTTTGTAATTGCGATTTTGTTTCTTGTGACCATTGCGATATTTACTCAAATCAAAATTTGTAGTATTGTTGATATAATTAAATAGCGAAATCTTTAAGATGTCCAGTACTTCCAGTTTGATAGTATTTCACTCTTTACCGTTCGTTACTAACCTCGGAGATACCAATAAAAATATTATCAATGTACCTATAAAAATTCTAAAGTCTTTTCCGAAACCAGAGGCTCATAAGGCCGTTGCTCATCCTGGTTTCTGTGGCGTGAACAACTCAGATTACAAGATTTCCCCTGGACAGTATAGCAGACCACCGTAGGATTGAACCCTCAGCTCTTGCTGATACTCATTTTATGCTACGTATACTGGAGCAACGTGAAATGATGTGCTTTGCTCAAAAACATAACACACAATCGAGTCAAGGAATTGAACTTATGGCATTACGATCTTATGTCCACTTACCATTAGGCCATACGCACTGCCAGTGTACATGCATTTAAACGTTTTTATACACTTCAGATTTTATCATTACCTGAACAATATACTACATTTCTCGTTTCTACTTCTCTATTGGTAAGCTACTACTATCCAAAATTCGATATTTATGATATTGCAATGTTGTCCTATAATCTGAAATTTACATACACCCTTCTGTAATGTTTTCAGTAAAGGCGTAACAGAAGCATAACCAACAAGTACATCAACACGGTAAATGATAAAAGCCTGAAAGGATTTCTATGTAGAAGCAGTGGACATACAAAATAGTTGCTATAGCAACGGCCGAAGAAGAAACAAAATCAATATCAATATCAACAATAAGGAATATTTTCACTGGAGATATGACAAAAATACCCCAAAACAAGTCTCAATACTGAGATTAACAACAACTAACAGTTACATAAAAGGAGAATATTATCATTATATCAAAGACAAAAAAACTCACGAATCACGAGTGAAGATGCAGCAACGATATTAATAATTTCAGAAAATATTGAATACAAAACACTTCATTTATAGAAGTAAGATAGTGCAGAAGACTTCAGGAAATTCCTCATACTCAAGAGGAAATGTTTAAAACTAGATATATAGCCTTTTCATTTAAAGGGTATGAAAATTTGAGATACCTAGTTTTGTATTATAAAACTCAGTTTCCTAATTTTGTATATAAACTGTTGTGGCTGCAGAGGTGCATGTGTTTTCTGTTTTTCTGTGAAAGTCAACAGACACGTTCACACACCATTACATCAATTTCATTTTCCTCTTTCCAATCTCATGTTGCGTCTGACTAAATAATTAAAACAATACGAATATCACACTTTACTAGTTCTCTCAACCGATAGAAGTGATATTAATAGAACATCACTAAGCTTGACTTCTAAGCCTAAATACTTGTGAAAATGCATGATATTACACTTCCTTCTGTCTAAATATTACAGGCTTTATGGTTATATACACTATTTTTGATTTGGTTTTTAAAGATTTATTTGTTTTTCTCATCAATGAATGTGTGATTATTTGGTATTATTGGTCATTTATCTAATTTCATTATTCATTATTCTAATATTTTCTCAACCGGTTCACTTAATTACACCTACCATACCGAGTATGATATATGATAAAAATTGTTGATGGCTAATTATTTTCTTTATTACATCCTACTATTGTTCATAGTATTGTTATGATTTAAGAATCTAATTATTGAAACACTTCAGCATCTTCAAATATTTAAAGAAATGTAAAAATAAAAAACTTATGATTGAAAAATAATTTCAAAATATATTATGCCTGTAAGTGGTTTATAAAACTTCTATTTTGCTCCGTCATAGTTTGTCGCTTCTACTTATCTAAACAAGAAGAAATTTGTTCATGCCTCTTATAGACCACTTATCGTTTATTTAAATGAAACTGAGAGTAATTGTTTTATTTCGCGCTGGTTTTAACTTTGTGTGGCTTCTAAAAGTTTCCAACGAATTAAAAACAATAGATTTCACAAATTTTTATTCTACTTGAAAAAATGGTGTTCATTGTTCTCTTAACGAAGAGAAACAGTTCCTTTAGAAAATGTTATAGGAAAATTCTATGGAAGTAGACAATTTTACAAATTTCGCATAAATTAATTTTATTCATTCTTTCTCTTTTTATATTTTAACTTGGGGCTTATGGCAATTGATTCTATTTTAAGCATAGTTTTATTTGTTTTTGTTTTGTCTTTTCTCCATTTTTAATTAAATTTACAATTGGAACGATGCAGAAATGCCTATTTTTTTTATCAAATAATTGGTTTCGCTAATATTATATTGTTAATATGGTTTAGTAAAAGCAGGTAAAATTGAAAGATTTTTGAATAATTACTACAAGTGTTCATGGTTCATATACCAGCGGTAGCTGAGTGATGGTATATGTATCTAACTACTATTAATCAGATTATCTAACTGTAACAATCTAACCCCAGTAAATCGTGTTAGCACTTATTGGCGAATGTTTCATTGGCCTCCAGTACTGAGTAGAAGTTATATGAATTTCAATCTTAAAAGAAGATGCTTCACTTAATTCCATTACTTCCATACTAATCCAACTTAATATGATAAAGTCAAAAAAACGTTTTGTTGTTTTCTAGCAACACAAAAAACACTGTTTGATTTTGCCCAGCGACCATATTAAGTACGATATTTAAAATTTGTCGATAATGTCGTTGTGAATTACAGAGCTACTTGTTTTATTTATGACCTCTTGATATTGTTCTTATTCTTCGTTTGAGTCCAAATAGTTTAGGGAGGAAATATTTATCTTCTTATCAATTATAACAGTCAAATACCAGAGTGCGGTCATTCGAGTATAACACTTTACGAAAAATGTTTGACCCAGAACCAAGACTAGAAATCATTATTTTCCTGGCGGATTAGCAGAATTGTTAAGATCGTCAGGCAAAATACTTTGTAGCATTGAGTTATTGCCCTTTATGTTTTGTGTTCAAATCACGCCGAAGTTCATTTGGCTTTGACCCTTCTGGGGTCGATAAAATAAAATACCAGTTAAGTACTGCGGTCGATATAATTCATTTACCTCGTCCCCAAAATATATTAGTATTGTGCATGAATTAGAAACCATTATTTTCCTGAATAAAGGGCGGGGGATTGGCAGTATCGGTAGAGGGTCGGACGCCATGATTTCCAGCATAGTTACATCCCTTTACGATCTGAGTTCAAATCCCGCCGAGGTTGACTTTGCCTTTCATCCTTACGGGGTCGATAAAATAAAGTACCAGTAATGCACTGGGTAATTGCTGGCCTTGTGCCTAAAGTAGAAACAATTATTTTCCTGAATAAACATATTTGACCTTTGCCATTACGGCATAAATATTAATGTATCTAAGAACACAGTCGTGTCAAATTTGTATATGTCCTTCCTATTTTTAGATTTTGTGGAAGGTACATATAGAGGAAGGCGGCGAATTGTTAGCGTCGTTAGAACGTCAGATAAAATGTTTTATGTTATTCGTTCGGGCTCCTTGTTCTCAGAGTTCAAATCCCACCGTGGTCAAATCTGCCTTTCATCCATTCGAGGTCGATAAACAATTACCAACCTAGTACTGGGGTGGATTTAACCTGTATATCTCTTTCTCATTTTTTCTCTCTCATTTTCTATCTTTCTCTGGAAGAAATCTGCTGTAATCGGGCATGGAGGGGAATGGGCTCCGCAAAGCTTAAAATTTCCAAAGAAACGCTGTATTAACATACGGTGCCCCTACGTTTCTATCAGGAGTTATGAGACCACACATACAATATACACATATAGAGGAATAATTTACGTTTACGAGAGTAATTGATAGTGCTTCATCGATGAATGGATAAAGAAGGATAGGTGAGTACATTCATAAGGGAGAACTTGTAGTCAGTGTTGTTTATTTGTAACAATATTGTTATTTTTCTATATTAAGGATGGTGGATTGGCAGAATCGTTATAGTGTCGGACAACATTATTTCCGGTATTTAAGTTGTGAGTTCAAATTCCGCTGAGATCAACTTTTCCTCCCATCCTTTCAACGTCGATAAAATATAGTTCCAGTCAACTACTGGGACAATATATTAGACTTTTCTTCTCTCCCCAAATTTCTGGCCTTGTATCTAATATAGAAATTGTTATTTTTTCTATATTGGCCACTTGGGTAAATAAACCATCGGATAATGAAAGAAATCGAACGAAACAAATGCTCTCAAGCTATTCCATGTTAGAATTTTCGCTTAGGTTTCCACTATTGTAAACTTTTCCTTACATTTCAAGCAGGGATTGGGGACGTTAAACTGGGTATCTGTAGAACACTAGTTCAAATCAATCTATCATAACTTTTTTAAAGAAAATTTAACGTTAGTTCAATTTACAATTACCATATACAAGTAAGTGCATATTGGAATGTTTACATGTACGCGAAGCAATTCTGTACATTGTTTGGTCAAATATTACCTGTCTAGAATTAGGAGCCAAAGTTTCTTTATAACACACTCTGCTGTATTAATAAAACGAAGGATACACTTTTATGAAACAACATTTCTGAAGTAGAAAAGCCATTCTCTTAGGCGGAACATAAGTCTATCGGATCAGGGTTGCACTAGGGTTAAATAACAGCAAGAATAATTAGAAAAGTCGGTGTAATGGGATGTTACAGGATTCTAGAATAAGTTAAAACTATATGGAATAAATTCAAATGTAATGTTTAAGTTGCGAATATTTATGTAATAAAAATAATAAAAACATAAGAATTGGTCTGTCTCGAAATAATATAATATCTATATTCAATAATATATGAAATATTTCTATGACTGACTGCTAATTATTTTATTCTCCAGAAGTCGCGATTGTCCTTGAGAATGGCAAGTATAATTACAATATTCCTCCATTTAAATTAAAACACTCTAATATTGTAATTGATTCGTTCAAAAAATCCTTACTAGTTAAAACTGATTTGCAGCGAATTAGAGTTCTTAAAATTAAGATTTCTACTTAAATTCACACACTACGTTTTATTCGTGCTAGATTCTTATTTAAAACAGTATTAAATGAAATACACTGGTGGTGGCGACAGTGGTGATGGTGGTGTTTGAAATTTTTGTGGTGTTGGTAATGATGTTGATGCTGGTTTTGGTGGGAATGATGTGGAAGTGTAGTGGCTGTGGTGGTGTTATTGAAAATATACTAATGCAAGTAGCCCAACTCTCGCAGGTTTCACGTAACTTGACTCCCCACGTATTGCGATTTAGTTTTCCAAACTGTTCTTGTATATAATTATCATCGTCACTTCTGGCATATTGACTATGTGGAACACAGGAAACTAGTTCGGTTTTCTTCGGTGTTAAACTTTACACTTATTAGCAACGGACACCTTAAGTTCGCTTTTCTTGTTAGGGTTATTTTGTTTTGTTTTTCTTCCTTTAATCTTTTCTCCAGCAGTTAGACCTTCATGTACATGTACATCTCCTTTCTCATCAAACGAAGATTTGAGAAGCGGGTGTTTGTTGCTATTATATGGGAGTCGGGAGTCTGGTAGAATGGAAAACGATGTAACTTCCTTTACATCTAAGATGACACCACACCAGAACTTACTGACTCTTCTTATGCCGCTGGATAATATACTGCTATTAAGCTACTTCATGTGAAAGAGCATAAATATGTGAGTGGGTCTTTCGCAGAAAACCACTATCTGTCACTCCGACTTATTCTGGCTTTTGAAAATCAGATAGCGAATGTAATATGTTTTCTGTTATCTATGTAAAATATGTTGTCTTGGATACCTGCCAGAACGTCACTTAATGGTCCTTTGAGGGTAAAGAAGAAACTGCTCTTCATTTAAAAACAACGAAGGTTGATTAGTGACTGTTTGTCCGCATCTAAATATATTCTCAGGACAAAGAGATTGAGTGATTACGAATTCAATGCTGGCACTGATCCGTTTCAGACTGTGCTCAGTCCATTTTCAAAACTTCTATATTGATCGCATTTATCACTAAACATCTCTCTCTCTCTCTCTCTCTCTCTCTCTCTCTCTCTCTCTCTCTCTCTCTCTCTCTTTCTCTCTCTTTCTCTCTATCTCTCTCTCCCCCTCTCTCTCTCTCTCTCTCTCTCTTTCTTTCTCTCTATCTCTCCCCCCTCTCTATCTCTATCTCTCTCTCTCTATATATATATCCCCCCCCACACACACTCTCTCTCACATACACTCTCTCTCTCTCTCTCACACACACACACACCACACTCTCTGACATTTGCGATAGTGGTCCTTGCTGTTGCAATTAATGCTGCTGTGGCTATTGATGTTATTGCTGTCGCTTTCATTGATGTTGCTGTTGTTGATCCCACTCTGAGAATTCTCGCAAACTCTATTCATGTTTATCCAAAAGGAGAAAGTTCAACAAATTGATATAACTGGGCAGCATGAGGCAAATTATAACTGCAGTCTTTTTCGTTAAATTCCCCATTCAACAATAAGTATGTACGTGTGCGTGAGTGTTGTTGTTGTTGTTGTTGTTGCTTCTTCTGTTGCTGTCCTTGTTGTATTTGTTGTTTTTGTCAAAGGAAACATTAATATCTGTAACATTCGTACTAAAAATACTGGAATTACTACTTTTTTTAAAAGTTGGAATTTTTGTTCGCTTTATGTCCCTATTTTTTTACGCGAGTGTATTTGTGCGTACGCGCGTGAAAGTGTGTGTGTGCGTGTGTATAAGAGGGGGGTGTATCTGTGTGTGTGTGGGTGGGTATGCGTGCGCGCACGTGTGTGTGTGTGTGTTTCGTGCGATAACTAAAGTATTTGCCAATTTTTGGGGCGTGTCTCGTTGGCATTTCTATGCTGAATGTCAGGTAGTAAAGTAATGTTGATTATGTTTTTTTTTGTTTTGTTCTTTTTTTTTTGTTTTGTTTTTTTTTCTTGTTTTGCATAAATATGTTAGAAGAAAGAAACACAAAAATACCTTCTCACGTTCTTTTGCAATAATTTTACCGAGTACGACAAATAAATAATAAGTCTGTTTTTTTTTTGAGAAAATCCAGACATCGTTGTAAACACACCATGCCAGACAACAGCACTAACAATATCAATAACAATAATTTTACTTAACATATACATTCAGTTAAACACTTCGATGGGAGTGTTAAATCTATTACTTCAACCCCAATATCTGATTGATATTTCATTTTATCGAACCCGGAAATATGAAAAGTAAAGTAAGTTCAATAGGAATTTGAACTCAGAACGTAAATTTCACAAACAGGCTGTTTGTTACATTCTATTCTATGTCAATGTTGTAGTAGCAGTTATGGTTGTTGATGTTATTGCTGTTGCTGTTGGTGGTGGTGCTGGTGGTGCTGGAAGAGATGGTGGTGGTGGTGGTGAATGTGGTGGTGAATGTGATGGTGGTGATAATGGTAATGATAACTCCAATTGATAGCTTTTTAATTTGCTACTATTTCTTTCAGAAAAAAAGCACATTGTTTACAGATTGCTAATAACTAGCAGCGCGAGCAACGTCAACCTATTCTTTCCCGTTTTTTTTTTCGTTTTTTTCGACAAAACTATGTGTATGTGTGAATGTGTGTGCGCACACGTGGGGGTATATGTGGGTGAGGATGAGTGTGTGTATATTGTTTTCTCTGTTTAGTATTTAGTATTTTGGAGATTAAATTACGACTATGTTATGAGTATATGATTGTTTCATTTTAAGTCCTTTTCTTTGTTTCGTCCTCCTAAACACATTTTCCTTTACTCACTTTTCATGATTCGTCGCGTGTTACCACAATTTCATTGAAGGCGCATATCACTTTTTAGCACTCATCTCTTAGATAACGACATGTTGAAAATTGTGAATACAAAGCATTAAAGTGATTTGCTATTCTTTGTTTATAAATATCAAAATAAACATTTAGCCTGTAAAAGTTGGTGTAATCAATTTCAGTGGGGCCGCTCCGAGAGATGACTGTCCACGCCAAGACTCTAATATAGGAACTTCTAGTAGAGACACAGGGAAATAAATTATACTTTCCACGCCGAAGGGATGAAAGGCAAACTTTTTCTAACCGCAAATCTGACCCCAGAAGGTAAAGAGCGCAGATACCGACTGCATTGCATTTGGGGGTGGGGTGTCACATTAATGTTTCTGCCAATCCATTAGCAAGCATTTCTTGTATATATTTCATAATATCGTGCAGATATTGAAATTATAAATAGAAATCTTAGACATATAATGTATTGAATTTTAATTTTCAATGTTATCATTGACGTGTAGAGTTTTAAATACCTCCATTGAAATAGGGTTTTCACCCAGTCTAAATTGGTGAAGAATTTTTCCTTCTAGATTATTGTCCTAACAGTAGACTTACTGAGATCAGAACATCCTTCACAATAATTCCATTAAACGTAAGGTCAGTTTTATTCAGATATTCTGTCTTTAGTGCCTACAGAAAATGAAGAACAATTGTTGCCAAATGGTGCAATGAGAAGTATGCATAAGAAAGGAAGTAGCACAGCGGATGCTAAATAAAAACGAACTACATCTATAATCTAAATCTACTAAAACGAGTTTACAAAAAGACAATTTCTAGTTAGAGAAAACAAAGAAATATTACTTCGAAACATTACTTGAAGGCATAGATAATAATGTCCAAAATCTTATATCTAAAAATGATATCAATAATAACAATGAACATACACATGCGGGCGCGCACATTATATATATAAATATACGCACACATACATTTTGACACTACATATAGACACAAATGTCGTTCTTCAACGTAGAATGTTTCGCCATGGCAAAAATATAGACCGTTTAACATTATTCCCAGAAGAATATAACATTATTTGGGAAAGAGGATCCTGATTTACCTCTGTCTCACAAAGAGAGGGAAGCATTTTCTGTGCCTTCAAAGTTGTATTTAAAGAGATGTCATCTGATATCTTGACTGAAATGTTAAGTATGGAAATGCATTACAAAGTCAACAATCAGAGTCATAGCGAATAGCAATTGATACCTGGTTCATATTTGCATAGTGACAAGATACTAATAAATGATGTGTTCGGTAGGAGAACATATTGAATTACATGTACCCATGACCCTCAAGTAGCACTGAGTCTTTCTAGAACGTTGTCTCCTTGTATGTGCAGTGTCAAGAACAAAATGACCAGTTTTACATATCTGGCACAAACGCCACTTTTTTCGACTCGAGGGCGGGTAACAAAACCAAGTAATCAGCATGTTCCTGGGTCTACTGTTCCTGTAGCTCCATCTGTCACGCCATCAGTTTTATATCCTTTCCCTTTTGTTCATTGCAGCCTAGACTTTGGTGATTCTAATGTCAATATCCTCTTCCAGCTGACAAAATACATAAATTGACACTCTAGAGCAGTGTTTCTCAACCGATGTTCCCCGGAACCCTAGGATTCCGCAAGAAGCCGCTAGGGGTTCCGCGAGAACCAGTGATGAGTAAACTAATGTATTTTAAAAAGTAATTTTTGTTTAATTTTATATTCGTAATTTTACTATACATTTACGGCATATTGTCGGAAAATCCTTGTTTATTTTAAGAAAGGCTTCAACCTCTGATATTATTTAAAACTAGGTCAATATAAGAGATAGATATTAATAATGGTATATAGTAATTTTTATGCAGGGGTTCCCTGACACATGAACATATTTCAAGGGTTCCACAAGGGTAAAAAGTTTGAGAAGCGCTGCTCTAGAGGATACAATAAGGCGTCAGATCAAAGAACTTGAAAAGGTCTTTTGATTCTATCCACAAGGAAAGCTTATGTGAATTCTGATTGCTTATGACATAGCTGATGCCACAGTTTCTGCTATAAATGTACTCTACATAAACATGGAAACTCAAGCTGTTTTTACTGAGGGTAATAACGTTCTTTTTTAATCCTAGCAGGTGTCCTTCAAGGGGAAACATGGGCACCATATTTTTTTGAAAATCGTTCTGGACTATGTCATTGGAGAATCCATTGTTAATGAACAAGATCTCGGCTGTATTTCACACAAAGCAACAATAAGCGAAACCCATCAACTGTTATATGTGATATGCAATTTACTGACGATATGGCTCTTTTATCAAATACCATTGATAAAGCTCAAGACTGCTTGATAAATTAGAATTATATGCCATGAAAATTAATCTGTACATGAATTTTACCAAGACAGAGACATATCACTAAACCAGCAAGATGGAGATCTTGCCACAACATAGAGATTTAGTGGGGGATCAAAGCGACGACAGTCTTACAGTGACATTTGGCGTCGAAAACGATCATCTAACCGCTCTCTTCCGGAGAGGTTTCAGCCCAAATTCGATGTATAATTTCAAGAAATCCTCGGTGAGATTATGTTCCCGGGAAGTATTGCTACTTTGAGATAAGCTCTATACAAACACGAAAGGTCCCCTCAACCGCTGAGTGATGAGACCTTCCTACACTCACTCGTCTAGTGCCCGAAAACTGCTGAGCTGTGGAGATACCTCGAACAGTTGCGGTCGCGTGCGCGACAAATCCGGCTAGCGATTGAGTCTATCCTGAAAATAGCCACGCCATCTTCCTTTGTCAGGAGGGTATAGGGGTTTCCTCTGCCTAGCCTCCATGGCGAAAGTGGTTGTGAGTGGAACGTGCTTAAATGTAATGAAGACAGTCGCTTTCTTCTTCGGTGAAGCCCTGATAAGCTCTTTCGTTTTTTACATGAAGAAAACCAAAAGTACAGCTTAGTAGCCAGTATTTTTTTGAAAGGTAGATGAGCGCGACGAGCATGGTCTGAACTAACTGCACCTTTATGAGTATCCAACAGGAGATTACCCTAGTGATTGTTACTTTTGCTGAACTCTCTCTGCGTCTAATACTAATCCTCCCATTGCGAACTTTTCTTAGTTTCATTTTCTGTTGCATGTTCGTCGTTTGTTAAATATTTTATATACGTAAAATCCTACATTGCATCGTGCTGTGTCACCGTGTGTTTACTGTTTTCTTGATGTAAGTCTTGTGTTGCTAATAAAGAAATGAAAAAAGAAGATATCATTATTATTACTCTTTGAAATTGCTTTGAATTCGGCTTTGTTCCCAAATCATGCTGGATGTCAACCTGATATAAGTTGCAAAATTTGATAATACATACATTTCACAATCAATTGTCATACAAATGATTCTGCAAGAGCACAAATAAAAGTAAATGTCTTTGAAAAATTATTAAATTGATAATGACCTTCTCGAGACACGAACAGAGCCAGTCAACACTATTTTATCTATCACTTGCAGAGATGGCTTTCTAGGTATCCGTTCCAAACGTTTATCAGTTCTTTTTTTTATCATTTCAAGTGAAACAGCTATCGTGGTATGGCAGTATCGGTAGGTCAGACACCATGCTTTAGAGCATAGAGTTGTGGACCTTTATGTTCTGAGTTCAAATTCCGCCGAAGTTAACTTTTCATCCTTACGGGGGTCGATAAAATAAAGCATCAGTAATTCACTGAGGTAGATTTAATCGATATTCCCCTCCTCCAACATTGCAGGCCTTGTGCCTATAGTAGAGATTATTATTATTATTATTTTATTCACGTACGAATTGCCCATACATTTTTTATTCTTCCATCTATTCAATGTGTCACTCTGTCTGTTTTGTTTAAATTCTCTTTTCCTTTGTTTTATCACTGTTCAATACCTTTATCTTTCTTACTTATGCCATCAATCTCTCGTTTGAATTTTCTACATACCATGCCAGATTTCTTCCGTCTTCTCACACATTTCACAGCTAAAGAGACCTCTTCATCTATGTCAGTACTGGATGTATGAACTGTCTGTACAAGGTAATCAATATGTTCATAAGATGTCCCATAAAGTTTTAGGTCATCCATGAACAGCAGATGAATTATCTTAGACTCACGTCCTAACCACTCGTAACACGCCTTTGACCTTCTCAACACCAATGGAATTTCAACCATACACAGTACAAACAACAAAGGTGAAGGACTATCTCCCTGAAATATTTCTCACTTGATATTCACAACTCCCAATGTTTGTCTACAAGATGTCAGTTCAGTCTTCCAGCCATCCATACTGATCACCAGAAACTATCTGACGTTAGCTGCCATAGCAAACATACTATTCAGCTATGTGGCACTATATCGTAAGCCTTGCGGTATTTGATCCAGGCCATAGCAAGGTGTGTGTCCTTTTACAATCTTTAAGGCTCACCTTATCAACTAACATGTGATCCTTAGTTCGCCTGCTTTTTCTACATCCCTTCTGCTCGGCAGGTATTATTCCTCCAGGTATTAATACATTGCCTCAGCAATGATACCTGTCATAATTTTCCACCTAAGAGAGAGGACAGAGCTAGGTCTAAAGTTGTAAAATGCATTTCCTTTGCTGGGTCCTTCATTCACAAGATCATTCTCCCGATGGTTAGCCATTCTTGCAGCCTCTCTTCTCCATTCAAGATCTTATTCAGTTGCTCAACAATTATCCCAGTTTTTTTTCAACCAGAATCCTTGCACATCGTCTCTGCTGGGAGCTTTCTAATTCGGTATCCTTCTACGCTGGATAGTTACCATATCAGTTGCTTTCTCCAGTTTTCCCTGTTGATTATCCCCAATGTCATTTTGGATGTTAGTCAACCACTCCACATTTCTATTGTGCTCTTTTCTTATACTCCAGATACCACTCTAAAACTTCTTTCTTTCATCCACATCAAGAATTACATCATCATTCCTAACCACGCCATTTACCTCCTGATAGAATCTCTTCTGATTTTGTTGGAAACGTACATTATGTTTATACTGCATGATCCGTTGTCCATACCTCTTAGTCTTTGCAGCTGTGGCAAGTACCTTTTGTTTCAGTTCTTCAATTACCGTAGTAATCTTTCTCCTGATATTATACTTCCCTGTAAGTTGTTCAATCTTTCCACCTTTTTTAATTCACCTCTTTTTTCCCTTACCAGAATATTAATATCTTTTCTAAGCATTGTGATGTCCCCTTCAATTCTCCTTTTCCACCATGGTTCCTTGATCTGCTTTTGTGTAGTCTGTTTCAGACCTACCTCTTTAGCAACGTAGATACTTGCAGCACGATGCGATTGTTGGTTTCTCTGATGGTTCTAGTTGGCACCTCGTCAAGGATGTTGTTTATTTTGTTAGTTATTTCTTTTAGCAGACATTGGTTTGACTTTTTTTTACATGTTTCTGGATTATTGCCCCCTGATTTAGATATCCCCAATATATCAGCAATCATCTGTCTGCCTTTTTCTATGTCGTCCAGTTCATCAGTGCTAATGTCACGTCCCACATCATCTCGAATATTCAGTTCCTTCTCTTCGTGCTCATTTTCCATACTCTCATCTCTATTTGAATCTCCAACATCCTGAGCTTCCATATCCTCCACACCCTCCTGGTGTATGTTTTTCTATATCATGTCAATCTCAATCTCAGATAGGCATCCATTTTTGTGTATTGCACTTGCCTGATTTTGAGCATGCCAATATCTCGAAATAAAGATGATGTACAATCCCCTCCTCCCCCAAAAACAATGACAACACAAAATACATTTTGCCTCACACCAAAGCACACACCATCAAACACAGAGAAAACACCAACAGCAAATCCATACACATCTACAACACCATCCCCACCAATACAATAACTGACAACAGAATCCCCGCTACAACCAGCTGCACCAGTAACCCTACCACTACCTGGAAACAAGTTCGCTTGCCCAACGACCTCATATCAATAGCAATAGATGTGACCAGGTCAGTTGAATTGTCTTTTCCTCAAATACGTTGTTTAAAGAGAATAAAATGTACAAAAACGTACCAATTAGTCCCTTACATACATCTCTCTCGTCCTAACACTCCATCCGTCACAGCTAATTCCCTCACACTAGGTGTACCTCTCCAATGTTCACCCTCATTCTCCAGTCCACACTCTAACGTAATCGTTTTGGTGCCACGACAAAAAGCGCACAGTCCACACTGTAAAATTGCCGTCTTTGTGCCACGATAAAAAGCGCCTGGTCCACACTGAAAAAGTGGTTGGTGTTAGGAAGGGCACCCAGATGTAGAAAACAAGCTAGAAACAATTCTGTATGAGCAAGACACAGTAATCTGATTTGACTTGTCTCACAACGTGACAACTCGTCTAACGCATGTAGGCATGGAAAAATGGACGTCAAACAGTGATGTTGAAACCCTACAAATGTTTTTTTTTAAATGTTTTACATTTACTTTATATATTTTAAAAGAAATATCTCCTTCCACACTTTTCTTGCTGTACAAGTTTCTTGCAATTTGAGACAAAGTTGCTGGTGTGGATGCCATTTACTGCAGTCAAAGTTTTGAAGCAGAGACTTTGATCTTGGCTGGGCATTTAATGATGATGTTTTCAAAGTATTGTGTCGTTTTGTTTTTATGTTGTTGCGAAGGGACAAAACTCTTTCTGCAACAGCTGATAAAGTGGCAATGAAATAAGTTGCATAATGAATTTAGATAGTTACGTGTACTGACATATGCCCGACATTTTTTTTTTTTCTAAAGAAGAAACCAATATTCTCAGGCTCATTCTGTACAATAAGATTTGCATCTTGCAGCGTCAATTCCCTCGTTTCTTTATTTATTTGTTGATATTGGTCTTCATGCACGAGGTTGGAAACTTTTGGTGCGAATGTTATGATCGACTTTGGTTTACTTTCAATAACATTGGTGAGTTCTAAAGCTACTAGAACAAGTTTCCTGGTGGTAGAAATATCTAATGTTACCGATGTAATGGTACCGATTAGATTTCACCGTACTGTGTGGACATGGATTAATCGCAGAGTGTCATCTACATCGTATTTAGAAGGGTTTTTTTAATTAAGTTAGCAGATAGTAGATATTGCGTAAGGTTCTACGGCTACAAACGATAACCTATACAGACGAAAGGATTGTGATCTACATTGTCGGCATAGATAGAACACATAGTCAGAGATCCGGTTACTGGAAGCTTAACGCGTCGTTTCCGCCTAGTGAATCCTACAAAATATGAATTAGCACATTAGTTAAGCATCAGTTGACAGGGACAATCACCAAGAATAACTCGTCAAGAAAGCGATTAATGTCAGATCTATAGTAAGGCAGTTACAGTAGAGGAGGCACTAGTAGCGTCACTAGATGAGGCGATTAGGATTGGCATTTGTACTCGACCAGCAGCCGAGATACTGGAAGATCTAAGCGGCTGTACGACGCAGAACTCACTCGGTTTGTTTAGATCTATCTTACAAGTTGTACATAGATATACCAGACAATCTCTACTGCAACAAACAACAGAAAGAAAGATTTACTAGCTCTGTATGTCCCTTAAGTATGTACTACTTTCGAGCCATTCCTGCAGAAGCTGGATCTGTTGCAGATCCGGGGCGTGGAAAGGCTGTGAGGACAAATTAATTTCAACACTCAGTGTACAGCATTCACAGCGGCTTATTTTAAGTGAACGTTAATTGCAGTATTAGCTAAGATAAAATATTGTTACAATTCGAAGATATAGATATTTAATGTCAGAGTTGTTGCAGGTATTATTCTTGTTATTGTTTTAGTTCGAATGGAATCACAGTCCATATGCTTCCTTAGTGCTTTCGAAGGCAGTTTACATCAAAAATATATGTAAACTACTCTTGCCAACGGGCAATAATAGCTAATGAACACATACGAAGTAAATTATTAAGAGTAATATGTTACACGTTAAAATATAAAGTTTTACTGTAGAATATAAAGTGTTACTTATGTTCTATACAGATGTTTGTGATTCTAGTTATTAAAACATATACATAACTAACACACACACACATAATATATATATATATATATATATATATATATATATATATATATATATATATGACATTTGCTTTAAAAGACACTCTTATAAAAACGTAACAAGAGACTCATGAACAATTCATTATTAAACATGATGTGATGGCTGGTTAGAGCACAGGTGTTTCTATCGAGAATATGCGCGCAATTTCTGCATATACAGTATATATATATATATATATATATATATATATATATATATATATATATATATATATTTGTACATATATATATATATATGTTGGTTAGATTATCAATATTAGTAGTATTGGGGCACCCACTGATGAATTATAGGAGCCCACTTGAATATATATCTATTGATGGTATACAAGCTCCTACATAAATTGGTATAATTTCACCCAAATTGTAGGAATCCTATAATGAAACGAGACGTCCGTCTAGGAAGAGATATATTACATATGTCTCATATAAAATAATACAGCCAATTTTCCATGCAATACTTTTAGTTAGACCCCCGAACGCATTATTGGGAATATAATCACTTATTTCCTAATGTTTGTTGAGTGAGTTGGAATTTAGCCGGAGTATCGCTAAAAAGCTTTCTCCGATATTGTATTTATTATATATATATATATATATATATATATATATATATATATATATTAAAATATTAAAATATAAATATTAATAAAATAGATGTTCTTTTGATCAATTACATTTTATTATACATATTTCGAATGTACAACAGTACGTCCTCATCAGACAAGATATAATGATACATCTCAGGGTATGCCATGTATCATTATATTTTGTCTGATGAGGACGTACTGTTGTACATCCGAAATATGTATAATAAAATGTAATTGATGAAAAGAACATCTATTTTATTAATATTTATTTTTTAATATTAATAACTCCGGAAAATTATTTTTACCGTAGAGTGCTTCCAATCTACTGTAAAACTCATTCTTTGACAAACTCTTCGAATATTGTTTAACACTTTAATTTCTATTACCTCTGTATTGTATTTTATTTATTTATTCTTAACTCTGAAGCGGAGATTATTTCGGTTTCCTAGTTAGAATTTTAGTCTACGACTTCTGCTATACCATTTACGTGGTTTCGTCTTTGCGTGCAATTGTTCTCCACGCTCCATATATGACGTATTATCTTCGTTTTTTCCGTTCATTGCCAGAGAACGTCTCTATGAACCACCTAAGAGAACATTAGTCTACGACTTCTTTTATACCATAAACGTGGTTCTGTCTTTGCGTGTAATTGTTTTTCACCGCTCTTATTAATATTATATTCGTTTTTTCCCGTTCCTTGCCAGGGAACGTTTCCACAAACCAAAGTATCGTTTTCCTGTCTTCCTCCGGTTGCAACGTTTTTTGAAATATCCACTTCTGCGTTTACAGATTGACTTTGTTAGTTTCAGAAGATCACGTTAAGGGTGAAAGCAACGATTCTTTGCTTAAACTTTAATCTGTTATTTTAATAAATAAATAAATATATATATATATATATTTATATATATATATATATATATATATATATATATATATATATATATATATATATATATATATATATATATATATATATATATAACGAAGGAAATGTGGTAAGGAACCAGGTGGCCCATAACGCACCAAAGTACTCAATACTTGAGGTAGTAGAGTGGGTAATAGGAACCAGTAAGACCCCGACAGCTGAGCTCAAGCCGTTTCGACGGCTAATTCTGGACTTCTACATTCATTATATATATATATATATATATATATATATATATATATATATATATATATATATATATATATATAATGAATGTAGAAGGTGTGTAATATTGTAGAACAATAAAACTATGCATATATCAGATACGTACCACTCAACAGTTGGTAGAACTGGAGTATATATAATAAAGAAGAAATTAAAAGATGGTTAAAAGAGTTACATATATTTTATTGGGCCAATTTCGAATATAAAATCATCATGGGACAAAAATTGTGTTCTCATTAGATAAAATAAGGTAACATGATATAAGGCATAATAGCACTTGTTTACAGGAAAGTGCTAAGTCTACATATGACAGAAATATAAGTGTTAATACTATAGAAAGAAATAGATAGAAAAATAGAAGAAAGGAAAGAAGAGGAGAAAAAGGAAAAAGAAAGAGAGGAAAGAAAAAAAGGAGAAAAATGGAAGAGAGAGAGAGAGAGACTTTTGTTCAGGAACGGTGTCAAAATGAAAACGGCTTTAAATAACGGTTAAATAGTAAATTGATGAGGTGTATGTGAGAATATTAAAGATGGTATTTAAATATTAGAGGTCTAAATATAGAAACTGGGTATATTATTTTATATTGGATACTAAAAATTGGGTTAAGAAGTGTAAAAATGTATTAATCAAATAAAATAAAATAAAATAAAATAAATATAAAAAAGATTTTTATAAAATAAAATAAAAATTAAAATATTCTAAAATATTAAATAATAACTCATATGCATCCAATCATGAGATTCATAATAATAACACTATAAGGCCCGACGTCAATGTAAACTCTAGGCAAAATCACATAAGTAAAAAATACGATGTCAAACGTAACTTTGAGGAATGCATCAAATAGTAATGTAAATCTGGAAACTTTAGCACCTCCTTTGGTTAATTCCACCACTCCAGTTCCTAATATAATTAATCCTGGGCCACTTGCAAATAAAGCGGTAAGTAATCTTAATCGTAAATATAAGTGCCCTATTAGAACTAATTATCCTCTTAGTAATTTCTGTCTCGATAAAAACTTAATATATGAATGTAAAGTGGTAACTAGTACCAATACCTATACCTACATAGGCTCTACTTCTACCTCCTTTAAAGCAAGATTCTATAATCATTCTTCTACATTTAAATCCCCACTTAAAAAGACCAGCACCGCACTCTCAGAACTTATTTGGTCCTTAAAAGACAAAAACATAAATTACGAAATTTCTTGGCGTAAAATATACAACGCATCTCCATACTCCAATGCTTCCATATCTAGTGTTTGTAATTTATGTCTCGTTGAACAATTTACCATTATCTCGAATTTCAACACAATAATAAATCGAAGAACCGATATATTTGGACTTTGTAATCATAAATCCTACAAGACCTTTCACAAAGTATATAGCTGATGTCCTAAAACATATTCCACGAGTCACGGTTATCTTTACACATCATTATATTCTACAATGAGGGCGGTGGATTGGCAGTATCGGTAGAGGGTCGGACGCCATGCTTTCCAGCATAGTTACGTCCCTTTATGATCTGAGTTCAAATCCCGCCGAGGTTGACTTTGCCTTTCATCCTTACGGGGTCGATAAAATAAAGTACCAGTAATGCACTGGATAATTGCTGGCCTTGTGCCTAAAGTAGAAACAATTATATTCTACAATGTATTAATTTGGTTTTCTCTTATATTAAGCCTTTGATCTTTTTTTCTATAGCCTTAGATTTTCGCTCAAAACTTCGTAGGTTTTGTAAACAAATTATGACGTCATATGTTTTTCTACGTTTATAAATCTTTCTAGCAATTTCCTTTATTTACTTGTTGATATTAAATAAAAATTAAACAGTATACCCCACATATATAGATTTTTACTAGACATTTTTTTATTTTGACATAGACAGACTATTTTTATTTTTATTTTATTTTATAAAAATCTTTTTTTATATTTATTTTATTTTATTTTATTTTATTTTATTTTATTAATACATTTTTACACTTCTTAATCCAATTTTTAGTATTTAAACCCAATATAAAATAATATAACCAGTTTCTATATTTAGAGCTCTAATATTTGAATACCGTCTATAATATTCGCACATACACCTCATCAATTTACTTGTTAACCATTATTTACAGCTGTTTTCATTTTGACACCGTTCCTCATCAAAAGTCTCTCTCTCTCTCTATTTCTCTTTCTCTTTCTCTCTCTCACCCTCTCTTACTTTTTTCTCCTTTTTCTTCCTTTCTTCTCTTTCTTTTTCCATTTTCTCCTCGTCTTTCCTTTCTTCTATTTTCCTATCTATTTCTTACTATAGTATTAACACTTATATTTTTGCCATTTGTAGACTTAACACTTTCCTGTAAACAAGTGCTATTATGCCTTATATCATGTTACTTTATTTTATCTGATGAGAACACATTTTTTGTCCCAGGATGATTTTATATTCGAAATACGCATAATAAAATATATGGAACTTTTTTAACCTTCTAATTTTTTCTTCATTATATATACTCCAGTTCTACTAACTGTTGAGTGATTCTTATCTGATTTATCCATAGTCTTATTGTTCTACAATATTATTCACCTTCTACATTAACTTGCTCCTTGATTGTTTGAGCGCTAACTCTTATATCGGATACTATTGATGGTCTCTACTTCTATTAAAACATGGATTACTACAGCATCACAACTTCACTTAAAGACATACCTATACCGGTAAGAATTGAATACCCAAAACTTTTGATAGAAAAAAACGGACTATTTCGTGCGGAGGCTCAGATGGATCGCTCATTTCCATGACCAGCGCTTAAAAAGAAATGTTTATAGAAAGGAACCTAATAAACTCGATTCATTATTTAACTCCAGTAGAAATCCTCCCGTTAATAAAAACTTAGTACATTTTGAAAACGAATTAACTAAAATTATACGAGGACTTAAATTTAAAAGAAACCCTTATCGAGACCAGGGACACCTTATGAACCTTAAGAATAAAATTAATGACCTTAATTCTTCTAAAAGCGTTTTAGTTCATTCTGACAAAACTAATAATTTATATGGCATAAGTAAGGATAAATATAATAACCTTATCCTTAAAGAACTAAGACAAAATTATCGATAATCTGGATTATATCAATAGAGAAGCATATGAGATAATAACCAACCTCGGAATTGTGAAAAAAACAGAACCCTTCTTCCCAGGAACTCCAAGGATTAGCCTGAAGGATCATAAAAGAAATTTTCGAACGGACATGCCTGTAAGACAAATTGCCCCTTCTAAATAACCATCTTTTAATTTCTTCGTTATTATATTTATATATATATATATATATGTGTGAGTGTGTGTGTGTGTGTGTGTGTGTACATGTGTGTGTGTGTGTGTGTGTATGTGTGTGTGTATGTGTGTGTGTGTATGCAGAAATTGCACGCATATTCTCGATAGAAACACCTGTGCTCTAACCAGCCATCACATCATGTTTAATAATGAATTGTTTATGAGTCACTTGTTACGTTTTTATAAGAGTGTCATTTATATATATATATATTATGTGTGTGTGTGTGTGTGTGAATTAGTTAAGTATATGTTTTAAGAACTAGAACCACAAACATATATATGTATATGTATTTGTGTGTATATATATAAGAATGTATGTATGTATGTACGTGAGAACGTATGTATAAAACAGGTTATTTCAAAGTAAATATGTATACTGGATCTGGATACCTAGATTTCGAATCCATTTATACTCTGCCTAATCTATGAATAAAATTATGTACTGAATTTACTTAAATAGGTTTATAATTAATAATTCTCTTTGTTCTCCCACATATATACCTGGAAGGGTCGTTGAGGCAGACTCCCCAGGCATGCCTTTTAGAGGATCGTATCAGGATGAAGCGTCACCAAATTAGGAGGCTGAACCCCCAAGCAAGACCAACTGATTCCATCATGGTATGCCTCTAAGTCTCCTATTGGTTGTCGTTTCGCGTAAAATCACCTGACCGTAATACTATAGCTGTGATTTCTCGAGATTGAGAAATAGATGCTCTGCATTGAGTGACTTCTTTATATGCAAGCGACATATACTATCGAGTAACATTACTTCGACAACCATTTCGAAGGATCTCATTTCGGTTGCATGTATTCGGGATCTGCAATTACTCAAAATACATGGCCACGTGTAAAGTGAGGCAGAGACTTCGACTTAAAAAGAAAACAGTTTCGCTTCTGTAGTTACGTGTGATTTTTATCTACCTACACACTTAAATCGCAACTAACGATCATATCTGCTCGCCACATGCGACCCGTTGGATTTTAACTTGAAATCATTATATATATATATATATATATATATATATATATATATATATATATATATATATGAAAACAGGGAGAAAGAGACGATTATTAGGAAGAAAAATATATTTTTTTATTTTTTTATTTATTTCTCGCTTTTTTTCTGGGTGAGAAAATGGTTAAAACGAAATGTTTTACTTTGTGTGAAGTGTTAAGGTATTAGTTGATTTATTTATTAATTGACAATGGCATTTATTTATCTATTTATATATTTAATAATTGTCTATTACCGGTTTCAGCATTTTTATGCATTATCAAATGATAGTGATATGTATTGGTGTAGAATGGTGGTGTTGCACATGTTAAAGAAATGGTGCAGAAAGAATAATGTTATTTACAAACAAGGTTTATGAAGTGAAAAGAAAAAAGAAAAAAGAAAAAAAGGGGCGTAATGTAGAGCATAAAATCAATATGAAAGAAAAAATAATGTTATTTACAGGCATAGTTCTTGAAGTTAAGCAGATCAAAATGTGTTAATATAGCAAGGGTGCTTAGTTGATCCATGATTCCATGATGGAGGCAAATGGTGGACTGGGGGTTGATATGATTTCCCTTTTTAGAGAGTTAATATGTAGGGGGAGGCAATTCATGCTGGATGATATTTAATTTATTTAAGAAAAAGGATTAGGTAGGGTGTGAGGGAGTTAACTCTTGTAAATGTTTGATTGTTTGTGCCAGTGATAGTTTGGTCCGAAGTTTAGTGCATTAAGTAGAGGTTGGAATTTGTTATATATACATAAGATCAAGGAAAACAATGCTCAATCTATTGCAAGAGATCGTTTTTAGTGTAAATAAAGTCTATGCACTTAACATGTATGGGTGACAATTGTGTTTTAAAGGGTGGAGAGACCCTTTTCGAGAATGAGGGAGGTAATTCCGGTGTTCTGAATTTCTCAGTCCTAATTTATAAGCTAATCTGTGTGTAAAACGTGTTGAGGCAACGTTTGGGATATAGTTTCAAATGTCTGCTTGTAATCTGACGTGTAAGTTCTATTCCAAATATTTAAGTCTCTTGTAACTTCTTCTTCTTCTTCTTCTTCTTCTTCTTCTTCTTCTTCTTCTTCTTCTTCTTCTTCTTCTTCTTCTTCTTCTTCTTCTTCTTCTTGGCCCACTTATTCGTGAGAGGGTCATTGGGGCAGAGCCATGGAACACTCCTTCCAACGGGTCTTGTATGAAGCAACCGTCTCCAATTGATCCGGCTGCAACACCAAGCGAGACCAGCCAAACTGGAGATCACCTTCTGTCATAACATCTTCCCAATAAGTAAAATCTTATTCTGCAAAAAAAAACGCAATAATTGTTGATTTAATGTGTGTTCACTAGGATGCAATGTGATATTGTAATGCTAAAACCTCTTCCAATATTTCATTATATAGTGTTGATGTGATTGTAGATGTGTTTAATTACTATGGGGTACGTGACATAACGGAATAGGATCATGGAATATTTAGCAGGCCCGGTAAGGGGCCATGATGTATTGTGGGTTTTCAGCTGGGAAAATATGGGCTTTCTGATGCAAACTGCCTAAAGACATCCACCTTGGAGTTTAGACATATGCTCGTTGAATATAAACATTGCAAAATATTAAATTGTTCGCTGACGGAGAACAGGCATCTCTTCGTTCTTTTTATATTTGGCTTGGACTTTGCGAGAACTTTCTATTTTGTATTAGGCGGTACTCCGTTTTCCTCTAGCAGACAGACCCTTTTTGTCAGTACTCTGGTAGGTTTCATATAAGAACGCCTGAATGAGGAGAAGTGCAAGAATTACCTTTGCATAAATCGGTCCTGGAACATACATACATATTTTTCACGGGTATCTGGTTGGTTGGTGTTTGTGTATTTGATCTCTGTTACGTATAATACGGAATTTACATTACAAGATGCACCACATCAAGCCTTTTAAATCCTCCATGATCCTATTCCTCTATGTCTCCTATCCTCACACAAAAACTTTAAACACATCACATCGACACCCACACAGACTACATAATAGATTGTTGAAAGCCTTACAATATCACATTGCCCACTACCTAACATAGATACAAACAACATTTTTTTTTTTTTGTTGCTGATTTCACATATTCAAATTTTGATTATTGGAAAGATGTTACAAGAGACTTAAATATGTATATAATACTAAAAGTCTGTGATTGCTTACTTGCTTGCTTGTCTGTAATGTAATACAGTCAAAAGGGCGTATAATGGGAAAATAACTTAAAGGAAGTTGAAATTTGTATTCCTTGAAATGGGAATACAAATGGAATAAAACAAGTTTCGCGTAAATTGGACCACGGGGTCCTGAGATATGGGTTTATTTCGGGTACCTTCATAAACAAAGAGAGAGAAAGATAAAGAGGAAGAGATAGTAGTTGTGACAGAGTAGATTGAAAGAAAGACATAGAAGGAGAATGGAAGAGAGCTGGTGGTGTTGTTGTGTGAGTATATATGAGTATGTGTATATGTGTGTGTGTCTATGACCAGTGTATATAGATCACAGGCACCCAAATATATATATATATATATATATATATATATATATATATATATATATATATATATATATATATATATAACGAAGGATGTGTGGTAAGGAACCAGATAGACCATAACGCACCAGAGTACTCAATACTTAGGGTAGTAGAGTGGGTAATCGGAAAATGTTTGACCCTGACGGTAGAGCTCAAGTCGTTTCGACGGCTATTTCTGGACTAGTCCAGAAATAGGCGTCGAAACGGCTTGAGCTCTGCCGTCGGTGTCAGACATTTCCCTATATATATATATATATATATATATATATATATATATATATATATATATATATATATATATACACACACACATTTATAAATATACATACACACACGTATATATATATGGGCCTTCCAGTTTCATTTCACATTATATACATGTCTGTGTATATTTTAATTATTTAAAATTATTTTTAAGCGAACTTGAATTTTTTTTTTTTATATATTTTCAAATGAAATGACCCAACGGGTGGTCTAGTTTGCAATAAAACTTACACGCTGATTACAAACATAGATTAGTATTTATATTCCAAAAGTTGCCTCAGTTGGTTCTCAGGAGTAAACATTCTACGATCTCCGTCGTTAACTATCTCATTCAAAGGGGTTACGTTTTTTAGATAATTGTTTCTACTTTTGGAAAGTTCTCTTGAAAAGAGTGGCTAGTTGACTACCGTCACTAATAACAACCTAGCAACACCCGTGGGAGACATGCCCCGACGTAACACAGATGGTTACAGATTGTGATGAGGGTAAGTAATGGCAAGCCGTCTGTCACGAGCCCCCCCCCCCCCCCCACACACACACACACACACACAAACCAAAAAAAATAGAAATGAACTCTTTCTCTTCGCTTTCAAAAAAGGGGGCGAAAGTAAGGAAAAGAAAAAAGCTAAAGCCTTGAAGCATCAAATCTGACCGTTATCACCCCCACCAACACTAACAACAACAACAACGGCAACAACAACAACATCCTACACAAACAAAACTTCATCTGCTACAACCACAAAATAACGAACGCAAACCCAACAAAAGAAAATAAACCGCACGAATTACACAGCCATAAATACAAAAAAAAAACAAGAAACTGATGCCACATAAAATACAACACAACAATCACAGAAACTGATTACATCAACCCCCAGAGTGATTACACAGACCACATCTAGGTTGTTCCTGTCAGAAATTGAACTTTTTAAATATGTCCTTTACAACATTTAAACGCTGGTACTCGGTTAAGTACTGGGTTAAGTTCATTGGAGAGAAAATATGAAAGGAGAATTATTTGCTTATTAAACTGCTCCTGTAGTGTTTCATATTGCCTTTCTCGATGTAAATATGTAAACCTTTCTTATTTTTCCCTAGTGCGTTACCAGATACCTGGAAAACATAGATTTCTTTTAGATTGTCATAGAGGGTTGTCAAATTGTACCTGCATGCAAATACCAAGATTTCATCTACTTTCTAATCAACGGTAGTAATTATATTTATAGTAAGACATTCGTGCCTTTGACTCATCTGATATCTTGGGCTTTATTTTGTTCATTTAGAACAGCTTGGGATACCCTCGTTTTCAAAGCAACAGAGGGATATTCTCATCATATTCAAACAAATGGGCCCTGCTTCCCCTTGGAAAAGCCGATTGAAGTAGCTACTGCCTCACGTGGTTGCTCAAAGTGAGTACAACTCTAACAGTATATGATAACATTATCAACGGATTGGTTATATTCGCAGCAGTTATACGTCGTCTCAGAGATATATTTCATTTACTATATTAGATCATTTTTAAAGGGAAATCTTGCGGGGCATATCAACCGCTGATTCACAAGAAGAGTTTCTATCCGCAATGGTGTGTCTGTGAAGATACATTTAAGTCAACTGAAGTCATCGCTTGGGGATTCGAGATGTTTAACACGGTCATATCATATGTTTGGTGCAGACCAAGATGGTCTCAATTCGAATTGGGATTTTCCTGTACAAAATAATCTAATCCTGGGTCCAGTTTGCCTTGGATTGAAATCGCCCAGAACAGGTAGCATATCTATTGGTGTCACTGGTTTCCAGGACTTTACTCAGCACATCATAGAAATCATTTCTATTTTGTGCTTATCAATATAGGAGAATTTAACACTAAAAATTATGATACTTCAACTTTTAACCAGGGATAAGCTGAAACTTCTCTAGTCTATCACTGCAACATGAATATGCTGACAATAGTAATCGTGATGGTTAGACTAACAGCTTTATGCACTGGGAATGAATTTTAGCCACATACGCTTTCGTTAAATTTCCTTCACAATGATATGTAGGATAACTTGAATCTAGAAGATTTATTAAAACAATAATAAATAAAGTCAAGGTATATTGGAAATTATAATAAATAAAAGCGTCGTTTGAACATTCATTAGGCTGACGCAGATAGTCTCATGGCATGCGAACAAAGGAAATTGAAATTTTAAACATAGTCTACCTTGTGGACCACGCTATTCTTCCATCGGTGTTGCAGGGCTTGGTTCCAATTGGTGAAGAAACCTTTAGCTTGTTGGTCAAAAAGTTCATCAACAACTGATAGGACGTCATCATCACTGTGATAGAGGTTCCCATGAAGTGTTTTTTTTTTCATGTTGGGAACAGACGATAATTAGAGGCGGTCAAATCAGGATATTGTCTAAGAAGATGAGAAATGTAATTTATATATATATATATATATATATATATATATATATATACGTTATTCCGGGTTGAATCGGAGGTTCTGGTCCTGTAGAATCTCATCTATATTAAAACTATATATATATATATATATATATATATATATATATATATATATATATATATAGAGAGAGAGAGAGAGAGAGAGAGAGAGAGAGAGAGAGAGAGAGAGAGAGAGAAATAAATAAGTAAATATATATATATATGTATATATAATTTACCATTTTCGTTTTCTTAATATATCGCAATAATTAAACAAGTGTCATATTTTATTTAGTTTGAATAGGAAATGGTAATATTCATCACGTCTAGAGGGTTTAATAAAAGCCAAATTTGCATAAATAACAATTTGTGATTATTTCTTATGCTGGTTTTGTTTGTTTTGGAGTTTATTTCTGTTTTTGTTTGCTGATCATAATTATTAGTTTCTTAAATGTGAAACATTTGTTCATATTTTAGTCAATTCTGTATGTCATATTCACAATACATATACAGACACACACGCCCACACATAGGTATACCATATATTTATATAGCATATGTTTATACACACACACACACACACACACACACACACATATATATATATATATATATATATATATATATATATATATATATATATATATATATATATATATACAAATATAATTTCAGCGAGATCAAATTCCGGCAGTGGTTGAAAACAAAGCGAAACGCAATATCCGAGTTATGCTGACAAGCGCTCCATGGACTAAAAAAGGACCAGCGCAATAAACATAGGTTATAAAAGCCAAACAAACTGAGACGGCGATTAAGAAGCTATCAACCACCTAACCCCCCAAAACGTGGCAAGCCAAACAGGTCAAAACAAAAGAATATATATATAAAACAGTGTCAAGTCACAGCCGATTTGTGCTAGATTTGTTTGGAAAGGACTACTTTGATATCTTTTATTCTACCTCCCGCTCCCAGATCATAAGAATTTAATCAAATATCTACCTATGTCAAGCTACCTATGTATCCATCTATTCAAAGACGATAATTACATTCAACTTTCTATCTATCTGTCTGATTGTCAACTTAACTGCATGCCCGTCTATTTATCTATCTAACTGGATATATGTCAGTCTCTCTATCTATCTTACTGCCTATCAACTTACATGTTTGTTTATCTATCTACCTCTCTACATATCTAGCTGTTTATCTATCTATGTACGTATCTATCTATCTGTCTGTCAGTCTATCTGTCTTTCAGCCTCACTATCAATCAATCAATAGTTATCTAATTATGTATAGTTATATATGTATCTTCGGACAAGCACAATATTAACAACAAAGCACAAATCCCAATAGCAAACCGATGTATAGATAAAGAGATAGATATATAGATAGCTAGAGAAAGAAAGTCAAGGAGAGTGAGTCATTGAGAAAGAGAGAGACAGGCAGATACAGACAGAGAGACAGATACTGAATCAGATCAAAGTCGTAATTTATATGTGTGATAATGGTTAACAAAAATCGTTTCTACTTTTGGCACAAGACCAGCAATTACCCAGTACATTACTGGCGCTTTATCTTATCGACCCCGTAAGGATGAAAGGCAAAGTTAACCTCATCGGCATTTGAACTCGGACCGTAAAGGGGTGTAACTAAGCTGCAATGCATGGTGTCCGACCCTCTACTGAAACTGCCATCCACAATAATGTGGGAGAAAATTATTGGAATTGATCTCAAATGAAATAAGGTCAATGCCGGGGTGAGAGGAGAGAGAAGTTCAAGCAAAATGGAGGATGTAAGCTTCTTTACATAAAGTTGTATCATCAAGGATTTATTATCTTAAATATATTTTACTTTAAAACCCGTCAATTTTACGGGTACTATGTTTATATAATATATAAATGCGTTTGGCTGTGTACATATGTATATATGTGTATCAAGACGCATACATAAATATACATACACAAAGACATTTATATATATTGTGTGTGTGTGGGTGTATGTGTGTGTATGTGTGTGCTTGTGCGCGCACGGGGGTGTGAGCCTGTGTATATATGTATGTATACTAAAAGTAAACTGAAACAAAAAGAGAACAACACAGTGCATTAAAGACATATATTACTTTAACGCTTGATATAATAGGGAAATAGTCTTTACGTTTTGGATACTACTCCTTCATTGGAAGATAGAATGAGAATATAATATGTATTAAAAGAATAAAATGTGAATAGGAAGAAACAGAAACAATGTCTGGAGAAAAAGCACGTGTGTGGTCAGTAAGCGATATATATATATATATATATATATATATATATATATATATATATATATATATATATATATATATATATATATATATATATATTAATGCATATATAATTTCAACAAATCAAGAACTAATCCCGCATTGTTAGAAGTAGAAATATCAGATCATTGCAGTCAAAAATATCTAAGCATCTTTCAGACTATAAGAATGTATTAGCCGAATGTAATCTATAAAGCTCTACCTGTATAGCTCACAAAGAATTTTACGGAAAGAGAAAGTGCGACAAATAATGTTGTGCGTGCTATCTCTGTCTTCATTTCCACAATATGCTATGTGATAAGTAATTCTTCCATCATTAATCGTCGATCGTTTCGGGAATTCTATATATATATTTGGTATCCATTTGGCAGTATCGGTAGAGGGTCGGACGCCATGCTTTCCAGCATAGTTACGTCCCTTTACGATCTGAGTTCAAATCCCGCCGAGGTTGACTTTGCCTTTCACCCTTACGGGGTCGATAAAATAAAGTACCATTAATGCACTGGGTAATTGCTGGCCTTGTGCCTAAAGTAGAAACAATTATTGTATTAGTGTGTGCGTTTATTGTTTTGTGTCGTTTATTAAAGTTGCCCTCTTTTTGAAGAGCATTGTGAGGTGCTGTAAGTTGGGCGCAAATGGTTGACGTGGAGCCATAAACTCCACAACGGCCATATTCGTTTAGTATCTAATTTATAAATCTCATCGGCCGTTTGTAGATTATACTCATGTTTACATGACTTTTGTTTGCTAATGATGACAATGATTTAAATATTAGGGATTTTGTAATATACTATTGGTAGTCGTTTGTGGCTTCGTATAATATAGTTTTTGTTTTGTCTCATCAGCTTTTTGAAAATGTGTTCTTTTATCTTATAGTTATTATACATTTGATTTTATATTTATAATTTTCATAATACGAACGTATGTGTATGGTAGAAAGCATGTTATGCCTGATGGATTTATAGCATAATTCTATGGCTTAGCATTATTATTATTCAACATCTAGAACACTAGAAACACCACACATGGCAATGTATGAAACTATATACATTATATGTACGTATAATGAACATACATTTACTCTAGCAATGAGTATGTCACGTTGTAATCGTGTCACAGATGACTCCACAACAATCTAAGCGCAGTGAATACCTTTTTCTCTCTTCACTGTAAACATAACTTAATCTTGCTAAGAGTAAGTCCTCATACAGAAAATTCTCATAGATTTTGTAAATGGTCTAAACTTGTTAATGCTTATGTACATGGAAAGAAAGTTTCTGTGTGTGTGTGTGTGTGTGTGTGTGTGTGTGTGTGTGTGTGTGTGTATGTGTGTGTGTGTACATATATCTATATATATATAATAGTAGAACAATGGTGGGTTATATCCGTAGTAGTAGAGCATTCAGTCCATGGGACGAGTTTGGTAGTAGTAGTTCCACGACAGTAGGTTCACCATACTTGCATATCTGGAGCTTTAATTAAAAAAGGTCCAGATTGACTAACATCAACAATCAATAATATTCTGAATAACTAGAATAATTTATTCCGGACATCCAGAGTTATCTCTTTGCATCGATCTATAGTGGAGAAGTGACTGATTCTGCGCATGCGTATTTGTAAGTTTGTTTTTCGTTTTCCGTACAGCTTCATTCAGACCGAGCAGAGGATCCGAATGAGATGAAAGATTTGTTCTCGGTATGGAGAACCTACTGTTGTGGAACTACTTCTATATATATATATATATATATATATATATATATATATATATATATATATATATATATATAAAGTTAAAAGAATAGAGGTGTAACACACAAGTTATTATATATTGGTAAACGGAATAGAAAATGCTGACAAATTGTTCACAGTTGAAAAATGGTTTAATTAGGAATAAAAGAGTATTAGTGATTGTATGGGTTAGTATTCAGTTGCGGTTTTAAGTTTTTAAGTTTTTACCGGTTGCGCATTTCTAAATGCTTTTCAAAAATAATTTTGAGATAGAGTGTTCGTGCTGTTTGCTTTGATCTGATTAGTTTTGGGAATTCTACCTGTTTTTATGTTAAAAAAGTGGCTCCAATTTGCAAAAATTCTTGTGGTCAAAACAATTTTGATTGGTCGGTAGAGGTCATGTGAATGTAAAAAATTGATTTTGCGCCAAGACAGTTTTTATGTTAAAAAAGTGGCTCCAGCAAAAATTCTTGTGGTCAAAACAATTTTGATTGGTCGGTAGAGGTCATGTGAATAAAAAATTGGTTTTCTGCCTACAGGCAGAAATCTGGGACCGCTATGGGAACGAAAACAGCCCCCACTTATGCCAACCTAGTCATGGGATACCTGGAAATCATCCTCTACACTAAAGTCCTAAACAAATTTGGAAACACCCTCCACTTACACATTGAAAGGAACTGGAAGCGATATATAGATGACTGTTTCATCCTTTGGCACGAAAACATCGAAAAGCTTAAAGAATTTCACACCCTTATAAATGGGCTCAACACAAATATTAACTTCACGATGGAATACAGCCATCAACAACTCCCCTTCCTCGACATCCTCATTAATATCCATAACAAAAAAATAGAAACAGACATATACTACAAGCCCACAGACTCCAAGCAATATCTCCCCTTCAACTCTTGCCACCTAGACACGTTAAAATTAATATTCCCTACAACTTAGCCAAGAGAATCTGTACTATAGTCTCCAATAAAAACATCTGCTACTTACGGCTTCAAGAACTAAAGGACACACTCATAGGCAGGGACTACCCTGCATCACTAATTGACAATGGAATCCAACGTGCCCTAAAACTCAGTACCCAGGACCTTAGACACCTTAAAGTAAATCAACCAAAACTAAAAGCTCTTCCATACATCTCCACACACAACCCCCTCAACAATGAGGCCTTTGACACCATCCTCCAGAACATCCCTGTATTGAAAAAGGACCATAGAATGAACCAAATTCTACGAACACACGATATCATAAAGAGCAAAAGACAATCCAAGTCAATGAAAAACATCTTAACACATGCCAAAGTACTGCCAACCACAACAACGAAACCCACAGTAAAAAAATGCGATAGACCCAACTGTGCCATTTGCATCAACCTAATAGAGGATTCGGAATTCTATTTCAAAGATGGACAACGTTTTATAGTAAAACACAATTTCACATGTTCATCGGAAAATCTAATATATGTATTAACTTGCTCAGGTTGTCGAGAACAATACATAGGCCAGACCAAAAACAGCCTCCGCCAACGCATGACTGTCCATAGATCCCAAATCAAAATACGGGAATACAGGAAAATACCACTGAGTGAACACATTGATACCTGTGCCGCCCAAAATCATCCCAACTTCAGAATCTTTCCCCTCTACAACTTTAAAGATAATGCCACCCACACCCAGCGCATCAGCAAGGAATCTTACTTCATTAACAAATACGGACCCCGTCTAAACACTTCTCCCTAAGACGAATCCACAACATACACACGTCAACATACATACCTACATCAGCACACATCTCTACCCACATATAAACACAATGTCATACGTAAACACACATGCTCTATGGTGCAACACAAAAAAATATATGTGCATATATATATGTATATATATATATATATATATATATATATATATATATATATATAGTGAATATATGTATGTGTATATATATATAGTGAATATCACTTCACACCTTTTTTTGTTAAGATTTTTGATGTTCTATTAAGAGAACCGATTTTACTGAAAAAATCGAATAATGTACACCATTTTACCAGGGGGGAAAAAATAGTGGTCCACCCACACACACACACACACACATATATATATACACACACACATACACACGCGTACATCAACATAAAAAGAGACTTATATATAAACACACACACACGCACTTCTCCGTATAAGACAAAAGCTGAAAAATATCTTTTGACATGCTAAAATACCCCCCATTGCTTTCAGACACATTCTTACTGACCATCCCTGCCACCACGAATTACTCTGCTATACACACACACACACACACACACTTATCTTAATAGCCATTTGACACACATCGCTGCTAACCATTATCACAACATCGAACACCTTACTACTACTACTATACACACACACACACACACCCACACATACACACACACACACACACATACACACACACACACACACACACACACACACACACACACACACACATATTTGTTGTGAAAGAGTCATTTCTCAATCTTGGCGCAAAAGCAATTTTTTATTCACATGACCTCTACCGACCAATCAAAATTGTTTTGACCACAAGAATTTTTGCTGGAGCCACTTTTTTAACATAAAAACAGTCTTAGCGCAAAATCAATTTTTTACATTCACATGACCTCTACCGACCAATCAAAATTGTTTTGACCACAAGAATTTTTGCAAATTGGAGCCACTTTTTTAACATAAAAACAGGTAGAATTCCCAAAACTAATCAGATCAGAGCAAACAGCACGAACACTCTATCTCAAAATTATTTTTGAAAAGCATTTAGAAATGCGCAACGGGTAAAAACTTAAAAACTTAAAACCACAACTGAATACTAACCCATACAATCACTAATACTCTTTTATTCCTAATTAAACCATTTTTCAACTGTGAACAATTTGTCAGCATTTTCTATTCCGTTTACCAATATATATATATATATATATGTATAATTATTATATTATTATTATTATTATTATTATTATTATTATTATTACAGGTGCATTTTTCTTGCTTTATGTTCATACGAGTTATCACCAAGTCACAAGTAGTGACCTCAAGAGACAAAAAGGTCCGCCACGTTCAAGAAAGAACATACATATACACACATGCATCTTTCGGTGTTTAGACTTGTGATGTACTTATATTCACAAAATCTTCCTTATTATATGGGCAGTTTCCATTACTACTATCTTTTGTATTTCTTCTATACGCGGGTTTCCTGGGACTTGCAATAAGTTGTTATTATTATTATTATTATTATTATTATTATTATTATTATTATTATTGTTGTTGTTCTTTGAGTTTCAGTCATTGATCTTAGTTAACTGGAAAGTTTGTTGAAATGAATATCAAGCCACTACCTGCAGCCTCAAATATTCAGGACGTATCGGAGGGTTCTTGTTGTTCCCAGCAAGCATGCCTTTTGAAGCGTTCCAAAAAGCGTGGCGGGGCCAATTTTCTTTAACCATCCCTGGAAACCTTTTGAGATAGTACCTAGTGCGCCTATGGCCATCGGGACCACTTTGACTTCATAGCAGTTCCAAATCCTTTTTACCTCCCACTTTAAGTCCTGGTATCGGTTAATTTTCTCCCTCTCCTTCTCTTGCACTCTCGTGTCGAATGGGCAGGCCACATCCACAATCAGGCACGATTTTTTTCCTTGTCCAAAACCACCAGGTAAGGTCTATTGTGTTCCAGTTTCTTGTCTGTCTGTATCCTAAAATCCCACAGCACCTTCACCTGACGTTTTCTATCCCCGACTCTGGCTTATGTTCATACCACTTCTCAGAATGTGGTAAATTGTTTACTTTGCATAGGTACCAGTGGATCAACCTGCCCATCACATCATGTCACTAGCCTTTATAGTGAGTCTGGGCTAGGTGTTTACACTCGGATACAATGTGAACCACAGTCTCCTCTCTCTCTCCACAGATCCTGCACAGTGGGCTAGCCTCTTCTTTGTAACTATGGTATTTCACCCACTTCGTTTTGATGGCCTGCTCTTGCGCAGCCATTAGCATTCCTTCTGTAGCCTTTTTCAAGGTCTCCTCTTTTCAACCAGTTCCATGTCTGTGGATCTCTGAATTCAGTTTTCTCAAAGAACGTACTATGAAGTGATTTTTCATGGAGACTGCTCTTTCTCCTTGTTGTTATTTCCTCCTTGGAGATCCCCTGGTCTATTGTCTTCTCCTTCAGTACAATTCTGAGCATTGGCTCCTTACTATCAGTCACGTATTTGTGTAGGTTGTTTTTCTCCATTTGAACACAGTCCTCTATGCTGATAAAACCTCTTCCACCTTCAGATCTCCTTAAGTAGATTCTATCGACACCACTCCTCTTGTGGAAGATGTTGTAGATAGTCAATAGCTTCCTAGTCTTCCTATCCATTTATTTTTGTTCAGCAACATTCCATCTCAGAATCTTCTTCAGTGTCAATTTCCTTTATCATCTCACCTGTTGGTACCTGGATTCCGTTGCTTCTGCTCAATTTACCCCTCTTCATCACAATGTCTCCACACTTACTAATACCAAATTGCATACATATATCATTGCTGAAAATACGACAGTGTCAACAAGCACATCCAACCCCTTCTCACTCTTCCCGAAGAGCTTAAGATCGTCAATGAAGATGAGGTGATTGATGGTAAGCTCTCCCTTTCCCAACTTGTAACCTGCTCTCACTTCTCGCAGTATAAGGGTCAGGGGCATCAGGGCAGGACAAACAAGAGAGGGGACAGACTATCTCCCTGGAAGATACCTCTCTTGATCTTCACGCCTCCCAAGGATTCTCCAGCTGATGTTAACTCTGTTTTCCAGGACTTCATACTTTTGCCCAACAACTGTCTGATGTTATCTGCCACCTTGAAGATCTCTAGGCTTTTGGTGATCCAAGAATGAGGCACCATGTCAAATGCCAAATTATTATTATTATTATTATTATTATCATTATTATTATAGTTGCATTTATCTTGCCTTATGTTCATACGAGTTATCACCAAGTCACAACCAGTGACCTCAGGAGACAACAAGGTTCGCCATGTTCAAGAAAGAACATACATACACACACATGCATCTTTAGGTGTTTAGACTTTTGATGTAATTATATTGACAGAATCTTCCTTAGTATATGGGCAGTTCCCATTAGTACTATCTTTTCTATTTCTCCTATACGCGGGTTTACTGGGATTTGCGATAAGTAATCATTAGACACCGTAGGTATCATTCCTAGAGCGCCTACAACCAGTGGTATTGTTTTAGTTCTCAATTTCCACAATTTTCCAATTTCTATCTCCAGGTCCTTATACTTGCTCAATTTTTCAAATGTTTTTATAGATACATTCTTGTCTATAGAAACGGACATAGCAATTAGCAGGCATACCCTCTTTTTAAAGTCCTTCAGTATTATATCAGGTCTATTTGCATCTATTTTTCGGTCTGTTTGGATGCTAAAGTTCCACAAGATTGAGATGTGACCTTTTTCAAGTATGGGAGGTGGTTGATGCTCCCACCAATTCTTTTTATGGGGCAGGTCAAAATGCTTACACATTATCCAATGTATGTATTGTGCAGCTCTGTCATACCTGTTTAGGTATTCGGTTGGAGCTATAGAACTGCACATTGAAATTATATGATAAATGGTCTCTGGTTGTTTTTTACATACACGGCATAATGGGTTGCATCCATTTTTTATTATGTTGGCTTGGTAATTTTTGTTTGCAGACACTGATCTTGTGCCGAAATAATCAGTCATTCAGTCTCCGATTTCAGTCCAGAGATGCCAACCACTGATGGGTTAAAGTTTTGTCAACATCAGGATTGTTAGCTCGCTCTGGGTATTTTCCATACAGAGGCTTTTCTTGCCATTCCTTAGCCAGTTTCTGTAGCAGTTCTTTCTTCGCAGTTACTTTTACCTGCTTTGCTTTTTCTGTGTTTTCCATTTCAGCAGCAAATGGGACTTCTGAAATGTGTAGTCCATTACTGTATCTTCTGCATCTTTTGTAATGGAGTATGATCTTTTGATGCTTTCGCGTTTCAAAACGAGTTTGATCATCCAATCATGTGATTCCCTTAGATATGTAGATAATCCAATTGTTGCAGTTTTCAACGCAATATCTAGCTGGATTAACCCACGTCCTCCTTCTTTCCTAGGGAGATATATTCTATCTGTATCTGCCTTAGGGTGATGCATTCTGTGCATGGTTAAGAATTTTCTAATTTTTATATCGAGCCTGCGGATCTCTGTGCTCGATCAGTTGATGACATTGTAACTGTAGGTTACTAGTGGTATGGCATCGAGGCTATCTATTCCTTGCATTCAATTCCAGTAACATTCCTTCCTTATCCTTTCCCTCATTGTCGAGTGCTTGATTCCGTCTCCTTCACAAACACCTAGATATTTGTAAGTTTCCTCTTGATCAAGTTCTCTTATCACGTTCCCCCGATCAAGATTAATGTCTGAACTTTTCAGCAGCTTTCCTCTGGTGAACGTTGCTTTGGCGCATTTATCTAGTCCAAACTCCATTTTAATGTCATCACTGAACTGCTCCAGAGTGGATAATAACCCTTGCAATTGTTCATCATGTTTTGCAAATAGTTTCAGGTCATTCATGTAGAACAAGTGATTAATGGTTTTGTCATAGACTTTATATCCATGTTTTGTTTCATTGAGCATTTTACTTAATGGTATAAGTGCGATGCAGAATAAAAGCGATGATAAATAGTCACCCTGAAAAATTCCACAATTAATATTAACTTCTCCAGCTTCCAGTGATTTTGTTTCACTATTCAAAAGGAGTGTCGTTTTCCACGTCTTCATACTGAATGATAAGAACCTCCTGACAACGGGGGATATTTTGAAAATCTCTAAACATTTTTCAATCCAACTGTGTGGCAAACTATCGAATGCTTTTTTATAATCTATCCAAGCAATTGATAGATTTTTGTCTCTATTATGACAATCTTCCAGTATCATTTTGTTAACCAAAAGCTGATCCTTACAGCCATATGAGCCTCGTTTACACCCTTTCTGCTATATAGGAAATAGGACATTTGTTATCAGGTGGTCATATGTATATTCAGTTAGGACTGATGTTAAAATGTTATACATTGTGGTCAAGCAAGTTATCGGTCTGTAATTTTTGGGATTGTTTGTCTCATCATTCTTCGGAAGCAGAAATGTAATGCCGTTAACTAGCCATGGTATCTTTTCTGGCTCCTTAACTATTTCGTTGTAAAGTTGGGCTAACAGCTCATGAGACTGGTATTTTTTCTTTTCCTGGGGATTTCCATTTGTTGGTTTTTCTTAGAGCCAAGCGCAACTGTTCAACTATTATTATTATTGGCAGTATCGGTAGAGGGTCGGACGCCATGCTTTCTAGCATAGTTACGTCCCTTTACGATCTCAGTTCAAATCCCGCCGAGGTTAACTTTGCCTTTCATCCTTACGGGGTCGATAAAATAAAGTACCAGTAATGTACTGGGTAATTGCTGGCCTTGCGCCTAACGTAGAAACAATTATTATTATTATTATTATAAGTAGAAACAATTATTATTATTATTGTTATTATTGAATGCCATAGTTGACGGAGGCTCGACTCTGTAAGGTATAGTAATTTTTAACCGCTATAACATTGTAAATTGTTTAAAACTTTAACCAAATTGTAGATAAAGACACCCTCCTCCTCCTCGTGAGAGGGGTCTTTCTGCCCGTTATTTGGCTCTTTGGGGTTAAATAACCGCTTAATGGGGGTTTTGTGCCCAATATTCATTTTAAACCAAAAAATACATGGCTACAGAAAAGAATTTTCACAAGTCACTCTCACTCATTCCGTCTACTTCTTCCTCAATCGTCACTACATCAGAGAGAAGATTGTCTCTCTCCCTCCCGTCTTTTTCGCAAGCGACGCCAGTAAAAAAAGAAAAATATAGTTTCTGATAGTTTCCAAGAGCACGTGCATACCGTGGAACATTTCTCCACGACGACGACAACGACGAAAAATGTGTGCGGTAAATACGGAAAGCTATTTCATTTGTCCGACGTCAAGAATAATAGCAGTAGCAGCCGTAATAACAGCAGCAGCAGCAACAGTGACAAGGAAAACAATAGTAGCAGCCACAACAGCATCAGCAGCAGCATAAACAAAAGCAGCAGCATAAACAACAGCAGCAGCAGCAACAACAACGAGAACAACAGCAGCAGCAGCAACAACAACAACAACCACAGCAACAGCGGCTGCGGCAGTCGTAGTAACAGCAGCAACAACAAAAGTAATAGCAGCTCTGACGACAACAACAACAACAACAACAAAGAAAAACCAATCTCGTTTGGAGGTATCGCAAAGAACCTGGAAACCATCCTTATAACAAATGAGGAATTACAGGAAGCAAAGAAGATGGTGACGAAAACCTGACACCGAGCAATCTGCAAGGCAGCCGAAATATTTTTCGAAACCCAACAGCACTGTACGGTCGCGTAATGTACATTAAGCTCGAAATCCCGTAGGGTTGAAAGAGCCACAGAGGCTCAAATACAAAAGGCCTTAGGGTCTGTGTGGTAGCGAAAATCACATATCATCTGAGTCAAGAAATATGCCACCGTGGACGTGCTTTTTTCCACACCCCAGGTGGCAAAGGCTCAATCCTTAGTGACCCTAAGGAGCGAGGAAATGGTGTTTGTACCCTCCTACTGCGGACAAAAAATTGTGCGGGTCAAACTGATCCAACTCACCCCCGGGAGGCGCCTTCTTGGCTGGCCGCGTCTGTCCTCGCCCGAATCGAGAACAAAACAACTGTACTGAAAGTACAGAAAAAAGTAAGAGAAGATTGGGTCGGCAACTCCATTGAGATGTTAATCCAAACCAACCAGGAGTTCATCGAAGCTATCCCGGATGTGATAGACTTCGATAACGGCACTCAACTGCCCATAAGTGTTGAGCGCAAACGCCCGAAATGCTTTCGCTGTGGATCAAAGACTCACCTCAAGGCTTTCTGTAATGAGAAGACCCTGAGAAAGGAGAAAACCCCCTTCTTCCGAAACCAACACTACTGCTACCAGCAACAGGACAGGCGGCAACCAGGAAGGATAGGGTCGACCATCGTTACCTAGCGGCAGCCCTGAGGGCGGCTGGCTTTGGGCCCGTCTTCAGAGGGTGGATCGCTGCCATGCACAGCGACATCTGCTCTGTGGTGAGAGTGAACGGTCACCTTTCGGAACCGTTCAACATCATGCGCTTGGTCCGCCAAGGATGTCCCCTCTCGTCCCTCTTGTACGTATTGACAATCGAGCCATTTCTGCACAAACTGGAGACGTTGAGTGGGGTCCCGTGCGAACTAGGATGCGGTGTTCCGTGTCAGCATATGCGTAGGATGTCACCGTAGTGGTGTCGAACGCCAAACACATCGAGGCGATCGGCACTACACTAAGAGAATACGAAGCGAAGACAGGAGCAATGATCAACCAGGAAAAGTCAGTGGGCCTGCAGCGCGGCACATGGAGAGACAGGTCCATGCCGTCCAACAGCGTCGTCGGGCGCTGGACGGACCGATTAAATTCCTAGGGGTCTGGTTCGGTCCGGACCTCCAGACGGACAAAAACTGGGACGAGGTGACGAGCAGGGTGGTTTCTCTCAACCAGAAATAGGCAGAGAGGAAGCTATCCCTGAAAGGTCGAGCGGAGGTGGCTAACGCGTACATCGCGTCCGTCATCTACTACCGCCTGACCGTCGTACCTTGTCCTAAGCCCCGCCTGACTGCGCTGGAGCGTTTGCTCTTTCGCTTTTTGTGGAAAGGACACACTCCGATGGTCAGGCGGTCCATCTGCTGTCAACACCCGCTACGTGGAGGGCTGGGAATGCCATGGCTGATGATGCGCAGACACGCGCTCAAGCTACGACATCTCCACCTCTTCCTCGACGGGGATCAGGTATGGTCGCCGTTTGCTAGACAAGTCTTTCCCCAGCTCGTCTCCTTGACGGAGCTGCAGTCCTGGGTCAAGCGAAGACCGAAAGGGAGCGCTTGGAGACTGGAATGTCTTCAGGCGCTCACATCCCTCGACCAATCGGGCAATGTGATCGGTGGAAACTCCAACTTGGCTTTCTATAGAGGATTAGTGGAGGAGAAGAGCGACGACGTACTTGGAGAAACTCGAGGTGTCGACGAAAATTACTTGTCAATCTCTTCGGAAGGACTTTCGGGCCGGAGCCTATGGACAACTTCCAGAAATCCCTGGCCCGGCAGTGCTACCAAGGAGCTTTGCCAGATCGGGATACACTATACAGGCATGGAGGTGCCGTCAACCGGGCATATCCGAGATGCGCGCAGGGCGAAGAAAGCGTCCTGCACGCACTCGTCCAGTGACCGAGCATTGTTGACTTGTGGGTTTATGTCGAACACCTGCTGTCACGTGTGGGACGGATCCAGCTATCAGCTGAGTCCATCGTCAGGATTTCCCCGCCCTCTTCCTTTAGCCGGGAAGTGTAGGCAGTTTTTATCTGTCTGGTGGCCATGGCAAAAGAGATAGTATGGTGGACACGTTTGAAAGGGCTGAAGACAAGCACTTGCCTCTTCGGTGATACCCTGATTAACTTTTTCAAATTTCATTTGAAAAGGAAAATCAGGGTAGAGAGGGAAGTGCTCTCTTCCCAGCATTTTGTTGAAAGATGGGTGAATGAAGCAAGTATGGCCCGAGTGAAAGGCCTACTCTGAGTATGTGTCTCTTAATAAAAGGTGGAAAACTGGGAGAGGGCACTTGCCCTGGTGGTCAGGGTCACTGTGGCCTTTTAATGGGCTTTCTCCACAAATGTTCCTCGGAAATCTCCCCCCTATTGGGGAGTTTTTCATTGTTAATTTTTATTACATCCTCTGTTTTTTTTACACGCAGAAATGCCCATTTGTACCGTCCTGTATTGTCCTGTAATGTCCTTAATGTCTACTTTATGTAAACCCTTGTGGTTAATAAAGAAAACATTATTATTATTATTATTATTATTATTATTATTATTATTATTATTATTATTATTAATAAAGTACCAGTAATGCCCTGGGTATTTGCTGGCCTTGTGCCTAAAGTAGAAACAATTATTTTTATTATTATTATTATTATTCTTTAGGGCGGTGGATTGGCAGTATCGGTAGAGGGTCGGACGCCCATGCTTTCCAGCATAGTTACGTCCCTTTACAATGTGAGTTCAAATGCCGCCGAGGTTGACTTTGCCTTTCTTCCTTACGGGGTCGATAAAATAAAGTACCAGTAATGCACTGGGTAATTGCTGGCCTTGGGCTTAAAGTAGAAAGAATTATTATTGTTCTTCGAGTCTCAGCCATTGATGTTATTTAACTGGAAAGTTGGTTGAAATGAATATCAAGCCGCTACCTGCAGCCTCAAATATTCAGGACGTATCGGAGAGTTATTGCTGTTCCCAGCAAGCATGCTTTTTGAAGTGTTCCAAAAAGCGGGGCTGGACTAACTTTCTTTAACTATCCTTGGAAACACTTTGAGATAGTACCTAGTGCGTCTATGACAATCCGGACAACTCTGACTTCATGGAAGTTCCAAATCCTTTTTACCTCCCACTTTAAGTTTGGTATCGGTTAATTTTCTCCCTCTCCTTTTCTTGCACTCTCGTGTCGAATGGGCAGGCTACATCCACAATCAGGCACAATCTTTTTTTCTTGTCCAAAACCACCAGGTCTGGCCTATTTGGTTCCAGTTTCTTATCCGTCTGTATCCTAAAATCCCACAGCACCTTCACCTGATCGTCTTCTATCACCGACTCTGGCTTATGCTCATACCACTTCTCAGAATGTGGTAACTTGTTTACTTTGCATAGGTGCCAGTGGATCACCCTATCCATCACATCATGTCGCCAGCCCTTATAGTGAGTCTGGGCTAGGCGTTTACACTCGGATACAAAGTGAGCCACAGTCTCCTCTCTCTCTCCACAGATCCTACACTGTGGGCTAGCCTCCACCTTGTGAATATGGTGTTTCACCCACTTCGTTTTGAGTGCTTACTCTTGCGCAGCCATTATCATTCCTTCTGTAGCATTTTTAAGGTCTCCTTTTTTTAACCAGTTCCATGTCTGTGGAACTCTAAATTCAGTTTTCTCAAAGAAGGTACTATGAAGGGATTTTTCATGAAGGTTGGTTGTTATTTCCTCCTTGGACATCCCCTGGTCTATTGTTCTCTCCTTCACTGCAATTCTGAGCATTGGCTCCCTACTTGTTGAGCATTGGCTCCCTACACGTATTTGTGCAGATTGGTTTACTCCATCTGAACACAGTCATCTATGCTGATAAGACCTCTTCTACCTTCAGATCTCTTTAAGTAGAGTCTATCGACATCACTCTTGTGGAACATGTTGTAGATAGTCAATAGCTTCCTAGTCTTCCTATCCATTTCTTTTTGTTTAGCAACATTCCATCTCAGAATTCCCGCACTGTACCTAATAATAGACACACCTCGGGATTTACTGCACTTATGGCATTCCTACTGTTCAGATGTGATTTTAATACGCTCCTTACTCTCCGAATGTATTCAGATCTTATCAATTCCTTCAAATTGTTGTTCTTGATGTCATTCTGCCTCCAGAACACCTAAATATTTGTATACTTCTTCAGTGTCAATTTCCTTTATCACCTCACCTGTTGGTACATGGATTCCGTTGCTTCTGCTCAATTTACCCCTCTTCATCACTAGGACTCCACACTTATTAATACCAAATTGCATACATATATCACTGCTGAAAATACGGACAGTGTCAACAAGTACATCCAACTCCTTCTCACTCTTCAAAAAGAGTTTAAGATCGTACATGAAGAGGAGGTGGTGATGGTAAGCTCTCCCTTTCCCAACTTGTATCCTGCACTTACTTTTCGCAATATAATGGTCAGGGGTATCAGGGCAAGGACAAACAACAGAGGGGACAGACTGTCTCCCTGGAAGATACCTCTCTTGATATTCACGCCTCCCAAGGATTCTCCACCCGATGTTAATTCTGTTTCCCAGGACTTCATACTTTTGCTCAACACTGTCTGATGTTATCTGCCACCTTGAAGATCTCTAGGCTTTTGGTTATCCAAGAATGAGGTACCATGTCGAATGCCTTTTTGTAGTCTATCCATCCCATGGCAAGGCCAATGTGTCTCCTCTTGCAATTCCTCATTACCATCTTATAAATAAGTAGCTGGTCTTTTGTACCACGGGACTTCTTTCGGCATCCTTTCTGTTCCTCCCTTCAACAGGTTGTTTGTGTGGAGGTGATGGTATATTTCCTCAGACACAATGCTTCTTAACGGTTTCCACATTACGGATAGACATGTGATAGGTCTATAGTTGGTAACATCATTACCCTTGAATCGGTCTTTCATTACCAGGACTGTGGTACCTTTGTCACACGAGATCAAGCAGTCATTGAACTTGGTTGTCAGTTTCGGGTGGAGGGATGTTATATTATTAATCCAATAGCGCTGCACACCATCTGGGCCTGGTGATTTCCAGTTGGTTAGTTTTCTAGCCTTCCCTTTAAGAGTTTCAACTGTGATACTCAAATCAGTTTGTTGGTGTGCTTCTTCACTAATCTCCCTTTGAACTGTCTCAATCCACACTGCCTTATCATTATGTTCAACATCCTTCTCCCATATTCCTCTGCAGAATGTCTTAGTCTGTTCCGCCTCAGGGATCAAGTCATTGCCTCTTTCTTTCCCTTCAAGCTGCCGAAACATCTTCTGTTTGTTGTCAAACATGCGGTTCTGTCTATACTGACTGACTCTGCTCTCATACCGCCTAATCTTTGCACATATTGCTACAATGCGTTGCTTCAGTTCCTCTATGATAATATTTAGCTTTTTCCTCCTAGTTTTGTACTTGATTTCCAGTCTATTTCTAGTGTCTATATTTTGTAGTTTCCCATTCAGTAGGGACTCAAGCTTTCCAATGTCATTTCTCATTTCCCTGATTTGACCACTCAGTCGTTTCTTCCACCAAGGTTCTGATCTTTCTTGTTTGTGGTTTCCTCTCGCTGTTATGCCAAGTAATTTCCTCACCGCATTTGCTGTTGCTTTGAGGATATTGTTGCATTGGTGAAGGTTCCTCGCCTCAAGGTATGGGATGACTTTGTTCACTTTAGCTGTTGTTTCTTTTAAATTTTTCCTGTCTACACATCTTAGGTTCATAGGTTTCCCACTATCATTGTTCATTTTATCTACCACTAAGTTTAGGATATCAACCAAATCTTGTCCTAGCCCGTCAGCATTCATTTCCTCAATGGCCGCATCTTTGTTCCAGATGTTATTTATTCAGATCATTGTCTGCTTCGGATACTTCCTCCGGTCTCTCAACCTCTTCACCTTCATTTCCCACTGGCTCGTTTGCCTGGCATAATCCACTCTCCATTTCCAACCTAACCTCTCTGCTCAGTTCCTCCAGTCTTATTACGTTAGGTCTTATTACCCGACTCTGCCCGGCCAATTTTTGTTCATCTAATTTAAATAGACCAATCTCGTTCCAGATGTTATGCAGCCGTTTCCTATAGCATTTTTCCTTGGGTTACTCTTTAGGTAACATTGCATAACAGTTCTATTCAATTCTTTCGTCCAGTTGATTCTTGTCCCTTTCCTTCTTCCTCTTCCTCCAACACCAGCAGTATTTGGATAACATCCAGGTCCCTGCTGCTAGGCCAGGGAACACCTGCTGACTCACATGACGTTCCAGACTCCACTTCACCGTTATTCGAACTGTTTAGGTTCGACATTTAAACACTCATATCGAGGATTGGTGAACGTATGGTTACATAACCACCGGTGATTTCATCACCCTAGTGATTTCATCCCCCCACCCCCCGTGATTTTAGCGTGGCACCATCATGCTGTAGAAGAACATAAATAAATAAATAAATAAATAGATCAAAACTTTTAAAAATAAACATGAGTTTCACTGTAATGTTTGAATGTCCGACTTGGTTTTTTTTTGCTTGTTTGTTTGTTTTTTTTCCTTTGCGTTTTTCGTCTTTCAAGGTCAGTAACATCGGTTACTAGTGTTGTTGTTGCTGCTGCTGCTGCTGCTGCTAAGGGAAGTAGGGATTGTGTTCAAAACTGTTGACATTTGTGTTTGTTGTTGCATTTGTTTCTGTCTGTGTTATGTTCTATAATTTTTCGACTTGTTGCTTATCATTTGGCAGTATCGGTAGAGAGTCGGACACCATGCCCTGAAGCACAGAGCTACGTCCTCCTACGGTCCGAGTTCAAATCCAGCCGAGGTTAACCCCGCCCCTCATCCCTACGGGGCCGACAAAACAAAGCACCAGCAACACACCGAGGCAATTGCTGGATCCGTGCCAAAAGTAGAAACGATTATTATTATTATATTATAGTTTAGATTTGTCATCGTTTAAACTAAACATTTTGAGAGAGTTTAGAGATACAACAACAACATTATTTTGGTGTTGTTGTTGTTGTTAGCTGTTTGACCGAGTCACTAACCCAGTCTATTTATATATGTTGATACCTTATTCGCTTCTTTTCATGTGTAGCGGCACTACCACCATCCCTCTCTTAAGTGGTGAGGGAATAGTGGTGGTAGCGATGATGCAGTGTCGGCGGTGAGGATGGGATAGCAGTACTATAGGAATGGTGCTGGTTTGTATTTGGCTAGATTTTGTGTGGTAGTGGTGATGGTGATGGTGGCTCCGGCGGTGGTGGGCTGGTGGTGAAGTTAGTTGGCTGTTGTTTTCTAGCCATTTTCTTTTCTGACTATAACATTTCTGGTACAAAATTAAATATTAAATATTGGAGCCCTATGCCTATTGTGATGCGTTGCCACTTCCTGGGAGTTAAGACTGATATTTCATGCTCCAATTGTAATAAGAATTATTGTATCACAATTGTTTAAATAAGTAAAAAATCAAAAACTTACGGGAGCGATTCCATAACACTCTATCCACCTATTGAATACCATGGTGGGGGAGGCTCGGCTCTGTAAGGTATAGTAATTTTTAACCATTATCACAATTGTAAATTGTTTAAAACTTGAACAACATTGTAGATAAAGACACCCACCTCCTCGTGAGAGGGGTCTTTCTGCTCGTTATTTGGCCCTTCGGGGTTAAATAACCGCTTATTGGGGTTTTGTGCCCAATATTAATTTTAAACCGTAAAAAAAAACATGGCTACAAAAAAGAATTTTCACAAGTCACTCCCACTCCTTCCGTCTTCTTCTTCCTCAATCGTCATTACGTCAGAGAAAAGATTGTCTCTCTCCCTCCCTTCTCTAAATGTGGTGTCGCCTCTTTCGCAAGCACCGCCATTAAAGAAAAAGAAAAATGTAGTTTCTCGTACTTTTCTTCATCAAGAGAACGCGCGTACCGTGGAACATTTCTCCACGACGACGACAACGACGAAAGATGTGTGCGGTAAAAACGAAAAGCCATTTCATTCGTCTGACGTCATGAAGAATAGCAGCAGCAGCCGTAATAACAGCAGCAGCAGCAACAGTGGCGAGGAAAATATTAGTAGCAGCCGCAATAACATCAGCAGCAGCATAAACAACAACAGTAGCAGCAGCAACAGCAACAACAACAGCAGCAGCAGCAACAACAACAACAACAACCACAGCAACACCGGCGGCGGCGGTCGTAGTACCTGCAGCAACAACAAAAGTAACAGCAGCTCTGACGACAACAACGACAACAACAACAAGAAAGAAAAACCAATCTCGTTTGCAGGTATCACAAAGAACCTGGAAACCATCCTTATAACAAATGAGGAATTAACGGAAGCAAAGAAGATGGTGACGAAAACCGGACACCGAGCAATCCCCAAGGCAGCCGAAAAGTTTTTCGAAACCCAACAACGCTGTACGGTCACGTACCGTACAGTAAGCACAAAATACCGTAGGGTTGAAAGAGCCACAGAGGCTCAAATATAAAAAGCCTTAGGGTCTGTGTGGCAGCGGAAAACGCATATCACCCGAGGCAAGAAATATGCCACCGTGGACGTGCTTTTTGCCGCACCCCAGGAGGCAAAGACTCAATCCTTAGTGACCCTAAGGAGAGAGGAAATGGTGTTGGTGCCCCCTACTGCGGGAAAAAAATTGTGAGGTTTAAACTGACCCAAGTGCCCCCCGGGATGGCCCCTTCTTGTCTGGCCGCATCTGTCCTCGTCGGAATCGAGGACAAAACAACCGTACTGCAAGTACAGAAAAATGTACGAGAAGATTGGGTCGGCGCTTCCATTGACCTGTCAATTCAAACCAACCAGGAGTGAATCAAAGCTATCCCGGATGTGATAGACTTCGATAACGGCACTCAACTTCCCATAAGTGTTGAGGGCAACGCCCGAAATGCTTTCGCTGTGAGTCGAAGACTCACCTCAGGGCCTTCTGTAATGAGAAGACCCTGAGAAAGGAGAACACCCCCCCCCCCTTCCGAAACCGGCTCCAGGACAGGCGGCAAGCAGGACAGACAGCAAGCAGGAAGGATAGGTCCGTGGCAACCATACCCACGCCACGAAAATCAAGAACAGCAGCTGCAGTGGAAGTATTAACAACAACAACAGTAATACCAACTGCAGCTGCAACAGAGACTCCACTGCAACCGTCACCAACAAGAACAAGTGAAAGAGTGGAGCTGGTACCCCTCCCCGACCTCACAGAATCGGACATGGAGTGTGAGATGGGAGAGGGATGGCAAAAGGTCGCAAGAAGGCACAAACGCAGAAGCAGCTCATCGTCGCCTTCGAAAAGGGAGGAAATAAATGAAAAAAGGGTAAAGGCTACTAAAAGAGACTTACAGCAGCAACACCACCAATACCATCACCATCCACACTAGCACCACCATCACCACCGGCGGCAACCACATCGCAAACAACAACACCTTCAACACCACCACCACAAGCACCAACATCGCAAACACAACAACAAAACACACACACCCAGCAACAACGACAAGAAAATAGCAGAACCACGCGCCACCCCCAGAAAAACAAATGCACAGCAATAAATACACACAAGAAACTAATGACTTACATAATTGAACACACAGATATTTCACAGCACGACTACATAATGCCAGCACCAATCAAAACACCAACGGACATAAGACTGGTAAGAATAGCACAGAAACAATACACAAACATTAAAACGAAATTCCCCAACGCAGTTGGTGATTTCAGAGACCAAGGAGGGACACTGAACCGGAGAGTATATTCGGACATATCACAGAAGAGCCGACGACCAGCCGAAGTGACGATTCAATGGTCCCTTCACCAGACGAACAAGTGAAAAGGGATGGAGAAACCATCCTTCCTCTACGAGAAGTAAGGTAAGTGGTCTCTCCTATCTTTTCCTCTCCATTTCAATATGACCTCACTCAGAATAGGCAGCATAAATGCGCGTGGCTTGGATGTCATTGAAGTAGGGTCACCTGCTCAACGACCTCAGGTAACTAAACATAGATGTAGTGGCCATCAGCGAAACCAGAATCTACGAAGCACGCGTCTTCGCACCGATCTTCGGCGGCTACGATGTGTACGCATCTCCAAGCCGTCCTGGATCGGGGGGAGGAGTTGCTGTGCTTTTTCGGAGAGGTTTGGATCTCGCCATACGGACCATCTTCCTGGACCCAGAAGGTAAGTTGGTGGTGCTGGACGTGACCAGCGGAGACGGGCAAGCTTTCAGGCTAGTGGCCGTCTATGCCCCGACAGGAGCAGGGCAGCCTGATTTCTTCCGGCGTCTGGAGATCTTTCTTGGAACGTCCCGCTCCTTAGTGTTAGGGAGCGACTGGAACGGGATCTTAGATGTACGCTGGGACTGTGTGGGATTAGAGAATAGGGGAGGAGGGTACAAGAGCCACACCAACCTGCTCAGGCGTTTTGAACTGTCTGACGGGTACCGATTGGATTTCCCGAATGTGCCAATGTGGAAATCGCATAGGGTCATCCAGTTCATATCTAGATAGAGTATTTTGTAGAGAAATAGATAGGTCTAGCATAGGCTGTTCACAATTCAAGATAGTCAGTTACACGGACCACAAATGCGTGATCTGTGTGCTTGACTTAGATAGGCTTCATAGACGAGGACCCGGCTACTGGAAGCTAAACGCGTCCTTACCAGCGCGCAAGCCCTCCAGAGACCGGATTAGCGAACTAGTTAAGCGGGCGTTGACGGGGGCCATCGTCAACAACAAGTGGGGGTTTGCTCTGAAAAGAGCGATTAGAATAGAATCCATTAGGTTTAGTAAGGCTTTAGCAATAGAGAAAAATAGAGCAGAGGGAGAACTAGTTAGAAGATTAGACGAGGCGCTTAGCAAAGGCATTGCGACCGACGTGCTTGCGGCGAAATTGGCCCTTGACCAATTTTTCAATGCAAAGCACGAAGGCTGCGTTGTCAGAGCAAGGGTGCGTGCTCTCAGACACGAGGGGACGAAAGCCGTTCAATGGGCCCGAGTGGCGGAGGCGCGTCGTGGCAACAAAGCCACGATCCGGTCTTTGGTGGACCACGACGGGCGCATGCTACTCGATCCCGGGCAAATGTGTGAAGCTTTTCAGCGACACTTCGCTCAGCTGTTCGGGGGCAGTGGTGGGCCGGGTCGAGAGATGGACTTTAGTGTCTACCTCGACGGGCTGCTGCGGCTCTCGGCCACTGAGGCGAAGTGTTGCGAAAAGCCGATAACAGCCGCTGAAGTAAGGGAGGCAATGACTGGCTGCACAAGGGGTAAATCGCCTGGTTTGGATGGTCTGCACTATGAACTTTACGTACAGATGCCAGACTTGTTCGGAGGCCTCTTGGCGGACGTCTACTGCAACTGGCAACAGAACGGGAGAATTCCCAGCTCTGTGAGCCGAGGAGCGGTAGCGCTGCTGAGAAAGGATTCGAACAAGGGGTATAACATAGATAATTTCAGGCCCATAACTCTACTAAACACAGAGTTCAAGATTTTGGCCAAGGTGCTAGCAAAGAGGTTGGCGCTTATCGTTGGTGGTCTGGTGGGAGAGGCGCAGACATGCGCCATTCCCGCCAGATCCATCCATGAAACCTCCACCTCATGCGATACATCATAGAGAGGGTAGCTAGGGAACCTGGCACGGGTGGGTCCTTGATCAATTTAGATCAGTCGAAAGCCTTCGATAGGGTCGACCATCATTATCTGGCGGCTGTCCTGAGGGCGGCTGGCTTTATGTACGTCTCCAGAGGCTGGATCGCTGTTATGCACAGCGACATCTGCTCTGTGGTGAGAACTGTTCAACATCATGCGCTCGGTCCGCCAAGGATGTCCCCTCTCATCCCTCTTGTACGTATTGACTCTCGAGCCATTACTGCACAAACTGGAGACGTTGAGGGGCGTCCCGCGTGAACTAGAATGCGGAAGATCCGTGTCAGCATATGCGGACGATGTCACCGTAGTGGTGTCGAACGCCAAACACATCGAGGCGATCGGCACTACACTAAGAGAAATCGAGGTAGTGACAGGAGCAATGATCAACCAGGAAAATTCAGTGGGCCTGCAGCTCGGCACCTGGAGAGGTAGGTCCATGCCGTCCAACAGCGTCGTCGGACGCTGGACGGACGGACCGGTTAAATTGCTAGGGGTCTGGTTCGGTCCGGACCTCCAAACGGACAAAAACTGGGACGAGGTGACGAGCAGGGTGGCGTCTCTCACCCAGAAATGGGCGGAGAGGAGGCTATCACTGAAAGGTCGTGCGGAGGTGGCTAACGCGTACATCGCGTTCGTCATCTAATACCGCCTGACCGTCGTACCTTGTCCTAAGCCCCGCCTAACTGCGCTGGAGCGTTTGCTCTATCGCTTTTTGTGGAAGGGACGCGCTCCGATGGTCAGGCGGTCCATCTGCTGTCAACACCCGCTATGTGGAGGGCTGGGCATGCCGTGGTTGATGATGCGCAGGCACGCGCTCAGGCTACGACGTCTCCACTTCTTTCTCGACGCGTCTTTCCCCAGCTCGTCTCCTTGACGGAACTGCAGTCCTGGGTCAAGCGAAGACCGAAAGGGAGAGCTTGGAGACTGGAATGTCTTCAGAGGCTCACAGCGCTCGACCAGTCGGGCAATGTGATCGGTGGAAACTCCACCTCGGCGTTCTATAGAGGATTAGTGGAGGGGAAGACCGACGACGTACTTGGGTAAACTCTAGGCCTCGACGAAAATCAACTAGCCAATCTCTTCGGAAGAACTTTCGGGCGGCCTATGGACAACTTCCAGAAATTCCTGGCTAGGCCGTGCTACCGAGGAGCATTGAGGTGTCGTCAGCCCTGGTGGTCAGAGTCGCTGTGGCTTTTAATGGGCTTTCTCCACAAATGTCCCTCGGAAGTCTCCCTCGTATTGGGAATTTTTCATTGTTATTTTTTTATTAGATCCTCTGTTTTTGTTTTTTACACGTAGAAATGCAAATTGTATAATACTGTACTGTCCTGTACTCTCCTTAATGTCTACTTTATGTAAAACCTTGTGGTTAATAAAGAAAGTATTATTATTATTATTATTGTTGTTCTTTGAGTATCTGTCATTGATGTTAGTTAACTGGAAAGTCTGTTGAAATGAATATCAAGCCACTACCTGAAGCCTCAGATATTCAGGACGTATCGGAGGGTTCTTGCTGTTCCCAGCAAGCATGCCTTTTGAAGTATTCCAAAAAGTGGGGCGGGGCCAATTTTCTTTAACCATCCCTGGAAACTTTTTGAGATAGTACCTAGTGCACCTATAACAATCGGGATCACTTTAACTTCATGGCAGTTCCAAATCCTTTTCACCTCCTGGTATCGGTTAATTTTCTTCCTCTCCTTCTCTTGCACTTTGGTGTCGAATGGGCAGGCCACATCCACAATCAGGCACGATCTTTTTTCCTTGCCGAAAACCACCAGGTCAGGTCTATTGTATTCCAGTTTCTTGTCCGTCTGTATCCTAAAATCCCATAGCATCTTCAGCTGATCGTTTTCTATCACCGACTCTGGCTTATGCTCATACCACTTCTCAGAATGTGGTAAATTGTTTACTTTGCATAGGTGCCAGTGGATCACCCTGCCTATCACATCATGTCTGCAGCCTTTATAGTGAGTCTGGGCTAGGTGTTTACACTCGGATACAATGTGAGCCACAGTCTCCTCTCTCTCTCTTCACATATCCTGCACAGTGGGCTAGCCTCCTCCTTGTAAATATGGTGTTTCAGCCACTTCGTTTTGAGGGCCTGCTCTTGCGCAGCCATTAACATTCCTTCTGTAGCCTTTTAAGGTCTCCTTTTTCAACCAGTTCCATGTCTGTGGATCTCTGAATTCAGTTTTCTCAAAGAAGGTACTATGAAGGGATTTTTCATGAAGGCTGCTCTTTCTCCTTGTTGTTATTTCCTCCTTGGAGATCCCCTGGTCTATTGTCCTCTCCTTCAGTACAATTCTGAGCATTGGCTCCTTACTATCGGTCACGTATTTGTGTAGGTTGTTTTTCTCCATCTGAACACAGTCCTCTATGCTGATAAGACCTCTTCCACCTTCAGATCTCCTTAAGTAGAGTCTATCGACATTACTCCTCTTGTGGAACATGTTGTAGATAGTCAATAGCTTCCTAGTCTTCCTATCCATTTCTTTTTGTTCAGCAGCATTCCATCTCAGAATTCCAGCACTACCTAATAATAGACACAGCTCGGGAATGTACTGCAGTTATGGCATTCCTACTGTTCAGATGTGACTTTAATACGCTCCTTACTCTCCGAATGTATTCAGATCTAATCAATTCCTTCATTTTTTTCTTCTTGATGTCATCAGCCTCGAGAATACCCAAATACTTGTATCCTTCGTCAGTGTCAATTTCCTTTATCATCTCACCTGTTGGTACCTGGATTCCGTTGCTTCTGCTCAATTTACCCCTCTTCATCACAAGGACTCCACACTTACTAATACTAAATTGCATACATATATCATTGCTGAAAATACTGACAGTGTCAACAAGCACATCCAACTCCTTCTCACTCTTCCCAAAGAGTTTAAGATCGTCCATGAAGAGGAGGTGATTGAGGGTAAGCTCTACTTTTCCCAACTTGTATCCTGCTATTATTTTTCGCAATATAATGGTCAGGTGTATCAGGGCAAGGACAAACAACAGATGGGACAGATTATCTCCCTGGAAGATACCTCTCTTGATCTTCACGCCTTCCAAGGATTCTCCAGCTGAAGTTAACTCTGTTTTCCAGGACTTCATACTTTTTATCAACAACTGTCTGATGTTATCTGCCACCTTGACGATCTCTAGCCTTTTGGTGATCCAAGAATGAGGTACCATGTCAAATGCCGTGTTGTAGTCTATCCATCCCATGGCAAGACCAGTGTGTCTCCTCTTGCAATTCCTCATTACCATCATATCAATAAGTAACTGGTCCTTTGAACCACGGGACTTCTTTCGTCGGCATCCTTTCTGTTCGTCCGGTAACAAGTTGTTTGTGTGGAGGTGATGGTAGATTTTCTCAGACATAATGCTTGTCAACAGTTTCCACATTACGGACAGACATGTGATAGGTCTATAGTTGGTAACATCATTACCCTTGATTCGGTCTTTCATTACCAGAACTGTGGTACCTTTTGTCAACCACTCTGGTACCTCACCTGACATCAAGCAGTCATTGAACATTGTTGTCAGTTTCGGGTGGAGGAATATTATATGTTTAATCCTATACCCCAGCACACCATCTGGGCCTGGTGATTTCCAGTTGGTTAGTTTTTTGGACTGCCCCTTAAGAGTTTCAACTGTGATACTCAAATCAGTTTGTTGGTGTGCCTGTTCATAAATCGCCTTTTGTACTATTTCAATCTACCCTGCCTGGTCATTATGTTTAACATCCTGCTCAAGTATTCCTCTCCAGAATGTCTTAGTTTGTTCCACCTCAGAGATCAATTCGTTGCCTCTTTCTTTCCCTTCAATTTGTCCAAACAACATCTTCTGGTTGCTGTCAAACATGCGGTTCTGACTTTACTGACTGACTCTGCTCTCGTATCGCCTAATTTTTGCACTCTTTGTTACAATGCGCTTCTTCAGTGCCTCTATGATAATATTTAGCTTTTTCATCCTAGTTTTGTACTTTATTTCCAGTCTATTTTTAGTTTCTATGTTTTTTAGTGTCCCATTCAGTAGGGACTGAAGCTTTCCAAATGTCATTTCTCATTTCCCTGATTTGTAGTTTCCTCACCCTATTTGCTGTTGCTTTGAGGATATTGTTGCACTGGTGAAGGCTCCTCGCCTCAAGGTATGGGATGACTTTGTTTACCTTAGCTGTTGTTTCTTTTAACTTTTTCCTGTCTACAATACTTAGGTTCATAGGTTTCCCACTATCATTGTTCATTTTATCTACCACTAAGTTTAGGATATCAAAAGTTTAGGATATCAAATGGCAGTTCCAAATCTTTTTACCTCCCACTTTAAGTCCTGGTATCGGTTAATTTTCTCCCTCTCCATTTCTTGCATTCTCCTGTCAAATGGGCAGGTGACATCTAAAATCAGGCACGATCTTTTTTCCTTGACCAAAAACCACCAGGTCAGGCCTATCGTGTTCTAATTTCTTGTCTGTCTGTATCTTAAAATCCAATAGCACCTTCACTTGATCGTTTTCTATTACCGACTGGATTATGCTCATACCACTTCTCAAAATGTGGTAAATTGTTTTGTTTGCATAAAGGCCAGTGAATTAGCTTTCCTGTCTCATCATGTCTCCAGCCTTTATAGTGAGTCTGGGCTAGGTGTTTACACTCGGATACAATGTGAGCCACAGTCTCCTCTCTCTCTCCACAGATCCTACACAGAGAGCTAGCCTCCTCCTTGTCAATATGGTGTTTCACCCACTTCGTTCTGAAGGCCTGCTCTTGTGCAGCCATTAGCATACCTTCTGTAGATTTTTTAAGATCTCCTCTTTTTAACTAGTGCCATGTCTCTGGATCTCTGAATTCTGTTTTCTTAAAGAAGGGATTGTCTATGAATGGATTGTTCATGGAAGTTGCTCTTCCTCCTTGTTGTTATTTCGTCCTGGGACATTCCCTATTATTATTATTATTATTGTTCTTTGATTCTCAGTCATTGATTTTATTTAACTGGAAAGTTTGTTGAAATGAATATCAAGCCACTACCTGCAACCTCAGACATTCAGGACGTATTGGAGGGTTCTTGCTGTTCCGAGCAAGCATCCCTTTTGAGGTGTTCCAAAAAGCGGGGCTGGACTAATCTTCTATAACCATCCTTGGAAAATCTTTGGGATAGTATCTAGTGCATGTATGACAATCAGAATGACCTTGATCTCATGGCAGTTCCAAATCCTTTTTGCCTCCCACTTTAAATCCTGGTATCGGTTAATGTTCTCCCTCTCGTTTTCTTGAATTCTCGTGTCAAATGGGCAGGTTACATCTACAACCAGGCACGATCTTTTTTCTTTGTCCAAAACCACCAGATCAGGCCTATTGTGTTCAAGATGACAATAATTGTAAGATGACAATAATTGTAAGATGACAATAATTGTTTCTACTTTTAGCACAAGGCCAGCAATTATCCAGTGCATTACTGGTACTTTATTTTATCGACACCGTAAGGATGAAAGGCAAAGTTACATTAGGAAGACATTAAAAACAGCACAAAAATAATGATCGAAACTTATTTTTATTTTCTTATCTTTTTATTTATTTAATTATTTATTTATTTTCGTCTAGAACGTGATGGTGTCACGCTAAAAACACCGGTGGTGATGTAACCATAAATTCACTAATCTTCGATATGAGTGTTTAAATTTCGAACCCAAACAGTTCGAAAAACGGTGAAAAGGAGACAGGAACGTCCTGTGAAAGACTCTAACCCAACAAGTGCTCCTGGCCCAGCATCAGGGACCTGGCTGACATCCAAATACTGCTGGTGTTTGACGAAGAAGAAGGAATGGCACAAGAACCAACTGGACGAAAGAATTGAATAGAACTCTCATGAATTATTACCTGAAGAGTAACCCCAAGGAAAAAGGCTATAGGAAACGGATGCATAACATCTGGAATGAGATTGGTCTATTTAAATTAGGTGAACAAAAATTAGCGGGTCAGACTCGTGTAATAAGAACTAATGGATGGATAAGCGAGTTGGAACTGGAGGAACTGAGCAAAGAGATTGAGTTGGAAATGGAGAGTGGAGTATATCAGGCAAATGACCCAGTGGGAAATGAAGGTGAAGAAATTGAGAGACCTGAGCAAGCACCCGAAGCAGATATGAACTGAATGCTGAAATAAATAACATCTGGAACAAAGATACGGCCATTGAGGAAATGAATGCTGACGGGCTTGGGCAAGATTTGGTTCATAATCTGAACTTAGTGGTAGATGAAATGAACAATGATAGTAGAAAACCTATGAACCTAGGATTTGTAGACAGGAAAAAGTTAAAAGAAACAACAGCTAAGGTAAACAATGTCATCCCATACCTTGAGGCGAGGAACCTTCACCAATGCAACAATATCCTCAAAGCAACCGCAAGTATGGTGAAAAAATTACTTGGTATAAAAACAAGAGGAAACAACAAACAAGAAATATCAGAATCTTGGTGGAAGAAACGACTGAACGGTCAAATCAAGGAAATGAGAAATGACATTGGAAAGCTTGAGTCTTTAATGAATGTGACTTTACAAAACATAGACACTAAATATAGATTGAAAATAAAGTACAAAACTAGGAGGAAAAAGCTAAATCTTATCATAGAGGAACTGAAGCAACGCATTGTAGCAAAAAGTACAAAGATTAGGCGGTATGAGAACAAAGTTAGTCAATGTAGACAGAACCGCATGTTTGACAACAACCAGAAGATGTTGTTTGAACAGCTTGAAGGGAAAGAAAGAGGCAACGACGTGATCCCTGAGGTTGAACTAATACATTCTGGAGAGGAATATGAGAGAAGGATGTTACATAATAGTCAGGCAGCGTTGATTGAGACAGTTCAAATGGAGATTAGTGAACAAGCACACCAACAACCTGATTTGAGTATCACAGTTGAAACTCTTAAAGGGCAGGACAAAAATCTAACCAACTGGAAATCACCAGGCCCAGATGGTGTGCAAGCGTATTGGATTAAAAATATAATATCCCTCCACCTGAAACTGACAACCAAGTTCAATGACTACGAAATTGATAAAACAGAGCTCCAGCAACACACTGAGATAATTGCCGGCCCTCTGACAAAAGCAGAATCAACCTCTATCATCATCAGCATGTACAATTTATGGTCTAAGCACAAACCCGGCCGAGGTCAATCGCTCGGCCTGTGTCAGAAGCAGATACAATTATTATTATCATCAACATCTGCCATTTATGGTCCTAGTACAAATGCCGCTGAGGTCAACACCGCTCCTCACTCTACGGGGTCAACATGACAGAGTACCAGCAATCCACCGGGCCAATCACCGGCCCTGTTCCAAAAGCAGAAATAATCAGACATTTCTAATCCAGCCTTGTGTGGTTTTTAAATAAATATCTGACTCCAACCACGGATACCACTAAAAATATATTGTATATATATATATATATATATATATATATTATATTATGTGACGAAACATTAACTCATAATACTTTATTTACTGCTATATATATTTCGATGATAGCCATTGACTGGCTATGACGTCATCGGGCAGTTAGTCAGTTCGTAGATATGCCAGCTCTGTGTTTTTGGTGTTGTTATATATATATATACATATATATATATGTATATAATATATATATATATATATAAATATGTATATAATATATATATATATAAATATATATATATATATTATATATATATATATATATATAAATATATATATATATATATATATGAAATAGCCGTCAATACGGCTTGAGCTCTGCCGTCGGGGTCATACTTTTTCCTATATATATATATATATATATTTATGTATATGTATATATATATATATATATATATATAAGTATTCAGATAGAGCTCAAGCGCAGAAATACAATAAAGATAGATATTTAAAGACGTTGAAGACGCTTAAAAGACGGAAAAATAAGTTGCGATTGGCCACCATGAGGTATTGATTCCCATATCTTCCAGACAGTATCTGGAAGATATGGGATTCACTACTTGATAGCAGCCAACTTCTTTTTCCCTCTTTTAAAGGTCTTCACTTTATTTTTAAAAGGTATTTTTATAGAATGTCTGCGCCCCACCACTTTCTTTATACTTTTGTATACACACACACACACACACACACACACACACACACACACACACATATATATATATATACATATATATATATATATATATATATATATATATATATATATATATATATATATATAGAGAGAGAGAGAGAGAGAGAGAGAGAGAGAGAGAGAGAGAAAGAGAGAGAGATTTTAACTTGCAATTTTTTTTTTATTTCTAATTTTCAATAGTAATTTCCACTGTGAAACCATAATACCTAGAAATAAGTATATATTCTCTTAGCGGGTGATGGTCAATTCTATTGTCCAAGCATAATTTAGGGGTAGTATTGAGACCTATTGAAACTCATACTCTCCCACCCCCACTAGGTTTCGGCCAACTGCCACTGGCAGGGCGACTAGCAGTAAACTATACCGTGTCATATTACAGACCTGGATAGGCTGATCGTTTGGTTGAGAGGGGGCCTGCCTAGGCGAGTTTCTTAGAAATTTAGGGTAGTTGATGGTCAACTACCTTCGGACTGGCGCCTGCGCAGACCGGTGGGGGTGAATTGAGATCATAAGCACACGCTTTGTCCATTCCCCTGTCGATTCAATTTGGATTGCCTCGGAAACATAACCTTATAATGTAAGAAGCTGTCTGATGATGTCACGGCCCTGGGTACACCGAAGCGGGTGGCCACTGTCGTCATTGAAATATGTATCACAGCATTATCATTAAAGGACTTTAACATCTGAAACTACTTCGCTTTTTCTTATTCGATATTTACTCCGTCACTCCCATGTGGAAAAAGTACGTTGAATGCTTGAATAGAATTGCATCAATATTTACCTTAAGCATATATATATATATATATATATATATATATATATATGAATAAATTTAGTCATTCATCAGTGATCTTCCAACTTTCATTGGTATTTCATCGCTTTAAAGACCATACACCTCTGGTTGATGCGAGCAACGGCTAAAGAAAGTTCTTGTAACACGTAAATAGGGGGAACTAGCGAGACAGTAAACAATCAAAGATGATAATGCAACGAAAAGTGAGGAAAAAGGAGCCAAGTCCCTGAAATCGATCAACATAAGTTCTATGAAATCGTGGACGAGAGAGAATAAAGACCATCAAACCTGGTCGAAATGTGAGTAAGGAAAGAATTTCGCACAGGTCAAACGGGAGGAATTAGGAGAGGGAGTAGCAGAGAGTGAGTGAGTGAAAGTGTGAGGAAGAGGCTAACAGAGAGAGTGACTGGCAGAGGGGGTAAAAGGAAGTGAGAGATACAGAGAAAAGGGGAAGCAGTAAGAAAGAAACAGACGGGTCACAGCGGAGGAAAATATATATGAATATGAAAACATGGTGTGCTGCGTGGTTACAAATGGGTTACATATGAATACATTTAGTCCTTCATCAGTGATATTCCAACCTTCATTGGTATTTCATCGCTTTAAAGACCATATACCTCTGGTGGGTGCGAGCAACGGCTAAAGAAAGTCGTTGGGACACGTAAATTGGGGGAACGAGCGAGACAGTAAACAATCAAAGATGGTAATGCAACGAAAAGTGAGGAAGAAGGAGTCAAGTTCCTGAAATCGATGAACATAGGTTCTGTGAAATCATGGACGAGAGAGAATAAAGACCATCAAACCTGGTCGAAATGTGAGTAAGGAAAGAATTTCGCACAGGTCAAACGGGAGGAAAAAGGAGTCAAGTCCCTGAAATCGATGAACATAAGTTCTGTGAAATCGTAGACGAGAGAGTATAAAGACCATCCGACCTGGTCGAAATGTGAGTAAGGAAAGAATTTCGCACAGATCAAACGGGAGGAAGTGTGAGAGGGAGTAGCAGAGAGTGAGTGAGTGAAAGTGTGAGGAAGAGGCTAACAGAGAGACTGTTAGAGGGGGTAAAAGGAAGTGAGAGATACAGAGAAAAGGGGAAGCAGTAAGAAAGAAACAGACGGGTCACAGCGGAGGAAAATATATATGAATATGAAAACATGGCGTGCTGCGTGGTTGCATATGGGTTACATATGAATAAATTTAGTCCTTCATCAGTGATCTTCCAACCTTATATATATATAAGTATTTGTATATACATATGTATATGTGTGTGTGTGTATGTAAGTATGTATATATATATGTATGTATTTGTATATACATACATATATATGTATTTATATACGTATATAAAAAAAAAACCACTGATGTGATCTCGGCTAGAAATACATATGTAAATATATATGTATATTTATATATATATATATATATATATATATATATATATATATATATATATATATATATATATATATATATATATATATATATATATATATATATATATATTGTTATGCTTTGGGAGGATCATGTTGCCAATAAGAAACACGCACAAGTTGCTTTCACTCCAATTTATTTTAAATTAAATTTATAAATTTCCGGTTGGTTGGTTGGTTCCACAACCGGAAGGTTGTTCATATACTGTTAAACTTCTTTCGTCACACATTCTGTGACCTCTTCAGTGACTGGGGATTCTTTTCTTGTTTTTGTGCCTCTCCTTTGTTCTGTCCTATGCCATCTTGTTTTTGTGTGTGTTGTGTGCTTAGTTTGCGCATGTGTTACATCCGGGTGCCTGTGTGTGTTTATATTTGTTTATTTATTTGTTTATTTACATGTTACTGGTTGGTTGTTTGTTCTATGTGTGTGTGTGTTTTCATTTTGTCCTTAATTGTAAGTTGTGATGTTGCTATTCCATTCATGTTTTCTATTTAATTTTGGTTGGAGTTCATTTATGTTTATTGCCTCCGTGATTTGTCTAAACATTGCGTCTTTTCTGTGTGTAGATTCTATTTTTATTTCTATATTCTCTAATTTGCCCTTATGTTCTATTTTAGCATGTTGGTGGAGTACAGATGATTCTTTTCTATCTTGAAGCTCTCGCCAGTATTCATTTATCCGTTCTCCTATACTACGAGCTGTTTCACCTATGTACACTATATTCTTATCTCTACATTGTCCTTCAGTACATCTTATGCTATATACTACATTTCTAGTTTTACAGTTAATATGGGAGCTTAGTTTACAGATTATACATTTCTTGTCTATACAGGGAGATCTTTGAAAAGGGTATGTATTGCTAAGAAGTGTTTTATGGAGGTACCTGGTCTTTCTACTATCTTAATTTTGAATTTATATTTATCTAGGGCCCTTCTAAATTTGTAAGCTAATTCACCTCTAGGGGTTGTATTGATGAACGTTACACGCTGGTATTTATTGCTATTATACCATGAGTTTATTCTATTAACCTTATTGCTAGTTCTTTCTTTTCTATTCCAATATTCTATCCCCTTGTATAGGAGCAAATTTTGGAATAGAATAGAACAGAATGTGTGACGAAAGAACTTTGACTATGAACAACCGCCCGGTTGTGGAACCAACCAACCAACCAGAAATTTATAAATTCTTAAATTTATAAATTTAATTTATAATAAATTGTAGTGAAAGCATGGTGCGTGTATTTCTTATTGGCAACATGACCCTCCCAAAGTATAACAATATCGGTTTCAACACATGTTTTCAGATAAAGAATCTTGCTAAACAAATTCAGAAACGAAATATATATGTGTGTGTGTGTGTGTGTGTGTGTGTGTGTGTGTGTGTGTGTGTGTGTGTGGGTGTGTATGTCCTCGGCTAGAAATGAATATGTATATATATATATATATATATGAAAAGTGTAATTTACTACACAAAACGGAGGTTATAGAGAAAATTGAGGTTGGTAATGGCACATGGAATATATAAGAGACAGAATACTTTTTTGTGAAAAAACATATAATTTTATAAGGTAAGGAAATAATAAAGGGTATAAAAAATGACCGGTTTCGATGGGTCTGCAAAAGCCATCTTTTCAAATGTTGATTAATATTAAGAAAAATTAATAATAAGAAGAGTTAAAATTTGAGATTTGAAAATATATACACATATATTTATATACATATGCATTTCTAGCCGAGGACACATCAGTGGAGGTTTTTTTCATATAATGGAGGGAATTATATAGAAGACTGAATTAAAGGGATACGTTTTTAGAGAAAAAATACCTCCGTGAACGCTGATCGAATTTTCCCGTCATTTGAAAAGCCATATTCAATTTTGATCCGCAAGAAAATCAGTCTTGATAATATTGATATTAAGCAATTATTATATTCCATACAGATCGAACATTTATTTTGGTTTCTGAATACTAGATGTTTCGTAGATTAACTTTTGATATGCATCCTACTATTATGTGGATTTCTTTTCATTTAATACTTAAGTAGTGAGTAGCCAAACAGAAATATCTTCGGTTGATCTAATTCCTTCCCAAGCTTTCAATACATTTTACAAACCAATCTAGTTGGTATTTTTGCCTTTCAGTTGCCAAATAGAAATCCTATTAATGTATTGCTCACCTACATAGTATTACCCAAGACCATTATGGAGCTATAACACTTAGGTTTAATTTTCTCTTAATTTTTCTTCAGATATGGTTGAATGACTTTTGAAATCCTTGATTGCTATTGAAGTGACACTGCAATTTTGTATTATTGACTCTTAAACCGAGAGTTTCACTCGTTATAAAGTTTGCAATCTCGGTTGCTCATACTATAATGTTCGAGCTAATTATTTAAAAGTTAATGAAATAGGCATTTGCCCGATCCAGTTTACAGATCTTAGAAATGTTACTAAGGGCATAAGGAAATATATCTAATGTTTGCACGATACATAACTCGACATAAAGTGATTTCTCAAATGTTTTACTGAGATTTTTCCATATAAAATTTTGTTATCCGTACAAGATAAAACAAGTCAATGACATATGTTAAATGGAATGCGATTCGCGGATTCTAAGGTGAAAACTCTCTCCTAGCAATCTAATATATTATAAGATTTCTAGAGAGGATTAGCTAACCAAGAATTGGTCTGAATGAATGAAATGTTGAATAATTGATATTTTGACTATAAGTATGATAAACTTATGAATAGTAGGTTTATACCGATAGAAATTCTGATGAAAAACCGCTTAGGGAGAACTATTTAATAGGATAGTTGGAATATTCCATTCGAATATTTTGAATGAGGAGGAGAAATGCAATTACAAAAAGCGTTAAACTTAATGAATGTAGATTAATGATAAAACTATAAAACCTGATTCAGTGGTGAGGTATGCGTATGGCCTACACAACTAGAGATAATGTTCTAAAATAAATAGAAATGTTCCTGTTAAATTACTTGATTCCCAGCGGAGCAGGGATTCTTTTTGAACAAGTAATCGAGTCGCGGCCATTGTAATTTTTTACCTTTCTATTTATGTTTTTTTCTTTTTATATATAATTATTTTGTGTCCAGTTCTTTGTGGCAATTTGGACAATATCAATGGAGCGTTAGATTTCACAGCGTATCTATTCCGATGCTTACCAATAAATTGCGATATACACGTACAAACTGATTTTCTCTCATGGTGTAATTCAGATTAGTACTTTGATATTTATCTATGTAAAGCTCTAACGTACTATATTTCATATATTAAAGTCACTACTTTCAATAAAATGAATCACCAAATTTGAGGTCGTAAAATATATATGTATATATATATAAATATATATATAGTGAAAGAGTGAAGAATAACATGGTCGGCTGTACAAAAAGGGTTTTATTTACAATATTAACAATTGTTTCATTAATCAAATGAGACTAAAGGCCGCTAATCACTAGAAATTGTGCCACTCGACCTTAAATACAGGGTGTGTCTCTGATCAAATCATCGTAAACTCGACACCTAACTAAGGAAACTTGTTGTTCAGTCAAACAACACAGTACGTTAAAACTATCCACAGTACAGATTACTCACAACCTCTAACTGGATTACCATAAACGATAACTTGTTATCCTATATATAAATATATATATATATATATATATATATATATATATATATAGAGAGAGAGAGAGAGAGAGAGAGAGAGAAAGAGAGATAATATATATAAGCCGTCATTGACTGGAAAATCATATTTTAAAGAAAATATATGACGTTGATTGCTTAAAGCTAATTGCATCAGTATTCACTTATTCGTTTGTGCATACGCAAACCCAATTAGGGAACATGCTTAGCGTAAGTATATATATATATAGACACTGCATACATATGTATGTATGTTTGTATGTGTGTGGGGAGAGAGACAGAGGGGGGAGAAAGAGAGATGTGTGTGTAAATAACCCTTCGGTCACGAATGAGCATGAGATTTGCAAGCAGAAATTTCTCCTCTGAGACACAAGTCTGATCAATGTGTTTTTATTGGAGACCTCCCCACGCTATCAGTATTATCCGATTGAAAGCCATTTTTACAGGTGACTGAACTTGAGTGACATGAAATAGAGTGTTTTCCTCAAGGAAACAACACTTCGCCAGATCCGGGAATCAAACTTACAACGTCCGAATTGCTAATCCACGTCTATAAAACTTTGGCCACGTACCTTCACACGTATACATATATGATATAGACATGTCTTCGTTTATGTATGTATGCATATATATATATATATATATATATATATATATATATATATATATATATATATATATATATATACAGGAAAAAGTTTAATCCTGACAGCAGATCTAAAGCCGTTTCGACGGCTTGAGCTCTGCCGTCGGGGTTAAACCTTTTCCTATTACCCACTCTACTACTCTACGTATTGAGTACTCTGGTGCGTTATGGTCCATCTGGTTCCTTACCACACCTTCTTCGTTATATATATATATATATATATATATATACATACTGTATATATATATATATATATATATATATATATATATATATATATATATATATATATATATATATATATAGTAATAATAATAAATTTGAAGACTAAAATCCAAAGAGGGCTCGATAGGGATAAATATATATCAAATATATAAGAACCGTAGAGCAAATATTTATTAAAATAACAGATTAAAGTTTAAGCAAAGAATCGCTGCTTTCACCCTTAACGGGATCCTGTTAAGGGTGAAAGCAGCGATTCTTTGCTTAAACTTTAAATATATATATATATAAACGTTAGAATATGTGTAATAAGGCCAAGACAATGCAGATATGGACATAGAAAAAAAAGAATGCAATAGTGAAAGATATTGATGAGAATTCGTCTTTCACCTTGAATTTATTTAAATGTCCTTAATTTTCGAGATAATATCTCTTCTTCGGAGGGAAGTAAAAGTCTCAGACCAGCGTCTAAATTTCCAATGAAGCCATACTATTTCCGGTCAGCATGGCTTCATTGGAAATTTAGACGCTGGTCTGAGACTTTTACTTCCCTCCGAAGAAGAGATATTATCTCGAAAATTAAGGACATTTAAATAAATTCAAGGTGAAAGACGAATTCTCATCAATATCTTTCACTATTGCATTCTTTTTTTTTTCTATGTCCATATCTACATTGTCTTGGCCTTATTACACATATTCTAACGTTTATACCTCATTACACAATGCTTCAAGTGAACTATAACCTCCTCCTCCCATATATATATATATATATGTATGTATGTGTACTTGTACTTCTGTATATCTCTTTATAATTGCAATGATATGATTTAGAGGGAGAGGTGTGTCTCTGGATTGTGCAGCCCTATGACACGCTATAATTGACATTGATTACATTGAACTGCAACAGCTTCAATCTGATGTCTGCTAGAAAGAAAGAAGTGCGCAAAAAAGTATTTAAGGGGACCGTGGTTCTGGTGAAGTATATTAGTATGAAGTTGTTAGTTGGGGGACATAATTTGAGACCTTTTAATCGGTATTGTCTCATTTGGATTTTACCCAGGACCAGCAATAGTTCTAGAACATGGACCAATAGACCATTGTGAGTCTCGACTGTGCTTTCAAGAGATTTACCTTTTGGTGAGATGAAGTATTTTCTGGTGTAAAAGAAGATAGCCCCTCAGTGAGATGCTTTGTTACCTACGTAGTTACCGTGAGTTCGTCTAAATTGCTCCTCAGTTATGGTTGTTTCTAGTGTATATAGTGGTATTGAGGGTTTTAATTCTTAGTTGTTAACGTTTTCTATTTTTGTATATGGGATCAGAATTCCTAAATTTTTCTCGTAAGTTGTAATAATTTTGTAATTCTACTAGAGGTAAGATTGCTCCAAATGTAGTTTATAGTTTTTGTTGTAACTTAAATGCTTCGCATATCTCTATGTGGTTTTGTAAGAGGAGTATGCATGCGTTTGTATATGTGCCTGCATGAGCTTCTTTACGTTAAACCATATAATTAAAAACACATTATAATAGAGTACATGCATAAATCAGCTTCGCCTCATAAATTTGTATCAAGCCACTGTATGAATACCATTACATACATTCATACATATATATATAACGAACACTGCCCATTCCTCGCCAAGCGAATGTTCAGTTCATGATTATTTACACCCAAAATAACACGTTCATCCCTTATATTCAGAAAGACAGGTATGAATAAAGCAATAGACTGACAAACAAATAGATATGTTTCTTTTATTTGCCACCAGGGCATCAAAAGTGGGACAAGTACAATGGGGGGAGTTTACAAAACAAGGCATCCTCAATAAGGAGGAGGCAATAACAATATATAAAAATAAAATAAAATATAACAAAAAAAAATGTATAACACACCCCCGAAAAAAGTGTGCAACCCTTCTCCTCAGGAGCACAGAGAAGGTGTGCTCCCTTGGTCTTTCATCTTCCTCACCTATAGTCTGATGTAAAGTGAAGGCCCATTCACACGGGCTATTCTCGACACTTTCACCCATCTTTCATAGAAACGGCTGGGGTGCAGCACCTCTCTCTCCATCCTGATCCTTCTTCCGAAATGATATCGGAAGAAACGGACCAGTTGTTGGCCAGAGAGAAAGGTGTCTGACCTCAGTCCTTTCAGACGCGTCCACCATACAACCTCTTTCGCCATGGCTATTACGCACAGAAACACCGCCTCTCCTTCGTTTTTGAAGAGGGGAGGCGGCTTGATCGTTACAATAGACTCGGTGGTCAACCTGATCGGTCCCACCCTTGACAGCAGTTGTTCGACATAGCCCCACAGATCGGCAATGCCCGAGCAGTGTACCAATGCGTGTGCAACGGTTTCCTCGTCGCACACGCATCTGGGACAGATCTTTTTTGATGGGTCCCTACCCGGGCGCCCGTGTCTGTAGAGCCTTTCTCGAACGGGCAGAGCCCTTCTGTAGCATTGCCAGGCCAGGGACCTCTGGAAGTTATCCATGGGTCCCGGGCTGAATGTCCTACCGAACAGGTTGGCCAGTTCGTCTTCCTCCATGCCTAGGGCTTCTCCGAGGGCGTCGTCGCACCTGCTAACCACCAGCCCTCTATAGAATGACGAGGTGGATTCTCCACTGACAGCCGGGTCCGCCTGCCAGAGAGGCATGAGCGCCTGGGCACACTCGGTGTGCCAGGCGCCCAGTTTTCTCGGTCTTTGCTTGACCCAGGATTGCAGCTCGGTGAGTGAGACGAGTCTGGGAAAGGCTCGCCTCACAAACGGGGCCCACACCGGTTGACCGGAGAGGAATACCTGAAGGTGCCGTAGCCTTAATGCGTGTTTACGTATCATTAGCCACGGCATCCCCAGCCCTCCTTTCGAAGGGTGTTGACAGCAGATAGATCTCCTCACCATAGGAGCCCGCTTCTTCCAAAGGAATTGGAAGAGTGCGCGCTCCATTTTGGCGAGCGTTTCCCTTGGTCAAGGCACAACGGTCAGGCGGTAGTAGATGACGGACGCTATATAAGTGTTCGCCACCTCCGCCCGACCTTTCAGGGACAGTTTGCACTCGGCCCACTTCTGGGTCAGTGCAAACACCCTGTTCGTCACCTCACCCCAGTCTTCTCCACCTGGAGGTCTGGTCCGAACCAGACCCCGAGCAACTTCACCGGGCCCTCCGTCCAGCGCCCGACGACGCCATCGGAGGGCATCGATCTGCCCCTCCACGTGCCGAGTTGCAGACCGATCGACTTGTCCCGGTTCAGCTTAGCCCCTGTAAACCTTTCGTACTCCTCCAGTAAGGTGCCGATCGCCCCGATTTCCGAGGCCGTCGACACCATTACTGTTACGTCATAGGCGTAGGCTGACACCGCTTTCCGCAATCCCGGTTCCAACGGGATGCCCTGCAACAACTCCAACTTCCGCAGCAGTGGCTCTAGAGTCATTACATACAGAAGGGAGGAGAGAGGGCACCCCTGTCGGATGGACCGCGCGATTTCGAACGGCTCCGAGAGGTAGCCGTTCACCTTGACCCTAGAGCAGATGCGGCTGCTGTGCATGGCATTGATCCAGCCCCTGAAAACGGGTCCGAAGCCTGCCGCCGCTCGCACCGCATCCAGGTAACCATGGTCGACCCTATCGAATGCCTTAGATTGATCCAAGTTGATCAGGGCCCCACCAAAGCCGGGTTCGTTCCCAACCCTCTCTATGATGTATCACATAGGTGGAGGTTATCGTGGATGGACCTGGACGGGATAGCACATGTCTGCGCATCTCCCACCAGGTTGCCCACGACAAGTGCCAACCTCTTTGCTAGCACCTTGGCCAAAATCTGTAACTCTGTATTTAGCAGAGTTATGGGCCTGAAATTATTTATATCGTCCCCCTTGTTCTCGTCCTTCTTCACTAGCGTGACTACGCCCTTGGTCACAGCACAGGGAATTCTCCCGTTCTGTTGCCAGTTGCAGTAGACCGCCTCGAGGAGATCGGGGAACAAGTCCGGCATAGCTAGATATAGTTCGTATGGAAGACCATCGAGACCCGGGGATTTGCGTTTGCCGCATTGGCTCAGCACGTCTTCTATCTCAGCGGCTGAAATCGGCTCCTCGCAGGACTTCGTCTCCCTGTCCGAGAGACGCGGCAGGCCGTCGAGGTATGGACCGAAGTCCACGTCCCCAACCTGCCCCCCGCCCCTTCCGAACAATCCGGCAAAGTGCTTTTGAAAAGCCTCGCACATCTGCTTAGGTTCAAGGATCACCCGTCCATCCTGGTCTCGCAAAGACAGGATAGTGGATCTGCTCCCTCTTTTGGCTTCTGTCACGCGGGCCCAGCTAACTGCTTTGGTCCCCTCGTTTCCCAGAGCACGTATTTTGCTTCGGACGATGCAGCCTTCGTGTTTCGCGTCGAAGAACTGGCCCAGGGCCGTTCTCGACGCTAGCACTCTGGCCACGTCGCCGCTTCTAATTGCTTCTTCTACACTATCTACCAACTCCCTTTCCTTCCCATTTCTATTGGAGGCTAACTCCTTACTAAATTCTATAGAGACTACTCTAATCTCTCTTTTGAGAGATCCCCACCACCTGCTGTTGACGATGGCGCCCGTCAACCGCTCCTTAACTAAAGTGCTAATCCGGTCCCTGTAAGCCTTACTTGCCGGTAAGGACAAGTTGAGCATCCAGTAACCGGGTCCCTGTCTATGAGTTCTGTCAAGGTTGATCATGCAGGTCACTAACTTGTGGTCTGAATAGCCAAACATGCGCATTTTTGGACAACTTAAAAAGTCCTTATCCTTAATTCTAACTAAGAACCTATCTAGGTACGACCTAGATGATCCGCTACGATTTGCCCAATTCCAGGTTGGCGCAGTCGGAAAATCTAGTCGATATCTATCGGCCAGGTCAAATCGACCAATTAACCCTTTGAGGCTATTACACCCCTCTCTATCGGGACAGGCCCCTACGTAGTCCCAGCGTGCATCTAGGATACCATTCCAGTCCCCCACTAATAGGAAGGAGCGGGACGTCCCTAGAAAAGTCTCCAGACGATGGAAGAAGTCCGGCCGCATTGACCCGAAAGGGCCGTAGGCGGCTACCAACCTAAACGTTCCGCCTTTACCACTGCCAAGGTCCAGAACCACTAGTCGACCCTCCGGGTCCAAATGTACCATCTGTGTTGCGAGACCCAGATGTTTTTGCAGCAGAACGACAACTCCACCCCCCACCTCCGGGCTGACAGAGAGATACGTGCATCTCAAAGTCATCAAAGGTGGGGGCCAGCTGTCGCACGTTGCTGATCCGGGCCTCGCAAATAACCATCACATCTATACGTTGTGACCTGAGGTCATTTAGAAGCATTGCTTGCTTCCAAGTTGAGCCCAGGCCACGCGCTTTAAACAGCCTACTCTTAGCATAGCCATGTTGGTGGTGAAGAGAAAAGGCACTTACCTCTCTGCGTCCCGGGTATCGGGCTGCACAATTTCCATTAGGGTGGGGGATGGGTTGTTGGGTGGGGTGGTGGTTTGTGGAAGTGTAGGGGCATCAGTGTGTTGTGTGGTTGGGGAGCTTGGAGTTGTGTGGGTGTTTTGGGAGGGGGTGGGGTAGTTTTTTAGGAGGACGCGGTTAATGGGCCCGACGCAGGGGGACCCACGTCCTCTTTAAAATTGTTTTTTAAAGTTTTATAGGTGTCCTGTGGGGCCTTAATCATTTTGAGGTGGGGGAAATCCCCTGCCTGGGTGAAGTTAGGCCCTTGTGTTTTTATTAGATTGTTGTTGTACACAATGTTTAACAGTTTTTTGTGTTTATGTATGTGTATGCATGTTTTTGTTTTTTGTGTGGTGTTTTTTGTTTGCTGTTGTTGTGAGCTCTTTTGTGTTGGTGTCAGTGTTATGTTTTGGGGAGGGGTTGTTTTCATTTGTGTGTCTGAGGTGTGTTTTCTTTTTTTTCTTTTGATTGTGTGGAAGTGCTCCTCCTCGTCTGACGACGAACTAGGGTTATCTTCCGCGTTGGAGGGGAGGGGTATATTTTCGGGTTGTGTTTGCGGTGCGGGTGTTTTGTAAATTGTTTTTGTTTTTTGAGTGGAGGGGATGGGTTGGACATTGTTTTGTTTTGGTTTGAGCTGTGGTGGTTGTTTTTGTAGTGGTGGTTGTGGTGATTGTGTTGGTTGCGCAGTTGTTGGTGGTGTAGGCAGGATTGGGGTTTTCTTATTAAGTTGGGGATAGACAGCCCTCAGGTGACCTCTGGTTCCGCAGAGGTAACACGAGGGCCGTCTACCCTCAACGGTAATGTTGATGAAGGTTAGATCATCCAGTATGACGCGTTCAGGGATCTGGGCGATCCTTTCGGGCCTCATTTGAACTACAAGTTCGAGGCTCGTTCCACTGAACGCGTCACCCGATGCCTTTCCCATGGACACCAGCATGTCATCCTCCAGGTCCAGGGAACCTGTCAAAACCCACCATATGTCCATAGTCGGCAGGATCGTGTGGATTTTTATTTTTTGTGTTCTTCTACCCATGTACGTAGGGTAGAAGGTGTATGCGGTGGATGTGATTGGTTTGATGGACAGTTTCACTTCTGTGTCCCTGTCCTTCATGAGAATGGATAGACTCCCGTAGAGTCTATCCTTCTGAATGAAGGTAATGTCCTTCATGACGTCTTTTAAAACCAGCTCTATCTCACTCTGTGATGGTTGAGCTGGTTTTTTACTTTTATTCGAGATTGTCCTAAACATGACCGTGTTTAGGAGTCTCTGGTTTTTTAGTTCCAGGGGGGGGGGGGGAATGGATTGTGAATGAACAATTTTCTCCGTACACTATATATTTTTTCGCATCGGCCAGTAGCTCCTTCGCTTTGGTTATATCTACTGGCAGATAGTCGAGGGTTTTCCTTGTCGTCTTGGCGACTGAGAATTTTGTTTGTTTGTGTTGTTGTTGTCGTTGGTGGTGTTGTTGTTATCATTGTTGTTGTTGTCACAGTTATTGGTCTTGTTGTTGTTGTTATTGTTATTGGTGTTGTTTTCGTCCGTCGCATTGTTGTTGTTGTTGCTGTTGCTGGTGCCGCTGGTTCTTTGGGTTGTTGCCATGGCAACGTCAAGTTGTCGGTTAACAGGTGGAGAGAATTCTTCCTCTGGCTGACCTTTCTTCTTGACCTCTGCTACTGTGACAGTGGCAGGGGGAAGCTGTAAGTTTATCTTCCCCTTTCATAGAAACGGCTGGGGTGCAGCACCTCTCTCTCCATCCTGATCCTTCTTCCGAAATGATATCGGAAGAAACGGACCAGTTGTTGGCCAGAGAGAAAGGTGTCTGACCTCAGTCCTTTCAGACGCGTCCACCATACAACCTCTTTCGCCATGGCTATTACGCACAGAAACACCGCCTCTCCTTCGTTTTTGAAGAGGGGAGGCGGCTTGATCGTTACAATAGACTCGGTGGTCAACCGGATTGGTCCCACCCTTGACAGCAGTTGTTCGACATAGCCCCACAGATCGGCAATGCCCGAACAGTGTACCAATGCGTGTGCAACGGTTTCCTCGTCGCACACGCATCTGGGACAGATCTTTTTCGATGGGTCCCTACCCGGGCACCCGTGTCTGTAGAGCCTTTCTCGAACGGGCAGAGCCCTTCTGTAGCATTGCCAGGCCAGGGACCTCTGGAAGTTATCCATGGGTCCCAGGCTGAATGTCCTACCGAACAGGTTGGCCAGTTCGTCTTCCTCCATGCCTAGGGCTTCTCCGAGGGCGTCGTCGCACCTGCTAACCACCAGCCCTCTATAGAATGACGAGGTGGATTCTCCACTGACAGCCGGGTCCACCTGCCAGAGAGCCGTGAGCGCCTGGGCACACTCGGTGTGCCAGGCGCCCAGTTTTCTCGGTCTTTGCTTGACCCAGGATTGCAGCTCGGTGAGTGAGACGAGTCTGGGAAAGGCTCGCCTCACAAACGGGGCCCATACCGGTTGACCGGAGAGGAATACCTGAAGGTGCCGTAGCCTTAATGCGTGTTTACGTATCATTAGCCACGGCATCCCCAGCCCTCCTTTCGAAGGGTGTTGACAGCAGATGGATCTCCTCACCATAGGAGCCCGCTTCTTCCAAAGGAATTGGAAGAGTGCGCGCTCCATTTTGGCGAGCGTTTCCCTTGGGCAAGGCACAACGGTCAGGCGGTAGTAGATGACGGACGCTATATAAGTGTTCGCCACCTCCGCCCGTCCTTTCAGGGACAGTTTGCACTCGGCCCACTTCTGGGTCAGTGCAAACACCCTGTTCGTCACCTCACCCCAGTTCTTCTCCACCTGGAGGTCTGGTCCGAACCAGACCCCGAGCAACTTCACCGGGCCCTCAGTCCAGCGCAATCCCTACCAGGTCCATACACGACAACCTCCACCTCATGCGATACATCATAGAGAGGGTAGGGTGTAAACCCGGCTTCGGTGGGGCCCTGTTCAACTTGGATCAGTCTAAGGCTTTCGATAGGGTTGACAATCGTTACCTGAATGCGGTGATCGAGGCGGCAGGCTTCGCACCCGTGTTCAGGGGCTGTATTGCTGCAATGCACAGCAGCAACATCAGCTCAAGGGTCAAGGTGAACGGCTACCTCTCGGAGCCGTTCCATATCATGCGATCCATCCGACAGGGATGCCCTCTCTCTTCCCTTCTGTACGTACTGACTCTCGAGCCACTACTGCGGAAGTTGGAGTTATTGCAGGGCATCCCTTTGGAACCGGGACTGCGAAAAGCGGCGTCGGCCTACGCCGACGACGTTGCAGTAATGGTGTCGAGCACCTCGCAAATCGGGCACATCGGCACCTTACTGGAGGAATACGTAAAGTTCACAGGAGCGAAGCTGAACCAGGACAAATTCGTCGGTTTGCAACTCGGAACGTGGAGAGGCAAACCAATGCCTTCCGATGGCGTCGTCGGACGCTCGACGGAGGGACCAGTAAAGCTGCTTGGGGTCTGGTTTGGTCGGGACCTCCAGGTGGAGAAGAACTGGAACGAGGTGACGGCCAAAGTGTTTGCCCTCAGGCAGAAGTGGGCCGAGTGCAAACTATCTTTGAAAGGTCGAGCGGAGGTGGCGAACACTTTTATAGCGTCTGTCATCTACTACCGCTTTACCGTCGTGCCTTGTCCAGCCAAAACGCGCAACAGAATGGAGCGCGCGCTCTTCCAATTCTTTTGGAAGAAACGGGCTCCTTTGGTGAGAAGATCCATCTGCTGCCAACACGCTTCAAACGGAGGGCTGGGGTTGCCGTGGCTGACGACGCACAAACACGCGCTCAGGCTGCGGCACCTCCTCGTATTCCTCACCAGCCAACCTGTGTGGGCCCCGTTCGTGAGGCGAGCCGTCCCACGACTCGTCTCGCTGACCGAGCTGCAGTCCTGGGTCAAGCAAAGACCGCTGAAAATGGGCGACTGGCATATCGAATATGCTCAGGCCCTCACAGTCCTCTGGTAAAATGACCCGGCGATCAGTGGAGACTCCACTTCGACATTCTATTGAGGGTTTGTCCGCAGCAAGTGCGACGACACGCTCAGAGAAACTCTAGGCGTAGAGGAGGACGAACAGGCCAGTCTGCTCGGTAGGACCTTCCGCCCGGGACCAATGGACAACTTCCAAAAGTCCCTGGCCTGGCAGTGCTACCGAGGATCTCTACCAGTTCGAGACAAGCTCTACAGACACAGGCGCCCGGGTAGGGGTCCTTCGAAAAAGATCTGTCCGAGATGCGTGCGCGACGAGGAAACCGTCGCCCACGCATTTGTACACTGCCCGGGCGTTAGCGACGTGTGGGGCTATGTAGAACGACTTTTGTCGCGGGTGGGACCGATCCAATTGACCACCAAGTCCATTGTCATGATCAAACCGCCACTCTCCTTCAAAAACGCCGGAGAGGCGGTTTTTCCTATGGGTTATGGCTATGGTGAAAGAGGTTATATGGTGGACGTGTTAAAAGGGCTGAGGTCAGACACCTTTCTCTCCGGCGAGCAACTGATTCGTTTTTTCAAATATCATTTTGGAAGAAGAATCAATATGAAGAGAGAGGTGCTGTACCCCAGCAAATTTTATAAAAGGTGGGTGAATGTGGCAAAAATGGCCCGAGTGGTTGGGCCTTCTCTCTATATATGCCTGTAGGTTGAGGAAAAAGTGGAAGAGAAGAAGGGAGTACTCACTCTTGGTGCTCCCGGAGATGAGGGTTGTACATTTTTTCGGGGTGTGTACAACCGCTGTGTAACGCCTCCCCTATTGGTGATATCAATTGTTATTTGTTATTTTATTATACCTGTATGTAAACTTTCCATTTGTATTTGTCTCCTTCTTTTGTGCCCTTGTGGCTAATAAAAAATTTGATCTATCTATCTATCAATCCATTTATCTATCAGTTTTCACCCTCTCTATCTATCTATCTATCTGTCTGTCTATCTAGGCAGACATGTCTGCCATTAGCTCTGCCACGCCCCCCAAGTCTGAAGACCAAAAAATAATTACAACAAAATTAGACAACGAAACAAACAAGGAAAATGAAAAAACAAATGTTAAGGAAAATGAGCAAACGGAAAACAAACAAACAAAAAACAATACAAATAACAACAGGGCAACTTTCGCCCAGAAAACAAAACAATCCATAATATACACACCAATTGACTTAACTGCCGCCAGAGAAAAACTGGCCGAAGCGAAAAAACAAATAGTCTTGGGGGAGAACGGAATGTTTTCCATTAACTCCCCCCCAGAATTCAAGAAAGCCAGAACAGAGAGCACAGTTCTCTTCAGAACTATACTGAACCAGACAAGAAAGCCAGCACAGCCCAGCCAAATGGAAATAGAGTTGGTCCTAAAAGACTATATGAAGAATATTTTCTTCATACGAAAGGACCGACTCTATGTCATCATTTCGGTCCTAACAAAAGACAAGGAAACGGCGGAGAAGCTTTCCCTAAGCCCACTCTCATCGACAACATACAGCTTCTATCCCTCCTACATGGGTAGAAGAACACAGAGAATAAAAGTAAAAACAATGCTGCCCACAATGGACTTCTGGTGGGCTATTGCTGGCTTCATAGACATGGGCGAAGACACAATGCTGTCAATGAGGAAGGCAACTGGAGATGCGTTCCTGGGAATGGGCCTCGACATACTAGTCCAAATGAGGCCCGAAAGAATAGCACAAATCCCGGATCGCATCTGGCTGGATGACCTTACCCCAATAGACATAATTGTAGAGGGGAGAAGACCAGCATGCTATTTATGCATGGAAAGGGGACACGTTAAAGCTAACTTCCCGAAACGTATCCCCCAAAAAGGACTATTACCCACACCCACCACAAACAGTACACCAACACCACCCACCTCCAAAAATACACTAATACCACACACAGCAAACAAAATACAGACACCACCAACCACAAACACAACACAAACATCACCACCACCATCACCAACCACAAGCACGACACAAACATTACCACCACCACCACAAAACCCATTCCAAACAAATAATTAAAAAAAACAGTAACAAATCTACCCCTCCCGCAAAAAAAAAACAACCACACAACACGTCCCTCCCACCTAGCGCTGAAGAGTTTCCCCCAACTTCTGAAAAAGAAGGAGGAGAAGCCTTCAGACAAGTTAAAAGAAAAAAAAGAAAACACACACCCAGCACACCACAAATAACCCACACACAAACACCAACTCCAATCAAAAACACCCCACCCTCAACAAACAAAAATAAATCTGCGCCTCCCCTCTCCGAAACATTGACAGCATCACAAAAAAAGACGTTGCAATACACATATATAAATAAAGAAAACAAAAAACTGGTTAAATTAATATACAATAACCCTATGGTGCAGACCGAAGGGCCAAATTTTATCTCAACAGAGAACTTCACCCATTTAAAAATGATAAAGGTCCCTCTGGACCTTTATCGTTCCTTAAAAGAACAATTTAGAGGGGACGTGAGCCCCCCCCCCCTGTTTAAAACCGTTAAATCGCGTCCTCTTGAATGATTTCCCCATAACCGCCCCTCTCCCTGACACAACTCCAAATACCCCAACCCCACCACACACAGGTACCCCCACACCACCACAAAACATCCCTCCACCCAACACACCTGATGCCATGGAAATTACACAACCCGGAGAGGTAGGTGCTTTTCTTTCTTCACTTTCAACACCAAAATAGATCAATTGAGAGTTGGCTGTTTGAACGCGCGTGGCCTGGGCTCAGCTTGGAAGCAAGCAAAGCTTCTAAGTGACCTCAGGTCACAAAGTATAGATGTGATGGTTGTTTGCGAGAGTCGGATCAGCAGCGTGAGACAGCTGGCGCCCGCCTTCGATGACTTTGAGATGCACGCATCTCTCTGTCAACCCGCAGACGGGGGGGGGGGGGAGTTGCCATACTGCTGGATAAACGTCTGACTCTCGACGTACAGATTGTTCACTCGGACCCGGGGGGTCGATTACTGGTGCTGGACATCGGAGGCGGTGAAGGCGGGGCTTTCAGACTGGTCGGTCTTTATGCTCCCTTCGGGGCGGAAAGAGCCTACTTCTTCCAGCGTCTGGAGACTTTTCTAGGAACGTCGCGTTCCCTGCTTTTAGTGGGGGACTGGAATGGAATCCTAGATGTGCGTTGGGACTATGCAGGGGCATGTCCCGATAGAGGGGGGTGTAGCAGCCTCAAGGGGTTACTCGATCGATTCGACCTGGTCGATAGATTTCGACTAGATTGTCCAACTGCGCCAACCTGGACCTGGGCAAACCGCAGTGGACAAGCTAGATCGTACCTAGATAGGTTTTGGGTTAGAAGTAAGGATAGGGACGTATTTAGTTGTCCAGAACTGATCATGGTTGGCTATTCAGATCACAAATTAGTGACCTGCGTGGTCAACCTTGATAGAACGCATAGACAGGGTCCCGGTTACTGGAAGATGAACTTGTCCTTGCCGACAAAGAAAGATTACAGGAACCGGATTAGTAGCTTAGTTAAGATGCGGTTGACGGGAGCGATCGTCAACAGTAGGTGGTGGGTATCTCTAAAGAGAGAGATTAGAGTAAGTTCGATAGGTTACAGTAAGGAACTAGCGGCGAATAGAAATAGGAAGGAAAGGGAGTTAACAGATAAACTAGAAGAGGCGATTAGGAGCGGAGACGTAGCCAGAGTGTTAGCGGCGAGAACGGCGTTGAGCCAGTTCTTTGACGCGAAGCACGAAGGCTGCGTTGTCCGAAGTAAAATACGTGCTTTAGGAAACGAGGTGACCAAAGCTGTTAGCTGGGCCCGCGTGACAGAAGCCAAGAGTGGGATTAAATCCACCATTCGGTCTTTGCGAGACCAGGATGGACGGGTGATCCTTGAACCTGAGCGGATGTGCGAGGCCTTTCAAAGGCACTTTACTCGACTGTTCGGAGGGGGCGGGGGGCCGGACGGGGATGTGGACTTCGGTCCATACCACGACGGTCTACCGCGTCTTTCGAGCGGCGAAGCGGAGTGCTGCGAAAGGCCAATCACAGCCACTGAAATCGGGGAAGCGCTCAGCCAATGCAGCAGACGCAAATCCCTGGGTCTCGATGGTCTACCATACGAACTTTATTTAGCTATGCCGGTCTTGTTCTCCGAACTCCTCGAGGCTGTCTATTGCAACTGGCAACAGAACGGGAGAATTCCCTGTTCTGTGACCAAGGGCGTGGTCACGCTAGTGAGGAAGGACGAGAGCAAGGGGGACGACTTAAGTAACTTTAGGCCCATAACTCTGCTGAATGCAGAGTTACAGATTTTGGCCAAGGTGTTGGTGAAGAGGTTGGCGCTTGTGGTGGGTGGTTTGGTGGGAGACGCGCAGACATGCGCTATCCCGTCCAGGTCCATTCACGACAACCTCCACCTCATGCGATACATCATAGAGAGGGTTGGCAACGAACCCGGCTTTGGTGGGGCCCTGATCAACTTGGATCAATCTAAGGCGTTCGATAGGGTCGACCATGGTTACCTGGATGCGGTGCTAGCGGCGGCGGGCTTCGGACCCGTTTTCAGGGGCTGGATTTCTGCCATGCACAGTGGCAACATCTACTCTAGGATTAAAGTAAACGGCTACCTCTCGGAGCCGTTTCAAATCACCCGGTCTATCAGGCAGGGGTGCCCCCTCTCCTCCCTTCTGTACGTATTGACTCTCGAGCCACTGCTGCGGAAGTTGGAGTTGCTGCGGGGCATACCCCTGGAACCGGGATTGCACAAAGCGGTCTCGGCCTATGCCGACGACGTAACAGTAATGGTGGCGGACGCCTCGGAAATCGGAGCGATCGCCACCCTACTGGAGGAATACGAAAGGCTGACGGGGGCTAGGCTGAACCGGGACAAGTCAGTCGGTTTGCAACTCGGAACGTGGAGGGGCAAACCGATGCCGTTAGACGGTGTCGTCGGGCGGTGGACGGAGGGCCCGGTGAAGCTGCTCGGGGTCTGGTTCGGACCGGACCTCCAGGTGGAGAAGAATTGGGGCGAGGTGACGAGCAGGGTGTTTGCGCTGACCCAGAAGTGGGCCAAGTGCAAACTATCACTGAAAGGTCGGGCGGAGGTGACGAACGCTTACATAGCGTCCGTCATCTACTACCGCCTGACCGTCGTGCCTTGCCCTAAGGAAAAGCTCACCATCATGGAACGCATGCTCTTCCAGTTCCTCTGGAAGAAGCGGCCTCCCATGGTGAGGAGATCCATCTGCTGCCAGCACCCTTCGAAAGGAGGGCTGGGTATGCCGTGGCTGTTGATGCGTAGGCACGCATTGAGGCTACGGCATCTACAGGTATTCCTCAACGGTCAGCCGGTGTGGGCCCCGTTTGTGAGGCGAGCCTTCCCACAGCTCGTCTCGCTCACCGAACTGCAATCCTGGGTGAAGCAAAGACCGAGAAAACTGGGCAACTGGCACACCGAGTGTGCCCAGGCGCTCACGGCTATCTGGCAAGCGGACCCGACTATCAGTGGAGAATCCACCTCGACATTCTATAGAGGGTTGGTGGCTAGCAAGGGCGACGACACCCTTGGAGAGTCGCTAGGCATGGAGGAGGACGAACTGGCCAGCCTGTTCGGTAGAACTTTCGGCCCGGGACCCATGGACAACTTCCAGAGGTCCCTAGCCTGGCAGTGTTACCGAGGGGTTCTGCCCGTTCGAGAAAAGCTCTACAGACACGGGCGCCCGGGCAGGGATCCCGCGAAAAAGATCTGCCCCAGATACGTGCGCGACGAGGAAACCGTTGCGCATGCACTGGTACACTGGCCGGGCGTTGCCGTTTTTAGGGCTACGTCGAACGACTGCTGTCGCGTGTGGCGCCGATTCGATTAACCGCGGAGTCTGTGGTGAACATCAAACCGCCTCCTCCCTTCAGAAATAAAGCAGAGGCGGTCTTTCTGTGCGTAATAGCCATGATGAAAGAGGTTGTGTGGTGGACGCGCCTGAAAGGTCTGAGGTCGGGTGACTTTCTCTCCGGCCATCACCTGGTTTACTTCTTCCGATACCACTTCGGAAGAAGGATCAGGATGGAGAGAGAAGTGCTTGGCCCCAGACAGTTTTATGAAAGGTGGGTGAAAGAAGCGAGAATGGCCCGTGTAAATGGGCCTTCTCTCTACATTGTTCTGTAGGTGAAGAAGTGAAGAGGAAAGGGGGAGCACCTCCTCTCTGGGCTTCCCCCGCGAAAAGAGTTGCACACTTTTCGGGGGTATGTGCAATCCCCAACACGCCCCCTCCCTTTTGAGGACTTTTTTTTGTTATATTATTATTGTTATTCCTTTTTTCTTTACTCGATTTATGTAAACTCCCCCACTGTGTAAATGTCCCCTTCTTTTGTGCCCTCGTGGCAAATAAATAGAAATTTATCTGTCTGTCTATCTATCTATCTATCTATCTATCTATCTATCTATCTATCTATCTATCCATACGATGGACACATGTGCTGAGATCGCTCGGTAAGTTTTGTTTAAATTCATCCGGAAATTGTAAACTGTGAACTTTCATTTTTGTACCATTTTGTAGAGGGACTGCCAGGTCAAACTTTGATCTGGTCAGTCTCTCAAAATATTCTACGCCTTTAGGCGAAATAGTTAAACCAAAAAAAAAGTTTTTTCTAGTTGAAAAGTCAATATTTTTTTTAAATGGCCGAAGCTTCTTCACCAAAATTCGAAGGAGGAAAGGGGAAGATAAACTTACAGCTTCCCCCTGCCACTGTCACAGTAGCAGAGGTCAAGAAGAAAGGTCAGCCAGAGGAAGAATTCTCTCCACCTGTTAACCGACAACTTGACGTTGCCATGGCAACAACCCAAAGAACCAGCGGTACCAGCAACAGCAACAACAACAACAATGCGACGGACGAAAACAACACCAATAACAATAACAACAACAACAAGACCAATAACTGTGACAACAACAACAATGATAACAACAACACCACCAACGACAACAACAACACAAACAAACAAAATTTGACCTTCGCCGAGACGACAAGGAAAACCCTCGACTATCTGCCAGTAGATATAACCAAAGCGAAGGAGCTACTGGCAGATGCGAAAAAATATATAGTGTACGGAGAAAATGGTTCATTCACAATCTATCCCCCCCCCCCCCGGAACTAAAAAGCCAGAGACTCCTAAACACGGTCATGTTTAGGACAATCTCGAACAAAAGTAAAAAGCCAGCTCAACCATCACAGAGTGAGATAGAGCTGGTTTTAAAAGACGTCATGAAGGACATCACCTTCATTCAGAAGGATAGACTCTACGGGAGTCTATCCATTCTCATGAAGGACAGGGACACAGCAGTGAAACTGTCCATCAAACCAATCACATCCACCGCATACACCTTCTACCCTACGTACATGGGTAGAAGAACACAAAAAATAAAAATCCACACCATCCTGCCGATTATGGACATATGGTGGGTTTTGACAGGTTTCCTGGACCTGGAGGATGACATGCTGGTGTCCATGGGAAAGGCATCGGGTGACGCGTTCAGTGGAACGAGCCTCGAACTTGTAGTTCAAATGAGGCCCGAAAGGATCGCCCAGATCCCTGAACGCCTCATACTGGATGATCTAACCTTCATCAACATTACCGTTGAGGGTAGACGGCCCTCGTGTTACCTCTGCGGAACCAGAGGTCACCTGAGGGCTGTCTGTCCCCAACTTAATAAGAAAACCCCAATCCTGCCTACACCACCAACAACTGCACAACCAACACAATCACCACAACTACCACTACAGAAACAACCACCACAGCTCAAACCAAAACAAAACAATGTCCAACCCATCCCCTCCACTCAAAAAACAAAAACAATTTCCAAAACACCCGCACCGCAAACACAACCCGAAAATATACCCCTCCCCTCCAACGCGGAAGATAACCCTATTGTGGTCCAGTTTCCAATTTTTGCCTCTGTCACTCGGGCCCAGCTAACAGCTTAGGCTCCCTCGTTACCCAGAGCACGTGTTTTCTCCTGACAAAGTAGCCCTCGTGCTTCGCGTCAAAGAACTGGTCTAGGGCCGTTCTTGACGCCAGCACGCCGGCCATGTTGCCACTCCTAATCGCCTCTTCTACTATATCTATCAATTCCCTTTCAGTTCTATTCCTATCTGATGCTAATTCCTGACTAAAACCTATCGATTCTATTCTAATTTCTCTCTTGAGAGAGCCCCACCACATGCTGTTGACAATTTCCCCCGTCAACCGCTGCTTAACTACAGTGCTAATCCGCTTACTGTAAGCTTTGATTGTCGGTAAGGACAAGTTTAGCTTCCAGTAACCGGGTCCTTGTCTATGGGTTCTATCAAGGTTGACCACTCCGGTCACCAATTTGGGATCCGAATAGTCAACCATGAACATTCGTGGACAGCTTAATATGTCCCTATCCTTATTTCTAACTAGGAACCTATCTAGGTACGACCTAGATGTCCCGTTTCGATTAGTCCACGTTCACATTGGCACAGTCGGAAAATCTAGTCGATATCTATCGGCCAGATCAAATCGGCTGATTAACCGTTTGAGGCTAATACACGCCCCTCTATCGGGACCTGACCCTACATAATCCCAACGTGCATCCAGGATACCATTCGAGTCCCCTACTAAAATCAAGGAGCGAGACGTTCCCAGAAAAGACTCTAGGCGCTGGAAGAAGTCCGGTCGCAGTGTCCCAGATGGGGCATACACTGCCACCAGCCTGAAGGCTCCACCTTCAGTACTGCCGACGTCTAGAACCACCAGTTGGCCCCCTCCGAGTCCAGGTGTACCTTCCGTGTTGCGAGGCCCAGGTGTTTTTGCAGCAGAACGATGACCCCGCCCCCACCCCCCGGCTGACAGACAGATGCATAGATCTCAAAGTCGTCGAAGAGGGGGGCCAGTTGGTGCTCGCTGCTGATCCTTGACTCGCAAATAGCTATCACATCCATTCTGTGCGACCTGAGGTCATTTAAGAGTTTGCCCTGGTTCCAGGACCTTTATAGGCCGCGCACATTTAAACATCCAACTCTTATAAAAGCCATGTTGGTGGTGAAGTGTTTAGATTGGAGAAAAAGTACTGTACTTCTTCTGGGGACCAGGCTGCACAATTTCTATAGGGGTGTCGGCGGAGTTGTTTGGTGGGGTGGTGGTTTGGGGTGTGGTGGGATGTCAGTGTCTGGTGGGGTGGGGGTTTATTTGGGATGGGCGGGGTGTCTGGGGTGGTGGTGGGGAAACATTTCAAGAGGACGTGGTTGCTAGGTCTAGCACAAAGGTTCCACATGTCCTCGGGAAAGTTCTGTTTGAGCATTGCGTAGGTGTACCTTGGGACCCTAATCATTTTTAAATGCAGTTTAGTCGCCGCGTTGGTGGACATTTTCTCTTCGATTTCCACCGAAGGGTCTTTGTCTATTGTTTGCCCAAGGGTTTTGTTGTTTGTGTTGATGTATGAATACTGCTTTTGTTGTGTTGTGTTTGTTTTTGTTTGTTGTTCTTGTGTGTGTTTGCGTTTTGTAGTATGTGTTATGTTTTCGGGAGGGGTGGGTTTTTTGTTTGTGATGTTTGTTCTGTTTGTGCTGGTGGCTGTGTGTCTGTTGTATTTTTGTTGATGTGGTGCCTTCTTTTCTTTCTTTTTACCGGTTGAAGGTGTTCTCCCTTGTCGTCACTGGGTGACGTTGATAAGGGGTCCTCGTCCGTGTTGCTGGGGAGGGGTATATTTTGGGGTTTTGTTGTGGTTGCTTTTGTATTTGTTTTAGGTGGGGGGGTTGGGTGGGACAGTGTCTTGTGCTGTTATTTTTTCGTGTTGTTGTTGTTGTGGTGGTGGTGGTGGTTGTGTTGTTGTGTGTGGGGTGGGCAGAAGCATCTTTTTTTTTGGGGGGGGGGGGCATTTAAAAGTGGGACAGGAAGCCCTCCGGTGACCACTTCTTGAACAGTGGTAGCATGAAGGCCGCCTGCCCTCAACAGAAATGTTTATGAAGGGGACTTCATCCAGGACACATGCTGCGGTATTCTTGCTATCCGTTCTGGTCTCATTTGGACCAGAACTTCAAGGCTATTGCCACCGAATACGCCCCCGGTGGATTCGCCTATCGAAAGGATTGTGTCCTCATCTTCTAAGAATCCCGTTAGCACCCACCAAGTGCTCACAATTGGCCTGATGCCCGAGATTCTTATCTTTTGAGTTCTTTTTCCCAAATATGTGGGGAAAAAGGTGTATGCTTTGGTTACAATTGGCGACACACAATATTTCCGTGCCGCCAATTCATCTTGCATTAAAACAGATATTCTTCCATACAGTTTCCCTTTCTGTATGAAAGCGATATCCTTCCAGGCACTACTTAAGACCAGCTCAATTTCGCTTTGGGACAATTGAGCCGGTTTCCTAGTCGCGTTCGAAACTGCCCTAAAAATTACGGTTCTGAGGACTGTGTCCCTTCTAATTTCTTCAGGGGAGGTAATTGTGAACTCCCCACCTTCCCCGAAACTTACACAATTCCTTGCTTCTTTCAGCAATTTCTTGGCATTCAAGATGTCTAGTGCCTTGTATGTCTGCGTTTCTCGAACCGCCTGTTCGAAGGAGACTGCAGCTGTGGGTCCGTTTTCTTTCGTGTTGTTATCATTGTTGTTGTTGTTATTCGTGTTGGTTTGCTTTTTTCCTTTGTTGGTGTTGTCATTATTGCTGTTGTCGGTTGTGTGGTTATTGTCATTGTTACTGTTGTTGGTTGTGTTGTTATTGCTTTGTTATTCTTGTTTGTGTAATTGTTACTTTTGGGGTTTTCACCAATTTCCACATTTTTTCTTTTGATTCCGTGGTGTCTTTTGCGGGAGTGAGGAGGGAAGGATTACAACGTTGTGCTGCTACCTTCTCTCTATCACTTTCCTTGGGGGGCGTGGTATTCGTCGTGTTAATGCCGTCCATTGTCATTAAACGACTTTTTATCGATAACTTATAACTATCAAATTTCGCCCCAAAGAGGGGCGAAATTTATTTTACCCAACGTCTGCAGTCAAACACAACAAATAACAAGTAGCTTAAACAAACCTACCGCTTCTCGTAATAACTTCCGTCAAAATGCAGGAGCGAAACAAAAACACGTCTATCTTCTTCGATATAGATAGATATGTTTCTTTAATATAGATAGATAGATAGATAGATAGATAGATAGATAGATAGATTGGGGGGGGGGGGGCAATTAGACAGGCAAATGTGTAGCCTATATACAAAAAAGACTGTCAAACATAATATAATGTTAACCATATGGTCACTACATTGTAATTGTTTCTACTTTAGGAACAAGGCCAGCAATAAACCAGTGTATTACTGGTACTTTATTTTATCGACCCCGTAAGGATGAAAGGCAAAGTCAACCTCGGCGGGATTTGAACTCAGATCGTAAAGGGACGTAACTATGCTGGAAAGCATGGCGTCCGACCCTCTACCGATACTGCCAACATTATAATATTCATTTATCATATTCTTCACCTATGCCAAAGTCGTTTGAGAAGCAATAACGGTTTCTGTCGTATTACTCGAGTTTCCTTTTTCTCGCTTCACACACTTTTTGCTTCAGAAATATATTTAAGCGATTGCTTATATATACGTTTGTTTGGATCTTTGTTTTTATTTGTCTCCTTGTTTTGTTTCCATAGAGAGCTCATGGCTGTTTTTATATCAATTGGGTGGCGTGGTGGCAATTTTTTATTTGTTTTATTTGTCCTAAATGTACTCTACAGAGAATTGGCAGAATATACTATTACATCTTCTCGCTAATTTGAAAGGAGTCGTCTCCGCTGTCGCTGCAGCAGCTGATTCCATTATGAAAGTGCTGTTCCATTTACGGAGTAAGTGAGTAGTATCCTACACGACACTAGCTGTCACATAGGTTAATTTTCCATTCACCAGTTGAATGCATTTGTGTGTTTACGCTGCATGTTATTGTAGTCCTTGCCTGTGAAAAGCAATAATTTACTTTCCTTTAAATATCTTAAGAGTATGAACGAAATCTGTCACATTTATATAGTACTTTAATTGAATTTTATTCCCTCGAAGCTTTTTGCCGGACGTTTTGAATTGATATTCAATATCTGAATCGTTTAGACGCTCAACTTACTTGAATACTGCACTGACCTCTTACATATCCCAGCTTCCGTTACTGTAGATACATTAGGCGTTAATAAAAATCACTGGACTCCACACCCCTTAACCTTAATTGTCGTTCTACGATAGAAATTGCAGGGAAAGAATAAAGTGCCATGCCTATAATAATAAGATAAGCAACATTCCTGTCTGTCTCAATTCACTATACAAATTACTTTAAAAGCTAGAATAATACCTGCCACCACCACCCAGTATATTGATACACACACACATGAACGTATATATATATATATATTTATATGTAGATATACACATATAATAAGAATATTTATATTTATATAGGTTTGATATAACTATAAATATGTAGGGTAGTACTAAGTACTAGCCGGTTACCAGTATGACAAAAGGCTCAATACAAATTTTCAAGTGTTTTACAGAGCCGAGATACAAAGTGTTAAAACGATCAAATTTTAGTTTAGAACATTAATGTTCAAAACTAAAATTTGATCGTTTTAACACTTTGTATATACACATATATATATACAAATATATATGTATATATACACACACACACAAACATTACATACATATATACTTACATACACACATACGTACATACATGATGGCTGCCTCCTCGTTATCGAATATGGCCATTGCACGATATACCATTATTAATAATTATTAATTAATTAAGTGAGGAAATACTGTGCACTGAGCAATTCCCACTCTCTGAGCGACAGTAGCTATAACCCGAAAAGAAGAAAAGATCAACATCATCGGTAACTACTGAGCGACAGGTTTTATATTGGAGTTATCCCAGTTTCCTGAGTTGCCTTCTCCTAGAAGAATGCCCTGACAAAGACTAGGGGTCCTTCACTCCCAGTGGTTTAACCGCGCGATCGGGTGTCCAGCCCGACTATTTCTATGTCTCCGCGCATACATACATGCATACGTACATACATACATACATACATACATACATACATACATACATACATACATACATACATACATACATGAAAGAGTACTGGTGGAATTTTCCAGTAAAAACCCCAATAAAATGCAGGCATAACAGACCAGATATTATGATATGGGACAGGGAAAAGAAGGCATGCGCAGTAGTGGAAGTTAGCTGCCAAGCAGATGCCAATATAATATCAAAGATTAGCGAAAAGGAGAACATTTATGGTGAACTGATGAGAAATCTGCAGATACTCCACCCTGATTATACCTTCAGATTTATGCCTGTGATTATTGGGGCACTTGGATATGTTAGTAACTGCCTCAATACAAATCTTGAGAAGCTGGGCTTCACAGGAACAGAAAGAACACAATTAGTTAGGAAATTACAAATACAATCCATTAATGGAACAGTAAAAATATGTAAAACAAAACTGTTGCATCTAATAACTGCATATACACATGTACAGATACTAAACATATACATGCACACATTCAACTCAAAACATACACATCCACACATACAATAACATCCATATCTACGCATGCATGCATGCAGACATGCAAACATATCTACCTAGTTGATCTTGTGTAAATTCCAATGAGAGAGTCTTGTGTCTATGTTAGAAACCGACTCTCTCTCTATTGGAAAAATTTTGTGAAATTATAAAACCAGAAGAACGTACACACATACACTTATGGTGACATGGTTTGGAAGGAACATAGTTTGGAAGAGGCAATGCTTTACTGACGAATGCCCATCTTGTTACCAACATGGTTAGTTAACTCGTACTATTTGCCTGCGTACACTATAACTATTCTAAAACCAGGATTTGTGTGTACTTGCTCCTAAAATCATAGCCACTGTTTCATCACATGCTTTGCTTGCAAATGTTGTTGGCGGTAAAGCTTTGTCTTTACAGACCTTTCTTGCTTTTTTCTGCCACCTGGTCTCCCAGTGCTATGTAGTTATTTAGTGAACTTTATATTACGTGGTCTACCCATTTCTGCCTGTTCCTCCTTATTTCCACCTTATGTCGTCTGAGAAGCTTTACTTTCTGCACTGTTAGTACAACTGTATTGTAATGACATCTTACATATATGCCGTAAACGCTGCATTTCAAAACCGTCTTTATTGTGTGAATGTTTATGTGTTAAGACACCGTTCCCGAAATGAGACAGGGAGTTGAGAGAATGCTGTACAATTTAACCGCAAGTCGGTAGCGATTAGGCCGCTGTCTGTAGATCATGTTACTTGTTCGATCAAAATCTGCAGATGCTAGTTGAAATGTAAGATTACTTGCTGCTCTTTTTTTAATCAATTATTTCCCAGGCTATAAAACAGACATTAGATGTACTTCTATTAATTTTAAAACCGAATCGACTCCCCATCTCTTGTTCGGTTTAACTTTTCTATTTTGTCAATGTAAACCACACTGATCACTTTTCCATGTGTTGATAAGAGAGAAATTGCTCTGACGTTTTCGAGGGTTTATCTTCCACTTTTTTAATATATCACTGTTAACAACTTACAAGGCCTGTTTTTAGAGCATTTAATGTTCTTCACACTATCTAAAATGTTAATCATATGTTCCGTTCCTTCATACTTCGGTATTTATGACTTCCATACCGAGGATTCTGTGATATGTCATTCCCTTTATTGCCTTTTCTATTTTCAATTTTGTTATTTGTGCATGAACGTTTGCATGGACCCTCTGATATTTCTGATATTGTTTTTATCGTTATGAGTGAATATAGAGATAAGAAGTTGTAAGAGATAGACTTGTGAATAAGTACTTCGGTAGGGTTTGTATGAATACCACCACTGTATCTCTTTTTACATTGCATACCTCCAACAACTGATTTTTAAAGCTTGTGAATATTAATTGTCTTGAAGTCAGCCTCTACCAGCATTCTCCAAAATACATACAGAAGAAGGATACTTGAAATATACAGTGTTTGTAGCCTTTAGTCAAATATGATGGTATTTGTTTGATATCTTATTGGCTTCAGACATTTAGATTGTGGCTCTCATGTAAAGGATGGTTTTTTTTTTCAGTATACAATTTCATGTTTAATTAATTTTCACACTCCATACTCTCCTCAATGAAATAGGAGATTCAGAATTTCGGGAGTCACATATAATCATAGTTAAGATAATATCAAGTACATCTGGAGCAATAAAATACCACCATATGTGTAGTTTCCAATATTAGAAAATGTAGTACTAGAGAAGCAGTCCCGGTATGGTCGTACGGCTTCGTAGGGGATGAGTTCTTGCTCTTGACATGTTGTTGCATATATTCGTCACCGAGCTTGACTGGTCTCGCTTGTGGATCCAGTCGGATCAACTGGGGAGGGTTCCTTCTCACATGACATCCTGGAAGGTGTGTTTAAGAACTCTGCTCGCACGAACCTCTCAGAAATAATAATAATAATAATGCTTTCTTTATTAACCACAAGGGTTTACATAAAGTAGACATTAAGGACAATACAGGACAATACAGGACGGTACAGGTGGGCTTTTCTGCGTGTAAAAAAAAAACAGAGGATGTAATAAAAAAAACAATGAAAAATTCCCCAATAGGGGGGAGACGTCAGAAGGACATTTGTGGAGAAAGCCCATTAAAAGGCCACAGTGACCCTGAGCACCAGAGCAAGTGCCCTCTCCCAGTTTTCCACCTTTAATTTACAGACACATACTCAGAGTAGGCCCATTCACTCGGGCCATTCTTGCCTCTCTCACCCATCTTTCAACAAAATGCTGGGAAGAGAGCATAATAATAATAATAATGACAACAATGTGTGTGTATATATATATATATATATTAAAATATCAGTAGAACATTTAATTGTAGTAAAAACAATGATGGCAGAACCTACACACAAAGTGTAATGCAGACATTCATTTTCTTCAATATATTGTTTAAGTAATTCAAAAATTTGTTCATTTGTATAATGATAATTACTATAAAAAAATAGTAAATATTCGTAAATTTAAATAATAGACTTAAATTGAGTGATAAACATAAATTATAGAAACTGTAATTACATTATCATATAATACTGATCTAAATACTTCCTTTATTTTTATTTTTTCGTTCGAATTGCCAATTTGTGCAAAGAAATATAATCGGACAATAACACGCATTGGGGAAAAGACAGACACTTCTTCCAGTGTAAATAGTTAATTGATTGAAAATATTTATGTCTATACACACATGCGCGCGCGAGTACACTCATACCCACACTCACAATTGTATATATATATATATATATATATATATATATATATATATATATATATATATATATATATATATATATATATATATATATATATATATATATATATATATATACATATATATATGTGTGTTTGTGTGCGTGTATATATGCTTGTATGTGTTTAGGTATGTTGTATTTACCTTTTCTTTGTCTGTATATATATATATACATATATATATATGAAGTATTCCTGTAGGAAAGGTAAAGGAAAAGAGAGTGCTCTATGTAGGCTTCAGAGCTTTTTAGTTACGTAATAAACAACATAAGATTATTATTTCATTTACCAGTGGTATCTTCAAGAGAGATATGTCTGACTTCATTCATCAGAAAGAATAATATTCTTTCTGATGAATGAAGACAGACATAAATATCTGTCTTCAAGATACCACTGGTAAATGAAATAATGATCTTATGTTGTTTATTACATAACTATATATATATATATCCGGAGGGTGTAACTAGGAGTTACTGCAGGTTCACCCGGGTGAGCACTCGATGTTTAGGTTCACTTCTGTGATGATGTGTAGAGCTATACAGAGTGTAAAATATAGAAAGGATAAAAAGGACGATAGATTATTCCTTCATTGCATTTATTGATAGGTGACGCGCGTTTCGCCACTGATCAGCTCAAGGTTCGATCTATATCGATCCTACCCGACTCAATAATCGGCAGCTCGACGGACCCTCTTAAAATGCTATAAGAAAATGAAATACATGCTATGTGGTAAAGTCAGTGTTTCAAGAGTTTGACAAAATGAGATGTTTTGATTGGTGGGAAGGATCAAGGCGATGTACAGGTCGGTGGATGTACGATCGGGGGATGAGGTGGGCTGTGGTGTGATAGTGGTGGGTTGGCTTTGGCGTGTAGAGTATGTGGGGGTGGATGTGATGATATGGTGGTGGTTATGGTTATTTAGTGGGATGGGCTGTGGTATGAGGTTAGTGGATTGTCAGTAGACGGGTTGGCGTGTGGGTGGTGGTGTGGTAGTGGTGCCGTTGTCTATGGTAGCGGCGTTTGTGGTGGTGTGGTGGATGTATTGGTGGCGTCAGGTCCTTACATAGATACATAGCTAGACGCTCTTCGTCTGACAGATACTTTGTATATACGTATACGCACACACATATATGTATATATGTGCACATATATTGTTGTATAAACACACACAACACAAAACACATACGCACATCCTTGCCCACACATATCGACATACGCTCATACACAGCCATATGTATATGTACACAGATACACATATATGGAGAGTGGGTGAGTATCGGTGGGGGTCGCGAACGACAGAGGTGGGGGGAAGGTGAAAGGCAATGTAGAAGGTGTTTTACATATATACATACACATACATACATATGGGTATGGGCACATGGACTCACACTCATGTATGCAAAATATACACATACACACTCACACACGTATACTCACACATATATATACATATATATATATACACACACATGTACAGACAACACACACATACACGCACATATACACATACATGCACATATATGCGCACACCTACACATACAGTCAGATTCACCCATATACATATATGTAGACGTACACATACACACACGTACATACACATACAAATATACACACACATACACATACGCATACACGTACATATATATATATACAGATATACATATACACACATATAGATATATGTATACACATGTGTTCACATACACACACACACACATACATATAAGTATGCGTACACGCACGCACACTTAAACGCCCGTATGTGTAAAAATACTTACACACAGACACACACACTATTGTTGGTTGGGGAGTGGAGGTATGTGTTGTCCGTGTTGATGAAGTATGGAGTTGTGTTTTGTGGTGGTGGTGGTGGAGTTGTGAGGGACAAAAATATATATACCGGATCGAATACCGGTTAAAAGGTGACATAGGAAACGCGGGGGAGTAGCGTTTATGGACGTACGGCGATGTGTATTGTGGACATGGTGATGGTGGTGCTGGGGTGATATGTTCGACAAGATGATTACATGATCAGAGGTTACGGTGTGTTATAGGGTAGGCAGACGGGGGGTGGGGGATATATAATACAGTCGATCTAGGAGCGAGGGATGATATGTGTTGATGATGTTAATGATAATGATTGTTGAAGTATGTGGATGTATCTAGTGGTGGCGGTGGTTGTGTGTGCGTGCGACAGTACAATTACAGTGTCGAATTTAGCGTGGGGTTGTATGTTAGGGTAGATAGAGGGAACATGTGCGGATGAGGTTGTAGACGTGTATGGTAGGCATATGATGATGTGTGGTGTGGTGGTGGTGGCGATGGTGTGATATGATCGAGATTGTATTTACAAGGTCCCTTGTCATTCTGGATTGCAAGGTAGAACGTATCATAGGATACAGATCTAATACGATGTTGCAACGGTGAGGTGTATATGTTGATGTGAATTTTGGTGGTGGTGATGGTGATGTGTGCGGCATGATATACAAATGCGGGCTTAGAAAAGGTTACATGGAGTTCAATACAATAAGTTCATTGAGGTAGGCGGTTTTGAGACGGGGTATAGGTGGTGATTAATATGGTGTCATGGTTAGTGTGATTTTTGGTGTGGGTTATGTATGCGGCATGATATACAAAATACGGGCTTACATATGGTTAAATTCAATGCAATGAAATAAGATAAAGTGAAGTTAGATTATAATTAAAGTTCGTTGAGATGGGCGATGGCGATACGGGGCAGCTGTGGTTATTATTATGGTGGGTCATGGTTAGTGCGTATTCCTCCCGCGAAAGTTTGTGCAGAAAAGGTGTGCATCCTAATGTGTCTGCAATTGACAATTATGTCCCACCTATAGTTTATGGCGGAATCAAGTTTAATTATTTCCGCCGCCTCAGCTAGGCATAATCCGCAGTGGTTTCTGTCACTGGGGATGTATGCCACGCGTCTTTTTACTGACCACGAAATCTGGGGTTCAATATTCCTGTCCTTGACGTCCCAGATCAGATCGGCCAGTTTTGTTTGGGGTCGTTTCGATCTATGTTTGAAGGAGCTTCTGTGGTTATACCAGCGCTCCTTAAACGTAGTGGATGTCGCACCTATATATGAGTACTCCCTATTGCCGGCTGTGACATCGCACCGGTAAACAATATTCTTAACGAGGCACTCCCCGTTTAGTGGGCATTCGTCTCGTTTCTGGCAGTTGCATTTGGGTGTAACCGGTGCGGTGCAACAGTGGCGGTTGGTGTCGTTCGGTGTTGGTGTGGTGTGTGTGTTGTTGTGTTGTGTGTGTGGTTTCGTTCTGGGTTGTGGTGGTGGTTTGTTGAGGGGAAACCATGTGTTTTTGTATTTTTGCCCTATTATTGTGTGCTATTGTGTGGCCTAGGTTTGGTGCTGTGGAGAAAGAGAAATTTACGGTATGTTTATTGAAGAGCTTGTGGTATTTGTGTGTGTGTGGAAAAGATTGTTCGAGATCCCTGAAAAAGGTTCCCGGTATGTTAGTCGCGACGTGTATAGAATAGGGGGGGAGGTTATACCACGTGACAGGTCTACTTCGGTTTATGCGTTGTTTAGTGAGTTTGTGTGTGATTTGGTCAGGCTTATGTTTCAAATAGGTTCCAGGTAATCTATTGGCGTTATGTCCCTTGTCTCTATTGGTACGCAAACGTGCGCGATAGTCGGAGTTGTTATTGGGACTGGGGAGTATGGCTTTATCTCCTAGACAGTTATGTGTGGTGCTGTCTGCGCTGCCAACTAGGGGGCGTCTAAGGTTATTGTGTGTCCTATGTGTGGAGGTTTCTTCTAAGTTCGTTTCTAAGGGTTCTGCTATGTTTAGCTGTGTTACGGTTCTTTTTGTGTCGATGTAAGAAATCTTCTCAGTATAACCAGCGTTTATAAGTGCGAAGTCATAGTATTCCGCGTGCTGCTTGAAGATGTTTTCGTTAGCCGACAGTGTGGGCACTCTGTTGGAGACGCTTTTAACTATAGAGTTAATTATGCTCTTAGGGTGGTTGGAGTGTCTATTGACGTATCTAAGATTTTCATTTTGTGGTATGGACGGTAGAGGCCTGAGTCGAATTCTAGGGTGACGTCTAAGAAGTTAACTGTCCTATTGTTAGGTTCAATTTCTACTGCTAAACCTTGGGTCTTAATGATGTACCTAAGTCATTTTTGTATTCTATTCAGTTGGCTGTTATTGAGTCCACGGGTCATTAGTAGGGCATCATCCCGGTATAAGCCACCGCCCAAGGAGGGGATCTCGACCGTTAATATGTTTAGGAGGTATATGCCTACTACATCTGTAACCTGTGCCGAGTCAGTCGATCCCATGGTGATGTCAAAGCTATCTGGTCTATTCTGTCGTTCCCAAAGTCTACCGTCAAATTCTAGTAAAGTTTTCCTAGTTGTTATTATTATTTCTACTTCTCTTCTAGTGAGGCTTGATCTGTTGATGGCTGAGATCAGTGCCTTGTTAAGGATGATTGGGGATATAGATGCGTAGTAGTTCGTAATGTCCAATTGGACTAATCGAACATTCGACTTAGTTTCAATGGCACAAAACAAGTATATTACCTCCTTTGTAGAAGACCATAGGCTGAGTTTAGTTCTAATCTTAAGTTCAGGTAAGATTCGGTCAATGATTGATTTGCTAAGTCTACCAATGTCCGATTTGGAGGGGGTATGAGCCTGACCGGTAGTTTTGACTGGAAGTCCCGGTCTATGGTCTTTAATGGATATTCTCGGTGTCCTAGGGTTGTAGGGAAAAGTCCTGTCGTCAATACTCAGTTCGGTCATTATTGATTTCGCCTGTTTATTTATGTGTGCTATGTTTTCTCGTGTTGATGTTTTGTATATTTTAGAGATTTCGTTTGTAATGCATTTGTTGTAGGTTTTGTACTCTAAATTATATAGGTTTCCAGTTTTATCCGCTGGTACAATAATTCCAGTGCTATTCTTGATCCTTTTTAAGGTAGAGGCGAGCCCGGACAGGAATGCACGTCTGTCAGGGTTTCGCGGTGGTTTACTGAATCTAATTGTCCGGATCATGGTAATGATCCTGCTCTCAAATTCCCCAAGGAGTGGGTTGTGCGGTGGGTTTTTCGTTGATTTGAAAAGTCTTTTTATGTGGTTGGTGGGATTGTCAATTGATCCAGGGGCCCTCCTGTTGTTGTAGTGGTGGGCCCTCCAACGGATCCTCCTGATGAAATTGTTTGTCTGCTTTAGTAATAGGTCCATGTAGACATCTTCCGAAGGTAAAGGAATGTCCTTTAGGGAGGAAGTGTTGTAGAACAATTCCATGGTGTTCCGTGTAAGCGCTCGACAAATAAAAGAGCTAAATATCCAATGGGTGTAACTAGGAGTTACTGCAGGTTCACCCGGGTGAGCACTCGATGTTTAGGTTCACTTCTGTGATGATGTGTAGAGCTATACAGAGTGTAAAATATAGAAAGGATAAAAAGAACGATTGATTATTCCTTCATTGCATTTATTGATAGGTGACGCGCGTTTCTCCACTGATCAGCTCAAGCAGCACGCGGAATACTATGACTCCGCACTTATAAACGCTGGTTATACTGAGAAGATTTCTTACATCGACCCAAATAGAACCGTAACACAGCTAAACATAGCAGGACCCTTAGAAACAAACTTAGAAGAAACCTCCACACATAGGACACACAATAACCTTAGACGCCCCCTAGCCGGCAGCGCAGACAGCACCACACATAACTGTCTAGGAGATAAAGCCATACTCTCCAGCCCCAATAACAACTCCGACTATCGCACACGTTTGCGTACCAATAGAGACAAGGGACATAACGCCAATAGATTACCTGGAACCTATTTGAAACATACGCCTGACCAAATCACACACAAACTCACTAAACAACGCATAAACCGAAGTAGACCTGTCACGTGGTATAACCCCCCCCCCTCTATTTTATACACGTCGGGACTAACATACCGGGAACCTTTTTCAGGGCTCTCAAACAATCTTTTCCAAACACACACAAATACCACAAGCTCTTCAATAAACACAACGTAAAATTCTCTTTCTCCACAGCACCAAACCTAGGTCACACAATACCACACAATAATAGGGCAAAAATACAAAAACACATGGTTTCCCCTCAACAAACCACCACCACAACCCAGAACGAAACCACACACACAACACAACACAACAACACACACACCACACCAACACCACACGACACCAACCGCCACCGTTGCACCGCACCGGTTACACCCAAATGCAACTGCAAAAAACGAGACGAATGCCCACTAAACGGGGAGTGCCTCGTTAAGAATATTGTTTACCGGTGCGATGTCACAGCCGGCAATAAGGAGTACTCATATATAGGTGCGACATCCACTACGTTTAAGGAGCGCTGGTATAACCACAGAAGCTCCTTCAAACATAGATCGAAACGACCCCAAACAAAACTGGCCGAACTGATCTGGGACGTCAAGGACAGGAATATTGAACCCCGGATTTCGTGATCAGTAAAAAGACGCGTGGCATACATCCCCAGTGACAGAAACCACTGCGGATTATGTCTAGCTGAGGCGGCGGAAATAATTAAACTTGATTCCGCCATAAACTATAGGTGGGACATAATTGTCAATTGCAGACACATTAGAATGCACACCTTTTCTGCACAAACTTTCGCGGGAGGACCACGCACTAACCATGACCCACCATAATAATAACCACAGCTGCCCCGTATCACCATCGCCCATCTCAACGAAATTTAATTATAATCTAACTTCACTTTATCTTATTTCATTGCATTGCATTTAACCATATGTAAGCCCGTATTTTGTATATCATGCCGCATACATAACCCACACCAACAATAACACTAACCATGACACCATATTAATAAACACCTATACCCCGTCTGCAAACCGCCCACCTCAATGAACTTATTGTCTTGTACTCCATGTAACCTTTTCTAAGCCCGCATTTGTATATCATGCCGCACACATCACCATCACCACCACCAAAATTCACATCAACATATACACCTCATCGTTGCAACATCGTATTAAATCGGTATCCTATCAAGGGACCTTGTAAATACAATCACCATCGCCACCACCACCACACCACACATCGTCATATGCCTACCATACACGCCTACAACCTCATCCGCCCATGTTCCCTCTATCGACCCTAACATACAACCCCACGCTAAATTCGACCCTGTAATTGTACTGTCGCACGCACACACAACCACCGCCACCACTAGATACATCCACATACTTCAACAATCATTATCATTAACATCATCAACACATATCATCCCTCGCTCCCAGATCGACTGTATTATATATCCCCCACCCACCCCCCGTCTGCCTACCCTATAACACACCGTAACTTCTGATCATGTAATCATCTTGTCGAACATATCACCCCAGCACCACCATCACCATGTCCACAATACACATCGCCGTACGTCCATAAACGCTTTTCCCCCGCGTTCCCTATGTCACCTTTTAACCGGTATTCGATCCTGTATATATATTTTTGTCCCTCACAACTCCACCACCACCACCACAAAACACAACTCCATACTTCATCAACACCGACAACACATACCTCCACTCCCCAACCAACAATAGTGCGTGTGTCTGTGTGTAAGTATTTTTACACATACGGGTGTTTAAGTGTGCGTGCGTGTACGCATACTTATATGTATGTGTGCGTGTGTGTGTATGTGAACACATGTGTATACATATATCTATATGTGTGTATATGTATATCTGTATATATATATGTACGTGTATGCGTATGTGTATGTGTGTGTATATTTGTATGTGTACGTACGTGTGTGTATTTGTACGTCTACATATATGTATATGGGTGAATCTGACTGTATGTGTAGGTGAGCTCATATACGTGCATGTATGTGTATATGTGCGTGTATGTGTGTGTTGTCTGTACATGTGTGTGTATATATATATATGTATATATATGTGTGAGTATACGTGTGTGTGAGTGTGTATGTGTATATTTTGCATACATGTGTGTGAGTCCATGTGCCCATACCCATATGTATGTGTATGTATATATGTAAAACACCTTCTACATTGCCTCTCACCTTCCCCCCATCTCTGTCGTTCGCCACCCCCACCGATACTCCCCCACACTCCATATTCGTGTCCGCATGCGCGCATGCACATACACGTGTGTACATATACATATGGCTGTGTATGAGCGTGTGTCGATATGTGTGGGCAAGGATGTCCGTATGTGTTTTGTGTTGTGTGTGTTTATACAACAATATATGTGCACATATATACATATATGTGTGTGCGTATACGTATATACAAAGTATCTGTAAGACGAAGAGCGTCTAGCTATGTATCTATGTAAGGATCTTGACGCCACCAATACATCCACCACACCACCACAAACGCCGCTACCATAGACAACGGCACCACTACCACACCCCCACCCAACGCCAACCCGTCTACTGACAATCAACTAACCTCATACCACAGCCCATCCCATTAAATAACCATAATCACCACCATATCATCACATCCACCCCCACATACTCTACACGCCAAGGCCAACCCACCAACATCACACCACAACCCACCTCATCTACCGACCGTCACCAACATCTCACCATCACACCCACCCCCATATACACTACAGGCCTGTACATCGCCTTGATCCCTCCCACAAATCAAAACAACTCATTTTGTCAAACTCTTGAAACTCTGACTTTACCACATAGCATGTATTTCATTTTCTCATAGCATTTTAAGAGGGTCCGTCGAGTTGCCGATTATTGAGTCGGGTAGGATCGATATAGATCGAACCTTGAGCTGATCAGTGGCGAAACGCGCGTCACCTATCAATAAATGCAATGAAGGAATAATCTATCGTCCTTTTTATCCTTTTTATATATATATATATATATAAAGAATGAATAATAACAGGTCGACATCATTATTATTCATTCTTTATCTACACTCCGGAATACAGAAGGATCAGGAACTAAGTTTCTTCAATAATCTTCCATAGCTCGTTGAGTAACCTTTTACCGTACGTCAACTCTATCCAGTGTAGTAATTAACCATTACTGCATCCAGGATAATCCTATACCTAATATATATATATATATATATATATATATATATATATATATATATATATATATATATATAATAATATATATATATATATATATATATATATATATATATATATATATTTATATATATATATATATATATATATATATATATATATATATATATATATATATATATATATAACGAAGGAAATGTGGTAAGGAACCAGGTGGACCATAACGCACCATAAGTACTCAATACTTAGGGTAGTAGATTGGATAATAGGAACAAGTAAGACCCCGACGGCTGAGCTCAAGCCGTTTCGACGGCTAATTCAGTCCAGAATTAGCCGTCGAAACGGCTTGAGCTCAGCCGTCGGGTCTTACTTGTTCCTATATATATCTATATATATATATACCTTGTTTTGGTTATTGCTGCATTTTACTAAACTTTTTTTTCGGAAAGCAATGACAGCA
>OZ024740.1:133544668-133572168 GCA_964016885.1 Eledone cirrhosa
ACATTCCAGTTATTCACATTTACCACTTTTTAAAGCTATCTCAAGAGATCAAGCATCAATACTGTCATCGTCTCCTACTGCTTCTACTACTAACATATCTACTACCTAAGTTAGTGATGAATCTGTCCACTCTTCCTCTCTATCTCCTTCTCAATCCAAATGCATACCTCAGAGATCTATGAAATATGTGCCAAACATGCAAAAATTTGAATCTATAAAGTATCAACTTCCCCACACAGCACATACACGGGAAACCCAAAACTATGCCGTTATTCACTACAGGCAAGGCTGTGCCTACACAGTGACTGTAATTTCATATATCTACCTGGAAAATGACGCACAATTCACCAACCCCGAAGCACCGTCACCACCAAGTACTAAACTAAACTTATGCCCACACGCATAACATGTAAACCTAAAATCTACTGCTTTTCTCAACGAGATAGATTATGCCAGAGATATTGGAGTAATTGTTGATCAGAAAGTAAACTGGATTACGCACATAAACAACAAAGTTGTCATGACACGCAAGATGTGTTCCTGGGTTCTCAGAATTTTCCGGCCGTGAGATATTCACACCATTCTCTTCTCTATCTTTGTACGGTCCCACTTCGGATACTACTGCCCAATCTTGACTCCTCACATGAAACAAAGTATTATGAATATTGCTTTGTCTTACATTCTCACTTGATCTTTCTTGTGGTTCTTATATACAATCAATTGGTTGGTCTGCTTTTCATAAGGTCGAGTCATTGAATAGGTCAAAGACTACCTCACATCCGTGGCCATTTTGTATCTTTACAAGTTCAATTACAAAACCAATAGACGGCTTGGCAGACCTTGACTATTGGGGACTTGGGGACGACTATAAAAACTCAAACTGCAAGCGTTACATCATATGTATGATTTGGAAAATATTGCCCAAAAGTTATTAAAACATAACGACACAAATATGTTATTTCAACTGCTCCCCCTCCTTTTAATATCATACCCAAATACATCAAAACAGGAAGAAATCCCTTGGACAATATCAGCGGTGTGAAGAAGGGAAATTGTTGTCCATTGAGAATTACTAGTCTGCCATAAAAACTCTTTGAATTGGCTTGTGCCTCAGAGGTGAACTTTCAAGGTGAAAATTACATGGTCTCTCGTGTCTGGAAGTGTCTTTATATATATATATACATATATATATATATATATATATATATATATATATATATATATATATATATATATATATACAGTATATATATATATATATATATATAGGCAAAAGTATGACACCGAATTGATGCGCGACGCCGGGCGACCGCACGCAGTGAACTGCGAATGGCGCCACCGGCGTCTGACGCGTCGTCGGTCTCAGTCTAATATTTGCGCCGCGACCAATGCGAAGGCCGACCGTATCGACGCGGTCTGTTGGGACCGGGCGGGAAGACGGATCGACGACGGCGACGAACGCGGCCCGCGTTTTGTAACCCGACTCCCGGAATACATGCAACTGCGGCCGCGATCGCAGGTCGCACCCGGGAGTTACAAAACACGTGCGGCGTTCGTCGCCGTCGTCGTTCCGTCTTCCCGCGCGGTCCCAACAGACCGCGTCGACACGGTCGGCCTTCGCATTGGTCGCGGAGCAAATATTAGACTGAGATCGACGACGCTTCAGACGCCGGCGGCGCCGTTCGCAGTTCGCTGCTCCGGTCGCGCAGCGTCGCGCATCAATTCGGGGTCGTACTTTATCCTATTACCCACTCTACTACCCTAAGTATTGAGTACTCAGGCGCGTTATGGACCATCTGGTTCCTTACCACAATTCCTTTGTTATATATATATATATATATATAGAGAGAGAGAGAGAGAGAGAGAGAGAGAGAGAGCCAATGCACACACACACACACACACACACACATATATATATATATATATATATATATATATATATGTGTGTGTGTATATATATATATATATATATATGTATATATATATATATAATTTCAGGACGCTGACGGCTAAGATTCGACCGTTTCAACTGCTACATCCATTCGGATCTAGCTGTTGAAACGGCCGGAGTCCAGCCGTCGTTGTCCTGAGTTCCTTTCACATTACCCACTCTACTACTCCAAGTATCGAGTACTCTGGTGAGTAATGGTCTAACTGGTTTTTACCACCTCCAATATTATATATATATATAATTGTTTCTACTTTTGGCACAAGGCCATCAATTATCTCAGTGTATTACTGGTACTTTATTTTATCGACCCCGTAAGGATGAAAGGCAAAGTTAACCTCGGCGGGATTTGAACTCACCCCATAAAGGGACGTAACTGTGCTGCAAAGCATGGCGTCCGACCCTCTACCGATACTGCCAATCGACCGCCCACATATATATATATAATATCAGCAGATAGACGCACACAGAAAATACTTACAGATCCCGAACAAAAATCCACATCTTTATTACTTCAGGCACACAATGGTGTGCAATTTTGTGCATTGCGGAGATTGCAATTGTAACCACAGCTTTTATTTCTTTTCTAAAGGAGGAATTTCTATTCATTACGGATTTTTGCGTACGTTATTCAGTACCTCCATACCTGCAGGATATCTGAAATAGTATTTTATTGAGTTTAATTAAAAGGTAAAGATGTAGAGAAGATGATTGAAGTACTTTTCAAATTACTTGCAAGGTCCTAAATGTTGTTAAATGAATGCCAATCCCATTGCTGCAGGTAAGGCTGTTTATAAAAGTGGCGTTTAAAAACGATTAATAAAACAACATTATGAACTATTTTTGAAAACTACGACAATACCTTTCTCAAGTTGTTTTTAGAATCCATGCTACTGATCCATGCCTATTGATGCAACCTTTTTCAGTATAATTCTGTGGCTTTATCCTTGTTAAAATTTCGTTTCTAAAAAGCTGCAAGCTGGCACAGCAATAGCTGTCAAATATAAATTTGAACCCGATTGTGATGATAGTGGAAATTTTGCAAAGGATGGCTGATTATATTATCAAATGTTGATGCAAAATACATGCTAAATAAATTGTTACTATTAATTTCTCGGAGTTTGGAGTTTGGATTAACAGTTTACAAAAAGTATTCTGATATCATGCGAACTTTTTTGATGTTCCCTTTGATTGAATGACCATTCATGCAATTGCGAATCATTGATTAGTCAATCACTTATAGCCGGATGAAAATTATATGATGACTGGAATATTCAAGGAGAAAACCGCCACGGATAAAATATATAAATGCTTAGTGAATGATAATATAAAAAGAATATTGAGAGATTATTGATCAGTTCAATAATGAAATGGGAGAAAAATATATTTCCATGAACTGAATTCAAAATCTGGATTTATTTTTAGATGTTACCGGATTACTGTTTGACTAAACCAATAGAAACATCATTCTTAAACTATATATTTTAAGAAATGATATCTCAAACTTGGATAACTTTAGACCATCAATATAGATTGATTACGGCATTATGAAAAGGTCTTTGACTGTCTGAAACTTCAGAACATTTCTCAAATAACCGAATTTCTAAGAATGAAGAACTTATGAATTTTATTTTTCCTCGTGGAGATGAAAATGTTTTGTTTTGTCTTTTTCAGGTTTGAGAGGAGTTATACAGATAATAGAATTTTAATGCAAATTTAATTGGCAGTTGTAAGAGATATTTCGCTAAGTAGATTCTATATTTGAGAGCTCGAATGAGCCATGAAAGCCTAAACGTGACGAAATTGAAAACAAATGTTTTCATGATATTCTCAATGTGTTTGGAACGTGAAAAGAAAACAAAAAGTACAATTTTGAAATTAAGTCAAGCATATTCATAATAATAACCCGAAATATGGGAAAATAAAGCATTACATTTAAGTTTCCACGTATTTAGATTAGTTATATTTTTTTTAATGTCTACAATTATTAAATCGCCTTACATGTAAACGCTATATCATTTTGCATTTTACATTTTATATACGTGATATAACTATTAGCTTTTCCTTTGACATTCAATAAATATTTTCGTGAATATATTTTAGCCTTATTTTTCAGAGGAAAAGTGTGAGTAGCATAATAGGAATAACCGAGAATTGTAAAGAAAACAGACTTTAAGGGGGCAATTATTGATTTGTTCTGAGCGCGTTAGACATTATATATTATATATATATATATTCTTTTTTTTTTTGTAGAATTGTAGTATTCTCAACGCGAGGGGTAGCGGTAAACAGCTGAATACTATATGTATAGTAAAACGTCGGGTTAAGATATAACCTCATATTAAACGGAGAACGGGAGAGAAATGAAGAAACTCTAAAGCAAGAGATGAGAAATGAAAGAGGTAGAGAGAGAGAGAGAGGGAAAGAGAGAGAGATAGAGAGAGAGAAGGAAAGAGGAAAAGAGAAGACGAAAGCACGAATGAGATCGATGACTCAAATTATGTATTTAAACATTAATTGAAAATGTTTGAAGCGTTGAGCGTACATGAATTTTCTTAAAATTGTAGTATTCTCAACGCAAAGGGTAGCTGTAAACAACTGAATACTATATGTATAGTAAAAGGTGTGTGTATGTGTGTGTCGGTTTGTATGTGTGTGCGTGTGCGTGTGCGCACGTGTGTGTGCGTCTGTGTGTCTATACATATATATTATATTAAATCATATTATATTTATATCCATAAATATGTATATATAAATGTGTCTGCCCTGGAATCTTCCATTGAACATGTAAACAGCGATATCTATATAATTTCATATCGATCTAAATCCTTATTATCGTCAACACCCCCAATTGTTTGTTTTTTTTTCAATATTGGTCGAGTGCTTCCAGGGCAACATTGATGTTTCTATTTGTAGCACTACCACCATAACCAGTGGTCCTGCCGTCCGGTTGACTAATTAGCAGTAACGTTAATTCAAACATGTGGAATACAAGTATTGACCTGCAATTTTAATAGTAAGGTCGATATTTTGGAATTTCTTTCGTGGATTCGGTTACTTATGAGAGGTAATGCTCCAGAATGTGTTGATTAAAATAAAAGATAATTACCAGATTTCCTCGTTAGCTCAAAGCAGTTCCGTGCAAGCCATTCGGATAATATATATATATATAAGATTTGTTGCTCTACATGGCTGAATACAATAAATGTAATCTGAGTTTTTCGAATATTAATAACGATATTCGATTCGTTTGCATTATGCAAACCAGCCTCATTTTTAAAGCCATGTCGGTAGAATGAGTCCCTCATTCTTGCTCTTATGTTGGCATGTAAACGAACTGTAAACACTAATGTTTCTGGGTATTACCTTTCATCAGTACAGTCCACTGTTCATCTGCCAGCTATCAGAGCTAGTGAAAATATATGATATTTTCTAAAATATACAATGACTGATCGGTCTGATATGCATATTAGCAGACTGGCTGATCAGCCAATTCATCAAAACCTGTTGGCACTTACACGCGTTTAGCAAGCATTTGGATTAAAATGTACGATCCGAGTCTAACTTCTAGGTGGCAATTGATATACATCTTAAGCTTTGTCATTCACTTCAAACTAAACCCTAAACAAAAACCCCTGTGCACCAACATATTAAAAATAGATTCCTCACAAGCAGATATTTCGTGCGAATAATAATTTAGAAGAATGGGAATTCGAAATAACAACAATCTGTATTTAATGATTAAAAAAGGGAACCTTTAGATATTAGAAATACCACGATCTGAAAACCTAAGCGAATCTACTTGATATCGTAAAGTGGTTTTTACTTGGCCTTCTTGAAAAGAAACAAAACGGTAATGAATTTGCTGTGTAATATCAGCTGCATCAACTCGATTAATTTAAGAAAAGCAAAAGAAAATGTGCTTTATTATGTTAGTCGTCATCGTCATCGTCATCATCGTCACCAACACCATCATTATTTAAATTTAAATAATTCATCCATAGGAGAAAAAACTTGTTTAAGAGTACTATTATAATTATTGCCACGGCAGTTTTTATTGTTGTAATGTTGTTGTAATGTTATTGTGTATTTGTTTTCTTGTTGTTGCAGCTGAAACGTGGTTGTTTTTACTTCTACGTTTGTTTGTTGTTTTAATTTGATGCTGTTATAAATGTTGTTGTTGTTTAGCAGTAGCAGCTGCTGCTGTTACAATTTTGCCATATATCACGAACATTACGATTACAAAACAGAAATGTTACTTTCAATGATATTTTTCCTATTCGCCTAAAACACATTTTCATCTCGTCGTTAGAGGTATAATAGTTTTATCATTAACATAGAGAGATAATCATCATAAGCATTCAGAGTTTTGAAATTAAGTATAACACAGATGGTAAAGATTGACCTATAGTGGAATGTGTGCCGGTGTCTCTGTGTGTATGTGTAGATTATACACGCGCTTTCAACCTTTATTTTAATACCGTTATTAACCGGCATTAAAGAGGTGCTTTCAGGCCAACGTGGATGTACATATACTCATACATGTTAAAGAGGTCAAACCTCCTGAGAAAAGATTATTGATTGATGATGAAATATATAACAACACCCAAATCTTTGGATTAAATATAGTAGAAAGGCAGGCACATTGAAAGTGGAACTCGATCTCTTTTAGTGTCACAGATTAAATTACGTTCGACCATTTATCTAATCAATATATCAGAACTCCGATTATTGAAAAGTTCCATATCTTTTCCTGGTGGAATTTGACATGCATTAGCCATATAAATTTGACAGTAGAGGAAAATGCTCTGATCATGCCACCCTTTTCAAAGGCCAAAGTAAATGATATAAGGTGTTTAGCGTATCTGAAACCAAATTATTAATGAGAAGTTATAGTGGAAAACAAAAGACTCCAAAAAATTTCATAATGTAAAACATGCCGACATCTATTGTAACAACATAAAAAATATCACCAGACGCCACACAGAGACGAACACACTCTCACACACACATATATATATGTGAGTGTGTGTGTGTGTGCTTCAAATGTGCGTGTGTTCATATTTGCTTTGTGTTTTTACTCCATATTCCGTAAATTAGTGATCCCACAAATATAGATCGATAAAAGAAATAAATGCCAGTCTTTACAAATATATAGCGGGGGCCAATACAAACGACTAAAACGCTTCAATGTCGTAAAAATACTAGTAAAAGAATAGATAAAGTAAATAAATGGATATAGCAATGAACGAAGATGATAAATAATCATTCGCTAGCGATAGATGTGAGAGAGATTTTGAAAAAATAATGGATAAAAAATAAATAAAAATAATACAAAAAATAAAACAAATATAAATGAATGGATTAATACATGGAAAATACGATAAATAGCTCATAAATAATAAACAAGTCATTGTGTTGATAGTGGTGGTGAAGAGAGCGAATACAAAATAAAAATGATATAATTTAATCGGATGAAATGAAAACTATACATGAGCATAAAATGAACAGTTAATTAAAAGGATAGCGTGTCATGGGGAATTTCTAGAAGCAAACTGCATAAGTAAGCATACTCTCACACACATGAACGCACGGAATCACCCCCCCCCCCACACACACACAAATATATATATATATATATATATATATATATATATATATATATATATAAGTATAAAGGAGGTGTCAAAGTGGCATCAAGTTTAATCAGGTCATCAGACTCGTGGTTTCCTGAATGACAGCATTACCTATATAGCATATAAGTAGGTGTTGCTATACACACACATATATCTATATTCACATAAAGATACAGATAGATAATCGTTGCAGCATCTTTCGTAGTGTTAATCGAAGGTTAGGAAGTGCTTACCTTAGATCGCTACTCTATCTCTCTCTCTATCTATCTATGTAAGCCTTTTCTGGGAACGTCCCGCTCCCTGTTGTTAGTGGGGGACTGGAATGGAATCCTAGATGCACGTTGGGACTATGTGGGAGCATGTCCCGGTAGAGGGGGGTGTAACAGCCTCAAACAGTTAATCGGCCGATTTGACCTGGCCGATAGATATCGACTAAATTTTCCGACTGTGCCACTGTGGACGTGGACTAATCACGGCGGAACATCTAGATCGTACCTAGATAAGGTTCTAGTTAGAAAGAAGTATAGGGGCATGTTAAGCTGTCCACAAATGTTCATGGTTGCCTATTCAGATCCCAAATTAGTGATCTGCTTAGTCAACCTTGACAAAACCCATAGAGAGGGACCCGGTTACTGGAAGCTGAACTTGTCGTTACCGACATGCAAAGCCTACAGTAGACGGATTAGCACTTTAGGTTAAGCAACACTTGACGGGGGCCATTGTCAACAACGGGTGGTAGTACTCACTCAAGAGGGCAGTTAGATTAGGCTCGATAGGTTTTAGTAAAGAATTAGTGTTAGATAGAAATAAGACCGAAAAGGAACTGGTAGATAAAGTAGAAGAGGCACTTAGGAGTGGCAACGTAGCCAGCGCGCTAGCGACGAGAACGGCATTGGACCAATTCTTCGACGCAAAGAATGAAGGCTGCGTTGTCAGAAGCAAAATAAGTGTTCTGGGAAACGAGGGAGCCAAAGCTGTTAGCTGGGCCCGAGTGACGGAGGCCAAAAGAGGCAACAAGTCCACGATTCGGTATTTGAAGGACCAAGGCGGACGCGTGATAGTGAGCCGAAGCAAATGAGCGCGGCCGTTCAGCGGCAGTTTGCTCAACTGTTCGGGCAGGGCGGCGCGCCGGCAGGGGCTATGGATTTCGGTTCATACCTTGACAGCCTACCGCAACTCTCGGACAGCGAGACGAAGCTCTGCGAAAGGCCTATTTAGGCCGCTGAGATAGGGGACGCGCTGAGCCAATGCGGCAAACGCAAATCTCCAGGTCTCGACGGTCTACCCTACGAATTTTACGTAGCAATGCCGGACTTGTCCTCCGGTCTCCTGGAAGCGGTCTACTGCAACTGGCAGCAGAACAGAAGAATTTCAAGTTCTGTGACCAAGGGCGTAATCACGTTAGTCAGGAAGGACGAGAACAAGGGGGATGATATAGGCAATTTCCGGTCCATAACTCTGCTCAACACAGAGTTACAGATTTTCGCCAAGGTGTTGGCAAAGAGGCTGGCGCTTGTCGTCGAAAACCTGGTGGGAGAAGCGCAGACATGCGCAATTCCGACCAGGTCCATACACGACAACTCCACCCCATTCGATACATCATAGAGGGGGTAGGGTGTAAACCCGGCTTCGGTGGGGCCCTGATCAACTTGGATGAGTCTAAGGCTTTCGATAGGGTTGACCATCGTTACCTGGATTCGGTGCTCGAGGCGACAGGCTTCGGTCCCGTGTTCAGGGGATGGATTGCTGCAATGCACAACAGCAACATCTGCTCAAGGGTCAAGGGGAACGGCTACCTCTCGGAGCCGTTCCATATCACGCGATCCATCCGACAGCGATGCCCTCTCTCCCCCCTTCTCTACGTACTGACTCTCAAGCCACTAATGCGGAAGATGGAGCTATTGCAGGGCATCCCTTTGGAACCGGGACTGCGAAAAGCGGCGTCGGCCTACGCCGATGACGTGACAGTAATGATGTAGAGCACCTCGCAAATCGGGGAGATCGGCACCTTACTGGAGGAATACGAAAGATTCACAGGAGCGAAGCTGAACCGGTACAAATCCGTCGGTTTGCAACTCGGAACGTGGAGAGGCAAACCGATGCCTTCCGATGACGTGGTCGGACGCTGGACGGAAGGACCGGTAAAGCTGCTCGGGGTCTAGTTTGGTCCTGACCTCCAGGTGGAGAAGAACTGGAATGAGGTGACGGCCAAGATGTTTGCGCTCAACCAGAAGTGGGCCAGGTGCAAACTATCCTTGAAAGGTCGAGTGGAGGTGGCGAACATTTTAATAGCGTCCGTCATCTACTACCGCTTCACCGTTGTGCCTTGTCCAGCCAAAACGCTCACCAAAATGGAGCGCGCGCTCTTCCAATTCCTTTGGAAGAAACGGGCTCCTTTGGTGAGAAGATCCATCTGCTGGCAAACCCTTCAACGGAGGCCTGGGGATGCCGGGGCTGACGATGTGCAAACTCGCGTTCAGGCTGCGGTACCTCCACGTATTCCTCACCAGACAACCGGTGTGGGCCCCGTTCGTGAGGCGAGCCGTCCCACGACTCGCCTCGCTGACCGAGCTGCTGACCTGGGTCAAGCAAAGACCGAGGAAAATGGGCGACTGGCATATCGAATGTGCTCAGGCGCTCACAGTCCTCTGGCAAACGGACCCAGCGATCAGTAGAGACTCCACTTCGACATTCTATCGAGGGTTGGTCCGCAGCAAGTGCGACGACATGCTCGGAGAAACTCTAGGTGTAGAGGAGGACGAACTGGCCAGTCTGTTCGGTAGGACCTTCCGCCCGGGACCAATGGACAATTCCCAAAAGTCCCTGGCCTCTCAGTGCTACCGAGGAGCTCTACCAGTTCGAGACAAGCTCTACAGCCACCGGCGCCCGGGTAGAGACCCTTCGAAAAAGATCTGTCCAAGACGCGCGCGCGGCACACGCATTTGGTACACTGCCCGGGCGTTACCGACCTGGGGGGCTATGTAGAACGACTATTGTCGCGGGACCAATCCAGTTGACCACTGAGACCATTGTCACAATCAAACCTCCACCCTGCCTCAAAAACGACGGAGAGGCGGTTTTCCTATGTGTTATGGCTATGGTGAAAGAGGTTATATGGTGGACGAGGTTAAAAGGGCTGAGGTCAGACACCTTTCTCTCCGGCGAGCAACTGATTTGTTTTTTCAAATATCATTTTGGAAGAAGAATCAGGATGGAGAGAGAGGTGCTGTACCCCAGCAAATTTTATAAAAGGTGGGTGAATGTGGCAAAGATGGCCCGAGTGGTTGGAGCTTCTCTCTATATAAGCCTGTAGTTTGAGGAAAAAGAGGAAGAGCGGAAGGGAGTACTCACACTTGGTGCTCCTGGATATGAGGGTTGTACATCTTTTCGGGGTGTGTACAACCCCTGTGTAACGCCTCCCCCCTATTGGGGATTTCAATTGTTATTTGTTATTGTATTAATAGTTTTATTTTCATATACCTGTATGTAAAGTCCCCATTTGTATTTGTCCCCTTCTTTTGTGCCCTTGTGGCTAATAAATAATGTATCTATCTATTTATCTCTCTCTCTCCCTCTCTCTCACTCCTGAATTTGAAAGACATCTGGCTATAATATTCAGCAAGGGTGAGGGTGGTGGTTTAGCAGTATCGGTAGAGAGTCGGACACCATGGTTTGCAGCATAGAGTTACGGCCCTTTATGGTCTGATTTGAAATCCCACCCAGGTGAACTTTGCCTTTTATCCTTAGAGGGTCGATAAAATAAAGCACCAGTAACGTATTGTGGTCGATTTAATCGACTTTCCAATAATTACTGGTCTTGTGCCTATACTAGAAATCATTATATTTAGAAAAGGTCGTTTATAGAAATGGAACCGGCAGGAGGGCACTTTAAGAACCCTCTTCTAAAACTCTAAAACACTCCTTAAACACCACAACACCTCCCAACTCCACTCCGAATCAATTATTTTGCTCGTGCCATTCACTACTTTCTGCATATATATAACTCCTCTAAATCTTCATGAACACTCCATCACTCCCACACTCATTAACACCACACACACCAGACACAACCAAATCTCTTTTATATAAAGTCAAACATCACAATACAACCTGAGATCAGTTTTACAATCACCACCGACGCATGCGAGAAAGTTAACCAGGAATCTTAAAAAATCTCCCCACCGAAGGTAACAAAGAACTTATTAGATATACCAAACCAAATTGTAAAATGATATTATACAATTAAATTAAATCGTTTAGAACTACAAGTGAAGTCATTATTTTCCTTTTTCCAAATACACTTAACACTACTAAGGATTTCACACATTATTCAATATATATATATATATATATATATATATATATATATATATATATATATATATATATATATATGTATACATATAGGCGTGTAAACATACGGACCTATCTAGTGATGAAATGAATATAATTCTAACAGCAGGTAAAACACTAATAGAATTTAATAATCATCTCTGGACAAGAGCCGACAGAAAAACGATTTTGATATCATTATTGGAATCACCTGACTCGGCGCAAGTAACGAACCTCGTTGGATTATTTATTAACAATGTACTGCATAAGAAAATTGCAGAGATGACCGGAGGTTTATATCGTGACGATATGTTTCTTTTAATTGAAAACCATAGCAATAGTCAAATTAACAGGAAAAGAAAATCTATAATACAATTTTCAACAACTACAACCTTAAGTTAGAAATAGAGAATAGCTACAAAATCGTTAACTTCTTAGATGTAACTTTAAACCTTAGCACTATCCTTTCCATAAAATTAACGAAAATCTAAATTATGTAAGTTTCAATTCTAATCATCCTAGAAGTATTAAAAGCACTATTGTCAATAGCGTCCTACAACGTATTTCACGCATCTTTGCTAATAAAAATATGTTTGATGATAAGGCTGAATATTATAATGAAGCTTTACATAGAGCAGGATACTCGAATAGAATTAAATCATAGATAACAATAACATGACACATCATCTTAGTTATATCTTATTAATTATAATAATAATTATTTCTATTTTAGGCACAAGGCCGTCAAATACCCAGTACATTACTGGTACTTTATTTTATCGACCCCGTAAGGATGAAAGGCAAAGTTAACCTAGGCGGGATTTGAACTCAGATCGTAAAGGGACGTAACTATGCTGGAAAGCATGGTTAATTATAATAATAATGATAAACAATTTAACTTAAAAACTAAACCAAACAAAAAACTAGTACTAGAAATATTATTTGGTACTCTCCCCCATTCTCATTAAGCGTTAAAACACCTTTAGCAAAGCTATTCTTTAAAGCACTAGAAAAATGTGTTCCTAAAGCCCATAGATACCACTCTATTTTTAACAGACACTCTATAAAACTATCCTACTCTACTACTATGAACATAGCACAAAATATACATAGAATTAATAATAGAGACTTAAATTTAAACCCTAACCAAACTAAAAAAAATAGCAATAATAATATTTCTAACAACAATATTCAGAATAATAGTACCGTTCCGAACAACAATAACTCCAGTAAATGTAACTGTAGAATCAAATCAAGCTACCCTTTACAAAATAATTGTTTAGACAAAAACGTAGTTCATAGATGCACAGTTAAAATTAGAGACAAAATGTTTAACTATGTTGGTGCCACTTCAACAAAATTTAAAGAACGCTGGAATAACCATAATCACACATTTAGGAGATCTGATAAAAAAATCTTCTACTTCACTTTCACATGTAATTTGGAACTTAAAAGACAACAATATAGACTATTCAATATCTTGGAGAACGATTTTGAAAGCACCTGCATACCGAAATATGGCTTTATCAAGATTCTGTAAATTGCGTATCGAAGAAATGTTTAATATAATTAGCTTTCAAAACTCTATTAATCTTAGAACATAATTATTTTCTTCTTGCAGGCATCGCCAAAATTCCACGTTCAGAACTATTTTTAATTTATAATATTCCTATACACCTTCTAAATGATCCTATCTTCTTTAAAAATTTAAATGTAAATTTTTTTATATTTTTAATATTTTTAATATTTCTAATATTTCTAAATTTTTTTAATATCTCTTTAATATTTCTAATATTTTTAATATATATATTTAATATTTTTAATTCCGGCATTATTTTAATTCTGACATTATTTTTAATTCTGACATTATTTTTCTAATCACACCCCTCTAAATATATTTTTTTAGATGTAGATTGATAATCTTTAAATGACATACTGAAAATTTATCCTCGTTACGATAGTTCTTCGAAAAGCACATTACGTTTTTCCTCTCTTTTTCTTATTCAAACATTCACACATCTTTCGACTAAAATAATTAATCTCACACAAAATAATATATAATTTTCTCTACATATTTTGGAGTAAATCACTCATAAAATTTAACGGTTAACAAACAAAATTGGAGTTATCTTTCCTTTCTCAATCGTGCAAACATAAACATATTATGTTTGATAAACTATATAACTTCGCTAAATTAAAAATATTCTGAAAACATTTTCAATGTTTGACAACATTTTCGAATCTATAAATTGGTCTCCTCTCACAACTTGAACCACCTATTTTTTTAAGTAAAATATAAAATCAACATCCTTCGTAACTCATATTAGAAATATAAGCAACTAATAATTGTAAATTATTTCTAATTCTATCATACTAATGCATACGCAATTATTAATCTATATAGATATTTATATACATATAATCTATTGTATTGTAATAAGATAAAAATACTTACAATCATAATTCTTCATATAATCTAATTGATTATATATACAATATTATAACTCATAATATAGGTAAATAAATTTAAATTTAAAACTCTGGAATCATATTCCACTTTTCCCTAAAAAAATTAATGTAAATGCTAGCCCTTCTTCCTTTTCCTACGCATACAAAAACATATCATAATTATTTAAATTCTCCATAGCGTCTAAAATAATGTATTTTTCAGCTCTTTACCTAAACCTCATTTGCATACTCATCTTAATAATTTGAAATATCTTACTTTTCTTCTCTTATCCCTTCACTATCCTATGAAAACTTGAACCGTTAAGGTATTTTCCTTGGTTATGTCAAAATTTATAAAATACACTTCGTATTTTATCTGATGATAGCGTACCAAAGTTTTGGTATCCTTGAAATATATATAATAGAATAAATATGGTTTTATAAATATAGTTTACATTTATTTAATATCATTGAATATTATACTCCAGAAAATCTGTCGAGTGCTCTGAATCAGTTATAAACATTTATACTTGTTGAATTACCAACAAATTGAATATCCCTTCTGCTTATATATATATATATATATATATATATATATATATATATATATATATAAATGCATGAATTAAACAGAAATAATAAAGCAAGTGACACAGTACAATGAAGGAATATATTAGTTCAACGCTTGATATAGAAGAAAAAAGTCTTAGCGTTTCAGAAACTAGTTTATCATCAGAAGATAGAATAGGAAATATAAGATGACAGAGAGATAGGGAATGAGAAGAGGAAGTAACGAAAAAGAAATATTTTAAGAAAACCACGTATTCAGTTAGCCATCAGTCATAGATTATACGCCAAAGTATTAGTTCTTCTGAGAGAAGTAGACTGATACAATATATTTCTATATGAATGACCTAACATAGATCATGGACACTCCATATAACAGGACACTGAATAAAATCAAATCAATTATTACACTCAATTCTGATACTCAGTGATGTCCTCATGTTAATTAAAGCCAACAAATAAATGTGGGTATTTCTCTTTGTATGTTTGAATGTGTTCTTATGCTTGTCTGTCTATTGATAGAAACAAGATAACAAAGGTACGAACAAATTAAGAATGTGAAATAAACAGTTGAACTATAAATCATAAAAGTTTCATTTATATTCATAGTAGAAAATTGTAAGAAAGAAATGATGTAAACATATTGATACCATTTAAGTAAATAGCGAGGATACGACAAATTGGAAATATCGTTAGAACGGTTAAGGTTGGGTAAAAGAGATGACACTCTTGGGGAGACTCAGGTCGTCGTCGAAAATCAACTAACCATTCTTTTCCGGGAGATTTTCGACCCAGGACTCATGGATAATTTCCAGCAACCCCTGCTTTAGCAGTGCTATCGAGTAGCATTGGCAGATTGGGATAAACTCTACAGGCATGGAGATGCTGTCAGCTAGGGTTCTCCGAGATGCGTCCTGCACGCACTCGCCTAGTGTCCAATTATTGCTGGCTTGTAGGTTTATGTCGAACACTGATGTCACGTGTAGGATGGATCAGATTATCAACCGAGTACATCGTGAAAACTACACCTCTGTGATATTTTAGCTGGGAAGTACAGCAGTTTTTATCTGCTTGGCAGCCATGGAGAAAGTGATTGTGTGTTATTGGCGTTTGAAAGGGTTCAAGACAAAGACTTTCCTTTTCAACGAAGTTCTGATGAACCTTTTCTGGTCCCACAAGAAGAAACTCAGGGTGGAGAGAGAATTACTACTTTCCATCCAGTTTGTTGTAGGGTTGATGAGAGTGACGCGCATGGATCGAGAGAATGGGCTTGCTTTGATTATGTGCCTGTGGATAATAATTGTTTGTACTTTTAGGCACAAGGCCAGCAATTACCCAGTGCATTACTGGTACTTCATTTTCTCGACCCCGTAAGGATGTGGATATAATGCCCGTAGATTTGCAGTATCGGTAGAAGGTCGGACGCCATGCTTTGCAGCATAGTGTTACGATCCTTTATGATCTGAGTTCAAATCCCACTAAGGTTCACTTTGCCTTCCATCCTTACGCGGTAGACACAATAAAGCACCAATAACGCACTGTGGTCGATTTAATCGACTTTCCCTTCCTCAAAAATTGCTGGCATTGTGCATATATAAGAAACTATTATCCCGCCGAGGTTGACTTTGCCTTTCATCCTTACGGGGTCGATAAAATAAAGTACCAGTAATGCACTAATGCACTGGTTAAGTGCTGGCCTTGTGCCTAAAGTAGAAACAATTATTAACACACACAAATATGCATATATATATATATATATATATATATATAGGTGTGTGTGTGTGTGTGTGTGTGCGTGTGTTTTTGTGTTTGTGTGTGCATGTGTGTGTGTGTGCATGTGTGTGCATGTGTGTGTATGAACACATGCATATAATCCTTTTATTTTTCAAAAGATGAACGGAAGATCAACTCAATTGAACCAGCCAAAAAATAGGGGTATAAAGTTTAAGGTAATGATAGAAATACAAGAGAAGGAAAACAGTTTAAGATAGCATGCCGAAACTTGAATATTACTTTATATTGTATGTTGACGACAAAATCAAACATCCAATGCTGCAGGTTTTGTTCGTCTGGTGGTCCCGGTGGAAAGAATGAAGAATACATTGCCTCGGAGGCTGGCAGGGGAGACACGCTGCAACAACCACTCCATCTCGCAGAGCTCATTCTTGCAAATAGTCAAGTCCATCCCGATAGCAGTGAGTAAGGATGTGGTCTGGGGGTTCAGAACGTCGGAAGTCTCCGTGTAACAGGCTCGACTAAAATACTATCAGAGAGTGACCGATACATTGACAGTTTTCCCTCTTCAGCCTGTCAATCAGTGAAACCTAAGCTAGTTGCTGAATACCCCAGGATGCCGCTGGAGAAGCTGTTCCAACATGCATCATCTCGAGCAAAGGGCCTGCCATAGCGGAACGAGAAGATTGTTATGCAGTCTAACCTTTCACCGTTCCCTCAGTCCAGCTCTGCTACCTTGAGCTGGGAAGGAAAGCCTGTGGGGTCCAGACCATGCTTTATTATCTCGTTGAGAGCATCATAGTGTAGGAGGCGGTCACCATGGCATGACTGTGGGTGGAAGTCGAAAGAATCCACCGGGGATTCGCAGCGGCATTTGTGAGGCTCATATATCCGGAGGCTAAGCCTTAGGGAAAGAACGATGTGTATTCAATCTTTCTCCGATGGAGTGCCAGTCAAGGGTGATGGTACTGCCTTAAACCAGACACCACTGTGGGTTTGGGAGGTTGAGTGGAAACAAATATATAATTAAGGTTAAACGAGAATATTGAAAGTTGCTGCAGTCATTCGCGCAATCTTTAGCAGAAAATACATTATACAAGTAATCATTTTTATAGTTTGCTTGTTGTGTTTTTGTTTCTAAAGTAGCACGAAATCTAGATAACTTTTAGAATATTCACACATTCAAGGAATGTTCCTTACCAATTTATACGACCTATTTCATTGACTTAGCAAGGAATTTATTATGCATTTAGAAAACTAGCATAGAACATGCTACATATTTTAAGCCCTAAGGCATGTAAATCCATCTCCGCTGCTATCGTGCATTAACTTCATTCGACGGTTCTTCTGCAGTTAAAAGCCCATAAATTGTTTCAGCTGTTCTTTTCGCATTTGCATTAAATAAACATTTCCTGTTATTTAATACAAATACGAAATGTTCCGTGATATTATTTCTCAAATTGTTCATCTGTGCATTCCCGCGTAATCGTGTGTAATAGCCAAAATATATATATATCACACCAGTGATATATACATACACACACACACACACATATATATATAGATATATATATACACATATGTGTGTGTGTGAATGTGTGTGGGTGTGTGGGTGTGTACCTATATATATATATATATATATATATATATATATACTCTAATTGATACGTCGAAAAATATGTTCCCATTTTGGTTTTTGTGCATAAATTCTTCAGAGCTTCTTAGGTAGTATACAATCTGTTACCCAGTTCAACACTTATCTTCGACGATTTAAACGTGGGTGATCCTATCACTTTCGAATTCGGTACAGGGATGATTTTCGAGACAAAGAGAGAGATAGAAGAGAGAGAGAGAGAGAGAGAGAGAGAAAGAGAATGAGTGATACGGACAGACAAAGAGACAGGGTAGTGTGTGAGGAAGAGAAAGAGGAAAAATTGATCGCAATACATTACTGGTACTATATTGAACTCTAAAAGATGAATGGCGAAGTTTACATTAGATGGTTTTGAGCTGAGAGAGCAGAGGTCCGAAAAGGAATACCGCAATCCATTTTGTCCGCTTATGTGACGACGAAAAAAAGGGGAAACAAAAGGAAAGAAAGAATTAGGAATTAGAGAAAAAAGAAAAGAGAGAAATAAAGAAGAAAAAGAACGGGAAGCGGAGGGAATGGCAAGTCTCTGGTGTCACAGAAGAGAGAGGAGGTGTGAAACGGGAGGGTGATTAGGCTTTGGGCCTAAGGCAAGAGGACAGAAGTGCTTCGCCTAGTTGACAGGACTGCAAAAGATTTTCCCCGGATGATGGCCAGTGACACCCACTGCAACAGCCTCCCAACCTCGCGAGGCTCCCTCCCCAGACGGGCCGTCGACGATCCGATCTTGCGGAGGAGCTGGGCAGTACGGGGTCCAAGTACGCCTGAGGTCTCGGCGATGACCGTTCTTCTGCGAGACGGGCTGCGATACTGGGGTTTGTGGCCAAAGCAACTAAATGGGGGCGGAGAACGTTTCGCAGCAGGTGGCGTCCCAGTTGAGGGATCTACCTCCTTCAAATTGGAAGAGAGTGATTCCGTCGGGTCGCTTGTCATCTCCGCGGTCTAGGGGACAGCTCAGGTTCGGCCGTCTGGATGAGAACTTCGCTAACGAGAGTGTGACAGAAGGAGATGGAGGAGAGGTAAGCAGGTAAAGCTAGGTCCGAAGCTGATCGGAGGCCGATGCCACAGAATTCTAAATTGCTACAAACTCTAAGCTCCACAATAGCTGACGCAGTTTTATAATGGCTTCACGTATATAAATAACATTGCCGAATTTCCATAGGATAATTCAAATTAGGTTAAACAAAATAAAATATTTGAAGTTGTTTTAAATAATCATGCATATATGTATGTATAAATAGCTAAATATTAAACCCGTATTAGCTCTTAATATTCGTGCATGGTGTCATCTGCGTTTATTATATTTTAAGAGTCAATCATTTTATGAAGCATAGAGCAGAGTTGAATTTTGAATATAAGTCAGTTTATTGTAAGCTGCTACACTGTATATTTGACCATGTATAAATAGTCGAATAATTTGGGTCGGGAAAAGGTGAACAATGGGGCCAGTAGGAATTAAAACAAGAAAGCAAGTCTGACCACTTTCCTTTCATTTTTCAGCTTTTTCTGTCAGCCAATACATGAGAATAAATAAATATAAGATTTAAATATGATGGTTAAGTATTCTGTTTGGGTTTCATGTCATGGTAACACATTGGTCTAACATACTCCAGAGAAAGGTAGGAAGTCTGATAGATATGTTGTCACTCACTAATAGTCCACTCTGTTACCTATCGACATGCTGCCAACTTTCTCTATCCCCTTCTCTCTCTCTTGATTTTCTACCGTTACTAAATTCACCCTCCCTTGAAACAGACTGCTTCTGAATTCAGACACTGTTAACTCGTCACTATATGATGTTCAAATCCCTAGCATCCGCACCAAATAGCACGCCCTATTGTTCCCTCTCAGAATTGACTTGAAACTGTTAATGAGAAAGATTATCCACGTTGTACTCGCCGGAAATCGAGGGGCTGCAAAAAACATGAACACAACCTTACTCTATTTTAAAATTTAAAAAAATATATTTGTTCATTTATTTACTTGACTAAAAAAAGCACGTAACAAAGGTTGGAAAAATAATATTTTCTATATGTGTGTGTGTGTGGGGAGGGGGGTGGGATAGAGAGACAGGGTTTTGTTTGTGTGTGGACTGCATGTTTTACAGTGCAATATAATGACGATAGTCAATCATTGCCAGGAATATTTCATTTGTTTACTTCGCTAAACATACAAATATGAAAGTTTATTGGACTTCTTTTTTTGTGTCAACGAACATGTCTATCATGTTTTATACAATTTTAATATACAGTCTTTCATCTTCATTAAGTATTGATTTTGCGTCGAATTATTATAATTGTCAATCTATATCTATCTTTTCCAATTTAGTTTTGTTCTTAAAAATTAATAATATTTTCACAGATAAAGCGAATAGACAATAGACACATGAAAATAAAATCACGTTTCATATTGAAATGAATAAATAATATATTCTCTATCTTCGCCGTAAACAGTTCTGTATCTAGCAGTGTGGTATTCATAAAATATATGGCATTTGATGTCTGATCAGAACGGCAAAGAAAGTTGTATGATCATTTTTGACAGTTAATATACACTATTATATACAGGAAAAACTGAAACATCGAGAACACAAATATGCTGAATATATTTTTAAAAATAGAGATTGAGAGGAATAAGAATGAAGAGGCCTAGTTAGATTTCTGTTCTAGTAACGGGCTTTCTATTGTGAACATGTTCTTCCAATACAAAGACATCCATAGATACACATGACATAAAAGAAATCGAGGACAGAGATCAGTAACTGATTTTATTACCGTCTCTGGTGTCGGCTTATTACCATCTAGTTATCTAAAAACTGAGATTACATAAAGCCAAGCAAACCCACACAACAAACAGGTCCAGCTCGACCTACAGGTTAAAGTAGGAAGCCATGAAGTCCATGAAGGTAGATAAAAAGGGATCCAAATTCAGCCAACTCTGTAAACAAACTGAGGACGCAGAAAGGGAGTGGAAACTCTTCGGCGCAACAGTTTCTGTTTTAGATATGAAATGCTACCGGCGCCAAAAGCCCGGTGTGGGGGTACCCCTGGGGCCATCAACTGGTTAATGATACCACCGAGCAGTGAAGAACGCCCACAAATCTTAGCTTGGAAATAAGTCTTTTTTCTCGACTTGTGGTAAAAAATGTCGAATCAGAGAGATTAAAGGCGTCAATAACACGTCGCCTTCCAATGCTGAGGCTAATCTCTTTGGGGTTGATGTGACCAGTGCCATTAAAACGCTGAAATGTGACATGAAGTTGTATTAGGATGAAAATACTTTGAAATGAGCAAGTATTCTCTGGCTGATTCTTGTATGCCAAGTGGTTTGGATCTCTGGAAAGGCACCTAAGCAAATGTGAACCAAGATATATACCCTTTTATATCGGGAGTGATAATCCGAATTTTCAAAAGGGAAGACAAGAAAGTTTGCTCTGATTATAGAGGGATCCCTCTGATTAGTGTCTTACAAAGGAAAGTATTGTCGAGTCCAAGTTAGCCGACGAACAGTATTCGACCAAATATTCACACTGTGGCAGGTTCCCGAGAAAACTTGGGAGAATTGCCAGGAGGGTCTATGCATGTTTCGCACACATCGAAAAAGAAAACGACCACGTTCAACTTGTTGAAGGTCCTGCAAGAGTATTGGATCTTGTTGCCCTAAATGTTCTACACGAATACTCTATTGTTTGTATTTGGATAATTCAAAGTGGGTGTTGCATTCTACCAATTATGCGTACAGTCACTTCTCCTGTTCTTAATTTTCATGAATAGGATTGACATGCGCAGCCAGGGTGGAAATTGCAATGAAAGAGTTGGACATAAGATCAGTCTGCTAGAATTTGTAAAAGACAGAGAAGTACTTTATGACAGAAGAAGAAGAAGAAGAAGAAGAAGAAGAAGAAGAAAGAAGAAGAAGAAGAAGAAGAAGAAGAAGAAGAAGAAGAAGAAGAAGAAGAACAACAACAACAACAACAACAACAACAACGACAGCAACAGCAACAGCAACAACAACAACAACAACAACAACAACATATGCAACATTAGCTACAGCAATAACAGATATGCGATAGGTTTATATATAATAAACGTTATAAAAGTCTCACTCTAAGGGTTTTAAGCTGTGATTATTTCTCAGGTATCTCAGAAATTGTGTGAGAACGCCAGGCACTAGATATTCAAGATGTTTTGTCCCTCAGCAGAAATATGTGCTTACTCCAGCCATGCGAAATAAGTTCCCCAGCAGCTGCTTTATACGCAAGGACAATATAATCTATGTGGTATATATATATACATATATATGAGTGTGTGTCTGTATTGATATACACATCTATATATATACTTATATGTATGTATGTATTTCTCTCTCTCTCTCTCTCTCTCTCTCTCTCTATATATATATATATATATATATATATATATATATATAGATAATTTAATATATCAACTAACATAAGCGCACAGATGCACGCCCATGCTAGCAAATACACAGGTTATGTCATAGTACCTAGGTGGTTCAATGCAGGAGAATGCAGAACAATAATATAAAAGACGTAAAATAAGAAAATATTTAAAAAAAAAAAAAGATTTTTTCCTTCAAAAGCGAAGGCCAACGAAGAGGGGTAAAAGCTGCAAGGATACTTGCAGCAACACCACCACCATCACCATCACCAACACAAGCATCGCCACCAACAACAACCACACCACCACCAGCATCACCAAAAACACCAACAACGCAAACACAACAAAACACACACACCCAACAGCAACAAAATCCCCCCTCCTCCCAAATAGTACACAGCCATAAACATGGCAAATAAAAAACTCTTACAACATATAAAGCAGCACACAGACATCACAGAAAAAAACTACTACACTCCACCAACACCAAGAACTCTCCCGACAAACATAAACATGATTGAAATCAAAATAGAACATTGCAAATTATTAAAACAAAAATTCACCAACGCAGTTGGAGACTTCAGAGGGTCGGTTACCATTTTTTTTATTTTTTTTTTTTTTTTAAATATTTTCTTATTTTACGTCTTTTATATTATTGTTCTGCATTCTCCTGCATTGAACCACCTAGGTACTATGACATAACCTGTGTATTTGCTAGCATGGGCGTACATCTGTGCGCTTATGTTAGTTGATATATTAAATTATCTATATTTATCTCCAAATCACTGATTTGTTGAGCAAACTTGCCAAAACCACTTCTAAAAAAATTTTTTTTGGGGTGTTAGTAGGCGTCAGTCATCTTACCATCCCATTCCTTCTAACTAGCCTCTGTGTCACGTGATTGATTCTTTAGAATCGGCCATTTGACTGGAAGCAGTGAGAATTTCGGTACATAGAATCCAGTCCTCGCAAGCTGTTCGATCTACCGAATTATTATTATTTTTATATGAGCCGCCAGTGTCCGCGCATTGCCTGGAGACTTAACTGAGAATAGACTCCCTGATGACGCAATGAATTCTCGACAGTTGGATTACGTAACTGTCTTTATCCCATTGCAGAAACTAATTAGTTGGAGTGAAAATTTAAGTAAGTAAAAAATTAAAAAAAATTTTTTTTTTTTTTTTAAATATTTTCTTATTTTACGTCTTTTATATATATATATATATATATATATAATATATATATATATGAATAAAGTTAATATATCTGAGGGTACAAGGTACCCCCAGAAATACATAGGTTGTGTATGATTCAAGGTGGTTCTATGGTAATAATTTGATATACCAGAACTTAATATCAAGATAAGCAGAACAAGCAAAATTCAACCAATTTTTCAAAATAAATCAAAATTAATTTACAATTAAATTTAATCAAAATAAAAAAATATAATATAAATATTTACCTATTCAAATAGCCCTTACTGTACAGTTTCACTTTGCAAAACATTAGATATCACATGGATATTAATGGAAAAACAAAGATCATCAGAGAAGCATTTTCCCTTCCTAGGGTTAAAAACCTCAGGAACGATAAAATATATGACCTCGTCTCCAACTGACACGAGTCTAAAGGTCATAAAAGTGACCCGTATGTTCGCTGGTGTGCAGTGAAGGCGGGAAATCGTAGACTTGTTGTCTATAGTCGCCACTAAAAAAATAGCAGCTAGATAGAACGACAGATTTGTTCTCTACATAACGGAGAATAATGAATAAAGTTAATATATCTGAGGGTACAAGGTACCTCCAGAAATACATAGGTTGTCTATGATTCAAGGTGGTTCTATGGTAATATCTATATATATATATATATAAATGAAAGGTATAGAAAACACTGCAGCGAAAAGCGAACAGCATTCCATAGTATGTAAGTGACTATAGCGTCAAAATGGGAAAAATAGTTAACGTAAGATGTGGGAAAAATAATTTAAACTCATCCTAAAGAGAATCAGGATATAAATTCATCCACAGAATTTAGTGAAATCCAGGGAAAAATCAATAGAGCCTTAACTCATGATAAAATAAAGTTCAAGATACCTATCCTTCAATTTGGAAAAACTTCAAATGCTCTGTATAGTCGTAAGACTATTTCATGAAAACTTTCAGCGAAGATGGTCACGGTTGGAGTTCATCATCAGCAGAGCTCAACTCGATAACCAGGATTCTCGCAGATTAATATACCAAAAAGGGAATTCTAAAGCTATATATATATATATATATATATATATATATATATATTCATTAGTTAAGCAAAACAAGACCACAAATTTCACAAGGAAGACATTATTAAAAGATTGTCAACATATTTTAGTTTGATGCAAGGAATGTAGAGAATAATAATAATAATAATATTAATAATAATAATGTCCGTTTACAATTGTTTCGCTACTCCATATAATATTTCTGGATCAGATGACTATATATCATTATTGATCTGGTTCAGTTGAAAATAATTAACATATTTAAAAAACAGAGCGGCTCATCGGAACTTCAAAGGAATATAAATTAAAATAATGAGAGAATGTTACATAATATTATGTTTCATATATTGATTTTTCACTATGCTGTCTTGGTTGCATCAGTTGTCAGCCATAATCAAGCAGTATTCATCTGTCGAGGCTGCATTGTGTGAGATCTGCCTATGGGTAACAAGATGGCTGCCAAAGCACATATTTACCTTACTAATTAGAGGGTGGTTTAAAGGAAAGTAACTCCTCGAGAGATTAGAAATTGTGGGTAGTTTATAGTTAAGTGCTAATTTTTAAACGTTTTAATTGAGAAACAATGTAGGGGAGGTAACTTATAATTATCTAAGTTAGTCATAGCTATTTAACTTATTAGCTACAAGTAAAAATGGGCTAGATGACTAAGTTGGGTCAAATATTCTATTGGCGAAGGAATTAGCCCTTCGATGATGAAAGCTAATAGTTACCTCCGTTCTATCGTTAATCGGTAGAGGTCGTGATAGAGTTATGTAATATGCTTCTGTAATACAGAGATCACAAGATTTTCTTCGTCCATTGAACGGTTGGGCCCTAGCCACGATATCCCATTTTAGTGAGTATTGAACGTTGCTTAATTTAAGGTTTTTAATGAGCCTAGCTAGCGATGTCGAACATCTGTTGCTAGGGTCTCGGAAGGAGAAAGAGTGCACGTTATAGCGTACCTTAAAAGGGTTAGAGCTAGACCCGATATAAGAGCTGGTATTCGAAGCAGTTTCAACCGTGCACCTATAGACTATGTTGGGTGTCAGGGAGTGTCAATTTAATGGGCATGCATTAGGGTAACGGCAGTTGCAGTTGCTTCTGCGGTTAGTGAGAGTAGGGTAGTTTAACCTAACCGGTAGGTCAGTGTTAGAAGGATTAGATGGGGGAGGTGTGCTACTAGAGTCATTATTGGTGTAGTGGCGTGGTGTATTTGATAGGGGTGGTGGAACCGCGGTGTGGGAGTTATACTGTCTTAGTTTATGATGGTTACTGAATGCGATGTGGCTAGCTAGGTTAGGTGTTGTGGAGAATGAGATTTTAATCTTATTTTTATTAAAGAGTTTGTAATATCTATTGTTGGGGGAGGGGGGGGGGCGGTTTAGATAGGATAGAGAAGAAGCATTTAGGGATATTAGTGGCTAGACTAGATGAGAATGGGGGGTTAAGCCAGGTGATATTTATAGGTCTATTCCTTCTAGGGGTTCTAGTGGAGTTGGTAGGGGCCTTCCTAGGGTTATTATTACCTGGGGATTTGTTATTCGTAATCCCATTTCTCATTCCTATTCTAGGGTTGATTTTTAGTTTGCTCCGGTCTCTCTATCACCATCGAGCCGAAACAAAGTAGTACACTTCCTGGACATCACCCTGGATCTCAACATAAACCTACATTACCCTTACCATAAACCAGGTGAAATACTCACATATATTAGCCCACACTCTAACCACCCACCGGCAGTCATCAGAGCAGTAATCAAATCTATCTCGTATAGGATCTCAATGCTATCAGCAAATGAGGTGATATTAATAAACCATGCACAATATTATAATAAGGCTCTTTCTGGTTATGAACAATCAATTTATTACATACCTAAATGCCATAACACAGCAATTCACCATAATAAACTTAACACTAGAACTAGAAATACCTTAGCATATAGCCGGATTCGCCAGAATTTTAACAGTAACAGCACCTATACAGGGAAGTTTAATGGTGGCAGCGGCCTGCTCCCCACTCCAAGTAGCAAACTAAAAATCAACCCTAGAATAGTTGGCTTCTTGCTACAATAATTTCTATACTTTTCATTTATATATATATATATATAAGGGAGAGCTAGAGCGAAAGAGTGGAGGTGAGATTGAGAGAGATACAGAGACAAAGAGGGGCTAACAGACCGCCGGACAGACTACGTTTGGGGAAGGTGAGATTAGAAGTTAACAAAATATCGAGCATATCTATCTATGTGTATAATTATGGGTATGAGTATGACAACAGATATTGTGATTTATAGATATCCTTATAGACCGATATATACACATATGCACTAACGCACAACACAGAATGTTGTTTGTTTCTTTATACATATGTACGTGTGTTGGTATCCATACCTACATCCATGTATTCATAGTTACATGAATATACTTACATATATAAATATACGTACTAAAGCAGCTATATACATATGTATGTATGTATGTATGTATATATATATATATATATATATATATATATATATATATATATATA
>OZ024740.1:133577168-133587168 GCA_964016885.1 Eledone cirrhosa
TTCCTCTCCCAATTAGCATAATTTAATTAAATATATATATATATATATATATCCCTCAGTCAAAGCGACCAAATTTGAACCCCAACATCTAAAACAACAACAACAACAACAACAACAACAACAAAAACAACAACAACAACACCCGCACCAATATCTACAGCAACAACAGCATCAGAATGAAATGAAATGTACATTTACAACTGCGGCATCAAACGATAAAAAAAAACACAACATATCGACACCACCTTAAACAATTGGAGCGTTTCCATCAGATGTGTCTCAAACGGATCCATCGCGTTCACTGGAGGGACCACATCAGTGATGTCGAGATTTTGGAAAGCCCTCTGTGTGACAATATAGAAACTCTTGTCCTTAAGCAAAGAGTCCGTTGGAGTGGTCACCTTGCCAGGTTGAAGGATTCTAGAATACCAAAACAACTCTTTATGGAGAGTTAGTTAAAGGAAAACGACCTCCACATAACCAAGAAAGAGGTATAAGGATTCGTTGAAAGCCTCTTTGAAAGACACTAACATTTCTGCTGATACATGGGAAAATGTTGCTGCTGATAGTAATAAATGGAGAAAAACTGTATATGAGCGGAAAGTTGCCTTTGAGGCATCTCGAATCGCATACGAGAAAGTAAAGAGGGATGTGAGGAAGGGCATGTTGGAAATTACCAGACGGCGAAGGTCCTCCTATGGCGCTGACATGCAGCGTTTGTGCGAGACTCTGACTCAGCAAAGTCACCTTCACAGTCATAAAGTGAGACGAGTGGTTGACTACCAGGCTGTTGATGGAGATGCCACTCATCATGCTTGCCAAGCATGTGGTAGAGAATGTAAATCAGCAGGATGGCTCAAACGACATGAACTCCAGCCACAGCCGGCTATTCCCAGTGAATTGTTTGGTTGCCAACTCTGTGCAATACATTTTAGATCATTGGCTGGGCTAAAAAGCCACATCCCATCACAGCACTGTTAATTGCTATCGTGTGTGCGTGTGTGTGTGTGTGTGTATGTAGATATGTTTATGTGTGTGTGTGTATATATATATATATTATTATTGTTGTTGTTATTGTTCTTATTATTATTGTCGTTATTATTATTATTGTTATTATTGTTATTATTATTTTTTTTTTGACACTGGCCATACTCGATAACGAGGGGGCAGCCATCATATATATATATATATATATATAGGAAAATGCGAAGTAGTTTCAGATGTTAAAATCGTTTATTGATAAGACCGTGATACATATTTCAATGACGACAGTGGTCACACGATTCCGCGTACTCATCGCCATGATCTCACCAGACAGCTTCTTATATAAAAAGGGGAGAAGGCTGCAAGAACATCACCTCTGTCCGTTCCCTTGTCGTTTCATTTTGGATTGCCTCGAGAACCTAACATTTAAATGTAAGAAGCTGTCTGATGAGATCATGGCAATGGTTACACGGAATCGCGTGGCCACTGTTGGAATTGAAATATGTCGGCCTTATTAATAAAGTATTTTAACATCTGAAACTACTTCGCATTTTCTTATTCAAAATATGGTCTGTCATTCCTACGTGGAAAAATAGATTGAGTGCTTGAATTGAATTGCATCAATGTTTACCGTAAGTATATATATATATATATATATATATATATATATATATATATATATATATATATATATATATATATATATATATATATATATATATATATATATAATGCATATATATAAATATATATATATCTATATCCAAAATTAAGATAAATCAAATGAATTTAATCTAAATCAAAATTATCAGATTAATCATATTATAAGGTATCTATTTTTGAAGTTCTGGTCAACTTTATTTAGTTACCTACCTAGCTATGTGTGGTTACACACTTGCAAACAATATCTCCTGTGATTATTCATGTTTATTTATATGTTAATCAATATCTAGTTATTATATATATATATATATATATATTAGGGTGTTCCAGAATTCCACATTTTACACAAAAGTGTTTATTTCTAAGCTCCCTGTGCATTTTCTCATGCCATTTTGTATATTATCAATTTATAATGTAATTTTGATTATTTCAGACTAATTTAAGTCTTGCCTAATAGTTGCAATTGGCAGAATAATGGCGGAAACTAATGAGCCTAGTTGTAGCCATTCGCTCCGTTGTGGTGATCGAGAAATATGGCATCCTTTTCACCAACAAAATACCAACAAAGGGCGATGTGCTAAGATATTTCTTCTACCTTGAAAGATGGTCCTATGAACACGAAACGCATGTGAGCTTCTATGGTGCTATTGCGGATAGGCTTGTGATGGAAGTAGTTAGTCAGTGGGAAAATGCTGGTGTGGCGACTCAACGAAAAGACAAAGTGAAACTGAAAATTATGAACATGTACAGTGAATACAGAAATTTACAAAACAACAAAGGTTCTAAGTCAAACAAAGAAAAGGAAGCACTATTTATTTCTGAATTGGATTCGTATTTCTACATTGCACATACTGATGCTGAGAAGAAAAGTTTGAAAGACCGTCTTGGTAATAATGAACAGAAAATGGAAGATGCTACATTTCTCGAAGCCCTGCGTTGCCAGAAAAAAGTATCTCTGGGTGCTGCAGACAAGGGTTACCAGAAAAAGGTATCTGCAAAGTTTAAGCGTGATCGGGTTTCTGTGGCTCGTCGAGAGTCAGAGAACAATAGAAAGCGTTTGTCAGGATCTGTAGCAGCACAACTTCCACGTAATGAACTGAGTGATTCAAGTTCAACCAATGATGAAACTGAAGATGAACAAGGTCCTGAATTTCAGGCCTCAAACCCACCCAGAGACAGCTCAAAGTCAGACAAGAAATGAAAAATTCAGCTGGAACTCCCAAAGAATCCATTTCAAAGTCCAAAAATGTCTCTAATGGCTGATCCGTTAAACCTGACACTGGACCAGAAAACAGCATTCATGGCATCGATTATTTCTGAGGGTGGGACTGACATAAACATCAAAACTCTCTCCAAGAATAGTAGCAGACGTGCAGCTAAGAAGATCAGAACTGTGGGGGCTGAACACATAAAGGAATAATTTGCTGTACCATATTGTGTTACCTTGCATTGGGATGGCAAAATAATTCCTGGTGACCCCGAGGGGCTAGGTATGCTAGTTGCTGGAACTCTGGACTTCAGAGAAGGTAAACTCCTCGGTGTTCAGATAATTCCTGATGGCACTGGAACCACCCAAGCCAAAGCATCATTCGATCTTGTTAAAGATTGGAATGTTGATATGTCTGTGGTGGGCTTGGTCTTCGACACAACTGCTTCGTATTCTGGATGGAAAAATGGTGCCTGCGTGAAATTAGAAGAGATCCTCAACATAAAGGTGTTTTATTCTGCTTGTCGGCACCATATCATGGAGCGTATCTTGTGTGCAGTGTGGCAACAACTATTCGGAGCAATGTCCAGTCCAGACACCTCAGAGTTCAAGGAGTTCAAAAATGATTGGGTGTCACTCACGTCAAGACCAACTTTAAAACATTGAACATTGTCGACCGGAGACTCAAGCGTCTGTGTTTTGAGAACATCAAGTTCCTCCAAGATTTGCTGACATCCAACGATGGGAAAATGAGTTCTCTTCCACGGGACGATTACCGAGAATGTGTCGAGTTGATGTTGATCTTGCTTGGTGTTACCCCTCCTGGTGCACATCATAACGCTCGGTGGATGTCCACAATCATCTATAGTGCAAAGATGTATGCATTTGGTGTGCGACTCAATTACGATCAACCTAAAATGGAAAAATTGCGCCGGATCTGTATGTTCAATGCTCTGTTCTACGTGCGATACTAGCTGACAGCAGTCAAGTGTGATGATGTACCATCCAATGACCTTCAATTCTACGTGGAGTTGATACAGTACAGTAAGGTTGACAGAGATCTCTAGCAGGCATCCACTACTGCTCTGAGCAGGCATCTTTGGTACCTGACGGAGGAAGCCATTTCGCTAGTGCTGTTTACAAGTGGGGTCCAAGAGTCTGAGAAGAAACAAATAGCCCAACGTCTTGTAAAGAATTAATATATCTAGTAACATATATATACACAGATGCATACTTATGCTAGTAAATATATAGTTTTTGTCTTAGTGAAATGTTAGTAAGTAAGTTAATTTTATAATTTTCTTATTTTACGTCTCTCATATTATTGTTCTGTATCCCCATGCATTGAACCACAAAGTTACTAAGACAAAACCTATATATTTGCTAGTATAAGTATGCTTCTGTGTATATATATGTTACTAGATATATTAATTCTTTATAATTATCTCCAAATTATTTTGTCGAGCAAAAATTGGCCAAAACTGCTACTATAGTAACGGTCCGGCTGCTGTCTTCTTAACAAACCACTCTTCACTGATTGACCTCGATGTCACGTGACTGATTCTTTTGAATTTGCCACCGACGCAGTAGGCAGTGATTTTTTCAATGGCTTGGAATTTAGTCCACGCTTTCCCTTTTTCCATCCACTGAATTATTTTTGTATAAGTTCCTTGTGTCCACGTATTGCCTGGAAACTTAGCTGAGAATAGACTTCCCTGATGACGAAAGGCTTCTCCGTACGTTTCTTCGGAAACTATGTTTATTCCCTTTCAGAAACTAATTAGTTGGAGTGAAATTTTAGTAAGTAAGTTAATTTTATAATTTTCTTATTTTACGTCTCTCATATTATTGTTCTGCATCCCCATGCATTGAACCACGAAGTTACTAAGACAAAACCTATATATTTGCTAGCATAAGTATGCATCTGTGTATATATATATGTTACTAGATATATTCATTCTTTATAATTATCTCCAAATTATTTTGTCGAGCAAAACTTGGCCAAAGCTGCTACTATAGTAACGGTCCGGCTGCTGTCTTCTTAACAAACCACTCTTCACTGATTGACCTCGATGTCACGTGACTGATTCTTTTGAATTTGCCACCGAAGCAGTAGGCAGTGATTTTTTCAATGGCTTGGAATTTAGTCCACGCTTTGCTTTTTTCCATCCACTGAATTATTTTTGTATAAGTTCCCTGTGTCCACCTATTGCCTGGAAACTTAGCTGACGAAAGCGACTTCCCTGATGACGAAAGGCTTCTCCGTACGTTTCTTCGGAAAGTATGTTTATTCCCTTTCAGAAACTAATTAGTTGGAGTGAAATTTTAGTAAGTAAGTTAATTTTTATAATTTTCTTATTTTACGTCTCTCATATATATATATATATATATATATATGAGAGTACAGGCAGACTTTATGTTGTTGAATTAAGATATTTTCACTCTAGCGATTTTATTAGTCAATTGCAACTAAAACATGTAAATGTTCATCAAATATTAATTTATACTGCTCAGAAGCGATTCTTAGAGCTGAAATGATTGTAAATGACCCCATTGAGTCTAAACTCTAAGCTATTTATCACTGCTCCCCCAGGTGAGCTGAATTCGTAATCTCATATAAACGGCTGTTATTTCTAGCACTATGTGTGGGACGTTAGAGGACTGGAATAAGCCGTGTGCAAAACCTCGTGTATTTTCGCTACGCTAACCAGACCTTAGATATTTTTCTGAGGTGGAGTTATTTAATTTTATCTGGGTACCTATTGATAAACGCAGAAAAAGTTGATTAACTCACTGCTAATTAGTTAATTATTTTACTATTATACCATCCTTTGTGAAACATGTTTGAAGTTTGAAGTTCTGACCGATCTGCGGAAAAAGTTTGTATTTTGAATTTTAAACGTGTCTAGGTACCAAGGCTTTTTGCCCATATGAGTCTGTGAGTATTGATTTATTATTTTCTAGATCGTACAGGCAGACTTTATATATATATATACAGAAAGGAAAGAGATATTTATTTAATAATGTCTCATATAAAATAATACAACCAGCTATCCACGAAGTACTGATTAGTTAGCCCCCCAAAAACTAATTTGGGGAAATACTTAGGTATATCCTAATGTCTGTTGAGTGAGATGGAGTTGGTCGGAGTATCGCTTAAGACTTTCTCTGTTTATGTATTGTATATATATATATATATATATTCTAACCTCATCAATATATATACAGGTGATGGACACCACGCAGTTTTTAACGTAATAGTATGTATACTTTATGATCAATACTCCACTTTCTCTAAAGAATACTTCCCTGGTGAACAAACGGATTCTTAGAGTATTGATTATTCTAGTGATTTGAAATTGTCGCTACTGTTTCTTCCGTTTCTGAAACTATGGTAGCGAGTTATCTATATGAGTGAGACTCTCTTATTTTACTCTTTCTGAGTTATACTCTCCTAAATAGAGCTTTTAGCATAAGTTTAATACGTAAAATTGCTTCATGAGTGATATCTTATCTGTATATTATATACATTCATTGAGATGTCTAAGTATTATAGATAAACACATTTTTATTAATATATTTATATATAACTTCATTAATAATAACAGTGTTGTTATTAAAGGGAACTTTAGATAAAAGAATGTTCTTCTCAAGAAAATTCTAAGATATCTGATTCAATAATCTCTATCAGTTGAAACGTGTTAGTTTGATAGCACATTGACTCGTCGGCGCTTCTTATTCTTAACACACACACACACACCACATATATATGTATATATATATATATATATATATATATATATATATATATATATATATATATATATATATAAAGAATGAATAATAACAGGTAGACATCATGAAAAGGTAATTTATTCCGAGTGCTTACAAATGTTTCAACAGTAGGTATACAGCCTAATCATGCTATGTGCAAATTGGTAATTATTTGTTTGCAGAAATTCAATTTTTAAATGCTGCTTCTACCGTTTCCTCAGAGCAGATTGGTTAAAATGTAAATACCCTTGTATTTCTTAAAGGAAGTTATTGGGGAAGATAGTGTAGAAAAAGGAAGAGATAAAGAAGGGGAGAGGGAGAGGGAGAGGGAGAGAGAGAGGGAGAGAGAGAGAGAGAGAGAGAGAGATAGAGAGAGAGAGAGAGAGAGAGAGAGAGAGAGAGAGAGAGAGAGAGAGAGAGAGAGAGAGAGAGAGAGTAACTTTCATATTCTACACACATACAAATTTGAACTATACAGAAAATATCATCTATTTACATCCTCCATAATACGCTTAAAGTGCTTGAATTTTATGTAATACCTTGCCATACAGTACTCATATATGCCTAATATATTTGCTTGTTTCCTTCCCATATATATGACTAACGCATGTACGATCTCTACTCGCGTGAATACTTCTTTCTCAATGGCTCTATAATTATTAGATTATTCTCTTGTATTATCTGTCGCATGTATTCCACTCTGTGCTTTTAATTTTAACTTTAATTTGAATTTGAATTTGAATTTGAATTTGAATTATTGTACAATTCTCGTACAATATATGTCGCATCCATTACACCCTATATATACTAAACTGTTGTTCACAACATCAATATATATGTATCTATATGATTCTTCAGTTGAATAGGAGGTTAATTATATGTACAAACATTGATGATGCTCCGATGACTCTAAGCTAAAGTTTGGAAGAAACAATTGTCAGCGATTAAATGATTTGAAAATAACTTTGATACTAATGTAGAAGAGGATGTATCCCTACGCGTCCTGAGAGGTAATTACCCGCGAAGATTTGAAGAAAATCTCTCTCTCGCACCAGGAACTTCGAACCAGCAACACGTACAATGTGACTGTGAGATTTTGTACCTTAGCCTGCCGGCTTTCCGACGCAATGGCACATTCCTTTTGTAACCTCTTTTTATGTGTAACTTCAACCATATAAGTTAACAAACATTGTTTGTGCTACAGCAAAAATAAACATACATTTCATCTCTAATTTCTGCTGTTGAAATCATTATTATGTTACTCGTGTCTCAATGACATATATAATCCATGCTGCTGGAATTGGCGACCTGACGAAAGGAATATTGTAAATACAAAGATGGTAAATAGACGAGTGACCTTCCCTCACGTCTATGTCGACAAGACAATCCAACGAGGATACCATCATTTTACCACACTGGCGACCCGACTCACAGCTGCTACACTGGTGACCCCGACGTGATTCGAACACGTAGCCTTCTGATGTAAGTAATTTGGTGTAAGGATGTTAGTCACCAATGTGGTAGGGAATAGTATATTGTAGAGGGTTGTAATGTTGCCACGAGGAATCAGTTTATGATAGGAATATCGACAACGACTTTAGCTTGGTTTTACATTATTTATTAACAGAGGTTGAGCTGGCATGCCAAGAGAAATAAAACAAATCAATTAAGATTACAAGAGAAAATACGGGCGACTGGCTGAAGGCGGTTGGCCAGGCTCGTAGGTAATGTTTTGTCGTTACATATTGTTTGTGCTTACGGAGCAAAAGAACAAGCGTGTTTTACCTTAGCATGGTCCAGCTGCGAGTGTCGACAACATTGTTTGACCACTAGCCAACAACAGGGAATAGTGAGATGGCAGCTTCATAGTCTTACCGACGCAAACCACCACACATCGGAAATTTCAAAACGGCTTGTAACTTTACCAACGCAACCACCATACCTTCTGTCTCGTTACCACAGGGACTCGAGAAATTGAGACAGTAGTTTTCTTACCATTATGGCGTCAGACGTGGCTGCCATGTTGGTGACTGCTACTCTACAGAAGATTCATTGACTTTGCTTTAACAACAAGCAACACAACCCTTTGTCACACAAGGTGGCAGGACGGTAGAATGGCCACGAAAACTCTCAAACACAATATACATCTAACCCCTAGTAGCATTAACAAACTTCTTTTTCAGTTTTCAGATAGAACTAGTGTCAGAAAGTCTGTACACTGGTGATGTGTGAACTATTTGACTTTGAAAAACTTTGAACTTATCATGGATCATTAATTTCTGTGCTCCCTTATATTCACTTTGAATTATCAGTTTGTTACATTCACATATTTCTTTGTAGAATGCATTTACTTGTTTTGTGCTCTTTTGCTATTTGCTTGCTCATGGTTTTTGTTCATTGACATTCTTTGCTGTTTTACATGCCTGCATATGCACACATTTCTTTGTCACACACCAACATCTTGTTCTTGGTATATGTTCTTCAAACGTAATATTCTGCGAGATCCCTTTTCACCTGGTGGAGGTGCCGTCACATACTAGCGACTCATAGAGTTTAATTCACCTGGATTCAAACAGACACCGCAACACGAGAATGCTAATTGCAGCTGAACTCAAACAGTTTCGCATCTCGTTGCACACTGATCGTCCATGACGGCCTCCGTCTTGTTGTTTTGCCCGACTCGCTGGGAAAGCAACAAATAGAACTGGAATTGTCGGCATTTCCACCACTTCTGTGGATTCGCCCGAATTATGGAATTTACACTGCAACCCACCTACAGATTAAACTTGCTTTTTTTTCTTTTCAAAGCAACCAGCCATTTTTTTCCTGGCTCCCTAGCACATTCGGCAATACATCTGGGAGGCCAACATTTTCTCGCCTACCCATCATCTTCTTGCCAGCACTGGTAAACTACCATAATAGCTTCGTCCACAGCTACTGGTACAACACTTACCATTAACATTTAATGCAAGAACAGCAACTTCGCCCATGTCAGACTTTATCCGTTTTTGTTAGACCTTTGGTGGTCACGTATAAACTACAAAACAGCTGGTCATTTGACACAGCGGCTAAACACGGTCCGTAGCGCCTCATTTTTTTTCTTGCATGCAACCTTCTGCTCAATTAATTTTTCACCGATGTGCTCTTTCAGCATTTGTTCTTGCTGATTCAATAATCTGTATCGACTTCCGTCTAGGAGGGGGTATTGTAGTGACCTACATTCCGCGGGCTCACATACATTCTCTGTGCGTGATTTGGCTCAGTCAAGCCAATCAGCGCCAGTAGAAGAAGATGTATCCCTACGCGTCCTGAGAGAGAAATTACCCGCGAAGATTTGAAGAAAATCTCTCTCTCGCACCAGGAACTTCGAAC
>OZ024740.1:133592168-133594668 GCA_964016885.1 Eledone cirrhosa
AAATGGGGCCAAACCAGGAGAATAAAGAGGGTGATCGACCTGTTCAATAACTCACTAACGTACAGCAGCCATTGAAACCAAGGATTGTGTACTAGAGCAATGCCCTGATGAAACAAGACCGCTTTCGTCAGTTTTCTAAGCCGTTTGGTCTTGATACCTTTTTGTAATTGCCTCAGCAAGTTGGCATAGTACTCGCTATTCATTCTGTGTCACGGTTGTAGTCAGTCAGTAAACAAAATAGCTTTTTCATCCCAAACCCTGAGGTCAACGCTTTCCCTGCAGATGAAACGAGGGGTGTTTCCACTGCATGGATTTTCTCTTTGTCTCTAGCTCAAAGTGATGAACCCAATAATCATCCTGACTTAGATTTCAACGAAACCAGCTGGATCTACCTCAAACGAAGTCAAATATTCCCGTGATGTGTACAACTTGGTATGATTTCGATCAGGAGCCAGAAGCCATCGAAACCACCGAGCAGAAATCTTCCTCATGCCAATTTCACGGTGCAAAATATTCTGACCTCTCTCCGGGGATATGCTAACAGCATTAGCTATTTGATTTATAGTCATTCTCCGGTTATCCATTCTCATGTGGTGTACACTATAATTTTTATGCCACGTTGTGGCAGTCGCAAGACATCCAGAACTTGGGTCAAATTCAAGATTCTCTCTTCCACTCCTAAATTCAGCTTTCGACCTTTGGTTGATAAAGTTGGAGCGTCATCCCTTAATGTAGCAATCATGTCAGCATGAAAATCCTCGGTGGATAACAACTTTTCCTGCAGATATTTGATAATACCACGTTGCAAAACTTTGTCTATTTTCAAGGTAAGTCGCTAGTAGTTAATTGAAATTTTCTTTAAATTAATGCTTGATATCACAGCTCTAGCATTCCTCCTTCATAGTCAGTCCAAAACAGTTCTGGACCCGGCTCCAATAGTGATCTGGGGGTTTGGCCCCTGTAACCTGTGCTTGGCCAGAGAACTTTGTATTCTATTTGAAATGGGTCCACTCGCCAACAAAATATTGGAATTAGTTGCTAATTGCACTGGATTCAGAAATTCTACTTTCAAACCTGTAGAGTCCGTTATGCCACCCCGGAGCATAACGGACTATATAACCTCAACTTCGACAACCGATCTCCCAGTATCTGGATTACCCGACAGAAAATAACCAAAGTTGGCTACCTCTCCTACTCTAGTACACATACGTCCGCCACCCCAAAATCCACCAAATCGAGAAATCTCTGTCCTTCACTCCAATTATATTCACAGGAGACTACACACTTGTTACCACCTATTTCCCATCGTTGTTGTACATTATCTTCGTTCTATCTTGAATTAAATTTTAAAATTTATTTTCTGCTTTCCGCGCGCTGGTTAACGTGTGTGCGTCGATTTGCATGTACGCGTATGCGCGTGTGTATATGCGTGCGACTACCGAGTGAGTTCCCTCTACCTCTCTCTATCATACACTCCTACCTCTCCCTTTTTCTGACAACTGTTAGCTACCAACTGACCTTTTGCTCTGAGATCATCCAATATAACCCAATTCTACAGACCCGCCCGACATTGCCTTTTGTCTTTCCACCTTTACCCTTCTTCCGTTTCAGTTTTAGCTTTACTTCCTCTTCTTCGCATCCTGCGTCTTCCTTTCTTCATTTTATCATTTCTTCAATTCTTCCTCTTCATTAACCCTTTCTTTCTTCTCATACGCGTGGGTGTTTGTGTGTGTGTGAGAGAGAGAGAGAGAGAGAGAGAGAGAGAGAGAGAGAGAGAGATAGTCGACGATACATGTGTGTCTGTGCCTGACAATTAAGTATACAACATCCTCCTCCAGCCACCATTCGCTCCTCCCTATCCTTCCTTTGCTATGAAGTTATACCCACTGGCTGATCTTGCACCCCTACCCAAGCTAGTCAATGTCACCTGCTAATACGACACCTATCTCCACAGTGCCTTTTGTCATCGTTTTCTTTTTTCTTTTTAATTACTTTTCTATTCTACTTTCTCCTTCAATTTCTCGTCATTCTGTTTATACTCCCTTTTTCATTCCCCTTCTTCCTCCCTTCCTTCTTCTTCCTTTTCTTCCTCTCATTTCCCTTCAATTTGAGATGCTTTCGTAATGAAGGCTACAAAGGGGTAACTAGGTAACTGTATGAGCTCGCATTCGATCAGGCTTCCTAATTAATTGTAATGGAAACATTGTATAATGGAGTGGCGAAATGTATTGTCACATTATTGCAACAGATGACTTTATTTGTTTATATATTATGCTATAGTCTTTTCATTTCCTTTAAATATGGCAATATTATGTTGTGTCTTTTTCCTTCACGTGTTAACTGAAGATATCTGAATGAAGAGAATAATGAGAAGACAAAGGAAATGTCATCATCTTGCACTGCTTCACTGCATTGAGTTCATAACAAAGACGCACTAAATTCTGTTCACCACGATCAGCTACACAGCCGCGCCCACATACCCATACACACAGACGCCCCC
>OZ024740.1:133604668-133607168 GCA_964016885.1 Eledone cirrhosa
TATTAACAATGATAACGCGAACAGTTTAGATTATAGTAATAACAGAAAATCGAACTGTAACTTTAGAAATAGATCTGATTGGCCTTTGCAAAATAACTGCCTTGATAAGAATTTAGTATATAAACGTACCATTAAAGCAAATAACATTACCTACAACTACATAGGTGCAACTTCATCGAGCTTTAAACTGAAATTTTCCAATCATAAGCATTCTTTTTATAATCCTGATAAGAAATTTTCTACTTCTTTATCACAACTAATATGGTCTTTAAAATACTCAATATTTTTGTCCAAGCTTCGCAACTGTCAAGTCTACCAAAATTGCTCTATTTATCCTAACTGCAATCTTTGCAATACCGAGACTCTATTAATAATTGCTAATTATGGTAATTTAATTAACAAAAAAAGTGAATTATTCTCGAACTGCCTGTGCATATCTTCATCTACATTTCAAGCATCATATAAAATTAGGAAAAAACCTTGAATAAGTGTGAAATGATTTTGACTCTTATTAATAATTCCGAGTGTGAAATGTTATTGACTCTTAATAATTATTCTTGTAATGCTTTTATTATTATTTCTATTATTAATATTGGATATAAGGTTTCTACCAAACCATAGAAATTGTTTACCTGCTCTCTTATAGAATATGTTAATCTCTAGATTGTTTAAATACAATTAGTTTTGATTTTGTATTTTTTAAACCTTGTATCTTATAAATTTGATGCCTGTAATGTCTTCAGACTCGTAAACCGTTTTATTACTTTAAATATTTGTTTACGTCGTACGAAGATATTGTTTACATTTATCGTATAAAAGTTTCGTTTTATCTAAATTGATTATAATCTGTACTTAACTTGATGTATAATTTTGAATACAGTAAGAATCTAGTGAAATCAAAATTATAACACTCTTAAGTGTAATTATAACTAATAATTAATATTATATATAATTGACAAATATCGATTTAAATCTTATAGTTTATATAAAAACTATACAAATGCTTATATCTAAATACATCTGGTTTAATAATATCATATTTATTACATTTATAAGCTTTATAGTTAGTTAGTAACATTTTTATTTTTGATCTTTCTAACTAAATTATTGACTATATTTAATAATCTAAATATACGCTCGATTACCCTTGGAATTATGTTAAATTTATCTTTTTCACTATATATTTGTTTTAATTTTGATATAATATAATATTATAGGTTCTTTCAAATATTATAATCTAAAAATGTCAAGTTATTTAATTAATAGATTAGTTCTATTTAACTTAATATTTGAAAAAAACGCATCATATACCTTGATTCTCCTTCTCCTTATGTAATTGTATGTTACCAGACATAACTCCCTTCCTTTGTTTTTAGTATCATCTCTTTTTCCATTTCTTTCTCTCCTCTAGTTAGCTCTCTCACTCTCTCATTTTCTCCTTCTATAATACGGAGGTATACATATTTTATTATTTAAATTTTTAACAGTATGTAGTTATATGTTTATATTTCTTACATCCCTTTATATATACTTATTATATTTATTATTATATATTTGTTTCATACACCATTTCCTACGTACCCTCTCTATTTTCATGTTACAACTTATGGTATATAAATATTGAATTTTATCATAACTAATCACTGCAAAGACTGGAATTGAACCATCAGCACAGTTGATGTATGTCAGACATCAATTTATTTTATCTGATGAGGACGTACTGATGAAATAGCTCAGTACCTCTGAAATATGTATAATAAAATATATTTGATCACATGAATGTCTATATTTATTAATATTTTGAAGTAATATTAATAACTTCAGAAAACCTCTTTGTTGAGTGCTTCTAATCTATTGTAAAATTTATTCATTGATTAATCAATGAACTTTGTTAAACTTTTGGTTATATATATATATATATGTGTGTGTGTGTGTGTGTGTGTGTGTGTGTGTGTGTGTGTGTGTGTGTGTGTGCGTGTGTGTGTGTGTTATCTAGAAATGTTATGAATTCTTTTAACTATAGCAACATAATCTTAACTATAATAAAGGATCTATATAATAGGCCATCAAGTCCTCTTCATTGATAAAATAGAAAATAGCACCTTCGGGAGACTAATCTACCCACCGTCATGATTGCTGGGCACAAAATACCATTACACCAAAGTGTACATCATATTTTCTTCCTCTATGTAAAGCTATATATGCCTAGCGAAATAAACAAAGAAACGCGTGTTTTGAAACGATGAGCAAAATCCGAAGTTGAGGAGAAAGTTAGAATATTCATCAATTCTTTTTTCATTCTTTTTTTTCTTTTATTATAGAAAAGTAGTTTAAACAATAAGACGTAAAAAAATGCAATGAAAAAATGATGAAGCTTTATACTTTCTCATAAGTTGGTAAATATATATGTATATATATGCAAAAGTTCTATTTAAAATTGTTGGGATACAACAAGTAAATATTTTATAACTGATATAAAGCACTCGACACGTTTTTGGAG